>JACEFZ010017767.1:142500-226123 GCA_014155875.1 Cepaea nemoralis
ACACAGGAATACTACAGAAGAATTATTGATACTCACAGGAATATCACAGAAGGAGTAATTATTGATACACAAAAGTATATCACAGAGGGAGTAAATATTGACACACACACGGCTATTACAGAAGGAGTAAATATCGATACACACAGGAGTATCACAGAATAAATGTTAATACAGACATAAATATCACAATTGCATTAACTATCGATACACATAAGTATATCACAGAAGAACTGACTATTGTACACACAGGAATATCACAGGAGAAGTAATTATTGACAAGAATATCACAGAATAAGTAATTATAGATACACACAAGTATATCACATATGGAATAGTTATTGATACACATAAGGAAGTCATTGAGAGAGTTACAAGACAAAACAACAAATGGAAGTATGAAAGCTTGGCATGGCAATATGTAAATGGCTGAGAATGAAAATAAATGATGATGAAGAAAGCATGATTTTAATTAATTGATACACACAATGGATCAACATACAGTAGATACAATATGATGCATATTTCACTCTTTACTTAACCATACTTCGTATATATTAAGGGTGACATACTTTCTAGACCTATATATTAAGGGAGATGTCGTGAAATAAACGTCATCATTTGTGATTATCACGGTTATTTCCTCTACATATAAAGATTTTAACTTCCAACATTACTGTAAAACAGCTCATACAGAAATACAAACTTGGTTTCATACTCTTACATAACAAACATAGCCAAAGAGAGCAGAAAGATAAGTTCAGCTTGCCGAGAAGCATATCTCATTGGACATAATAAACACGGCAGAGTTAAAGATAGCTATGTTAAGAATAGACGACTTCATAACAGACACTGCTGGTTGGAGACGACGATATTGTGATTGTGAAATGACGAAATAACAACGAAGCGGGCAACGTAAGAAATGCTATTTTAAATATACTTCAGGAAAGCACTTGAATTGGTGGGAGATGGCACAACGGTGGTTAGTGTAGCAGAAAATGTGGAATGGAGAGATAAAGATCTCGGCCATTTGAAATTTGTCCGTGCTGACGAACAGCCAGATGATATTGAAGCTGTTACAAATGGAACCTTCGACTGCCTTGACATAAATATTGTTAACCTTCATGAATGTTTCATTAGAGATCATGTATAATGGTGGTTTGCAGATTTTGGCGATGTGACATGGAACAGTCATGAAGATACATATAAAGTACAGAGACACTTTGTGGCAGAAAGAAACCAAGAGTGTAGAGAGAACCCCGAGTAATCAGTAATGGTTCTTCTTTAGCAGATACTCTGGAATGGCAAGCTGAATATTTTGGTAATGTAAAATGAGAAAGTTATGACAAACAGTCACAGGATATCGAAATTGTGACATTGGGAGGAGCCGATAATAACGTAACTGATAATGTTGAATGAAGATGTGGATAGCGATGATGACATCGCAGCACCGTCGGATGACAGGACAGTCAGAATCACAGTGTTGAATGACATGACAAATGTTCGCAGAAAGTATGAATTTATTGGAGGTCTTGTGAAATGCACAGTTGAAGATACTCCATCCATCATGTGCTATGCCGATAAGCGTGGGAAGTCATGATTCGTCATTTCAATCGATCACCAGAGTCGTGGATAAGCTCAGTGCTCTTGTCTCGAGCATGCGATGTGGTCAAGCCATCCAGGTATTTACTTCTCTGCCTTCCCTTTGTTCTCTTCCCCCTCGATCTTACCAGTTGCCACCAAGTTCTCCCAAGATACGAAAACAAGGGAATAGATACGTGTGTATATCTATACACAGACACATAAACTACTAGCTTCATGGTTGTTTCGCAAACATATATCAGTCTCAACCGTTCAAGAATCCAGTGGTGCCCACTCTATGACCACGAGCAGCATGACGATGGAGGTGATGGCAGTTACACAGGCTTTCATATGGCTGAATCACAGCATTACACCAACGTGTGTGTACTAAGTGATTCAATGAGCATGATTCAGAAGGTCGAAGCTGGATCTGTACGTAGACAGTGGACTGAATCGCTGCGGAAGTCTGCTGTCCGTAAAGTCACCTTCATCTTCGTCCCGGGACATGCGGGAGTCGAGGGAAATGAACGAGCTGACAAACTTGCTGGCTCTGCGCCCCCTGTAGATGGCCAGCCCATGGATCGTGCCGATGTTATTAACGTCCTTAAAGATATGGCGAGAACAGAGGACTTTGACGTCAGTGATTCCACATCGCTGTCCAGGATGAAAGACCTGGGAGTAAGAATCGGCACAGCCAGACGCGAGAGGTACATCGGGAAAACAAAGCGCCTCGTCAACCAACACAGAACTGGCACTATTAGCCACCGGACGACTGATGCATATGCTGGGGGGAGGATCTGAGCACCTATGGACATGTCCGGAGTGCAATGAAGATACCCCAACTGATAACTGATAACTGATATCAGTCTCAACTGCAGTGAGAAAAAGAGAGTTCAAATACTACATAGAACCCACAATGTTGAATGCATGTGAAGTATGGGCTAAAAGCACACTAGTGAGAAACATCTGGTGGTAGTGGAAATGTGGTTTCTAAGGACAATGCAAAGAATACCATGTACAATCAGAAAAACAAATGAGCAAGTCCGTCATGAAATAAATGAAAACCCTAAACTGTTTGACAAGTTATGGGGAGAAGTAAACTTGAAAACTTAGTTATAATTGGCAAATATGACGGTAACAATTCGAAGGACAGACAAAGATGTAAATACATGGATGGCTTGGTCAAATGGTATAACTGGGACAAACGCAGTTCTGATCCAAAATTGCTATCGTGTGAGACGGCAATCCATACCCCACCACAACAACAGCTGACCCAAGATTGCGATCTTGTGAGACGCCAATCCCCCACCACAACAACCGCTGATCCAAGATTGCGATCGTGTGAGACGCCAATCCCCCACCACAACAACAGCTGACCCAAGATTGAGATCGTGTGAGACGCCAATCCCCCACCACAACAACAGCTGACCCAAGATTGAGATCGTGTGAGACGGCAATCTCCCACCACAACATCAGCTGACCCAAGATTGAGATCGTGTGAGACGGCAATCCCCCACCACAACAACAGCTGACCCAAGATTGCGATCTTGTGAGACGCCAATCCCCCACCACAACAACAGCTGACCCAAGATTGCGATCTTGTGAGACGCCAATCCCCCACCACAACAACAGCTGACCCAAGATTGAGATCGTGTGAGACGGCAATCCATACCCCTCACCTCCACCACCACAACAACAGCTGACCCAAGATTGCGATCGTGTGAGACGGCAATCTGTACCCCACCACAACAACAGCTGATCCAAGATTGCGATCGTGTGAGACGCCAATCCCCCACCAAAACAACAGCTGACCCAAGATTGCGATCGTGTGAGACGGCAATCCATACCCCTCACCTCCCCCCACCACAGACACAAACACTCTAACTATCGGTATGACCCATGATGATGATGATTTAAAGTACACAGTTTTCAATTGTTAGAATGACACTGAATAAAAAGTAAAATTCTCTTTTTCACGACTTAAGGCAAATTGTGCGTATAGTGCTAGACTCCTATGTCTAAGGAGCAAACTACACTAGGTGGCTGATGTGGTCGGTATCACACCCACCGCCTTTACCCCACAAGACATTTTCTGGTACCCAATTTAGTCTGAGTCGATCTGGGAGCCAGGACAATTTAAAAAAAAAAAAATTCAAAACAGCACTGGTAAGGATCGAACCCATGCCACCGGTAATGTAGGCGAGCGTCTAATCGCTACGCTACCGCGACTACCACATTATGTCTTTACATAGTACAATATAACTGTTCCACAAAGTAAGTGGATTTATGGGATTATGCTCCTTGAAGGGTATAAGATTGTATCCCTTTTCTGATATTGCTACAAAAAGTGTTAGTTAAACTGGGATGTTCAGTGCATCCCTGTCGTATGTACCTGGCAGTCTTGGTTCGTTATTTCAGGATGGATATATGCAATTATGTTCGTTATTTCAGGATGGATATATGCAATTATGTTCGTTATTTCAGGATGGATATATGCAATTATGTTCGTTATTTCAGGATGGATATATGCAATTATGTTCGTTATTTCAGGATGGATATATGCAATTATGTTCGTTATTTCAGGATGGATATATGCAATTATGATCGCTGTTTCATGATGTATATATGCAGTTATGTGTATGTGTCTTCATTTGAACAGCCTGACCTCAGATCATCATCAGCATCATCATGTGCCATGTCGATAAGCGTGGGCGGACATGTTTCACCATCTCACACAATCACCAACGTCGTATATCCGTTTACGTTTGTGTCTAACTTATGCCGTGTGTCAAAGCCACCCAGGTATTTACCGATCTGATGTCCCCTTGTTCTTTCCCCCTCAGTCTTGCCAGTTTTCACTAAATTTTCCAGTTTATTTATTTTCATAACGTGCTCAAAAAATCTAGACCGTCAATGACTAATCAGTTTACTGTTTTCATTTGTTTCTTACATGATTTGTCATTGGTTTTTCTAACTGTTCCTGGTATTATTTGCATGTTAATCATACACCACATTTCCACTGCCATTAGATGCTTTTCAGTTTGTCTTCTCATTGTCCACGTTTCACATCCATACAAAAGTACAGGTTCTATGTATCCATTCAATACTCCTTTTCTCGCAGCAATTAACATCTTTTTATTCGTCAGTATGTTTTTAATCTTGTAAAGGGGTCTTTGGAGTAGCCATTTTTGTTCTAATATCCCCAAGGCATCTCCCATCAAGAGCTACGGCTGTTTCATGATAGTTGCACCGGTTCACTTGTTTAAGAACATTCCCATTTACCTGTGTATCACATTGTAGTATTTATTTATGCATACTGACGATATAACAGAGTGACTGTTATAGCTATCATATTGAGTGGCGGTAATGGGATGAAATGGTAGAGCTCGGACTTAGAAATTAAGTGGCAATAAGAGAAATCAAAATAGGATTTGATGCGCTATATCGAGGCGCACTGGAAAGCACAAGATACGTGTAGAAGGAAGCGGGGTAGTAACCTAGTATGACGAAACGATTTAGGGGAAAAACGACGGAATATAGCAACAATAACAAAGACGGCAGAGACGGTCCGAACCTCGAACGGAGAAGACGCGTTCGTCTAATTCAGAGGTATTGTTTCCATCTGGATAGTAGAAGTAACGAGAGAACGAAGAATGACAAGTCTAGAACATCTGTAGAGACGGATCTTGAAGAGCTTGTTTAAATATAGAAAACGAATGAACGCTTTTGGGGGTCGAGGTTTGGAAGTATGAGCTGATCGAGATTTTTGTATTGGCAACAATTCTTTCAACGAGCTTGTTTTGTATCCCTTTGACATGTCAAGATTCATCTACCCTATGAAGAAGAAATAAATGAAGACGACTCAAGAAAAATCATGGAAGTTGTTTATTGATAACTATGTTTGAGAATTACAAGGTTCCTGAAGTTACGGCCTTTGTCACAACGCGAAGATTTGGCAATGATGGCCTTCCCTTTACCATTTCTGGACGTTCGTGAAATCCATCCGCGACCCTGCTACAACGACCATAATCTGTGTCTTCTTACAATTTAATTCTAACCCTATTTGATCATTGCGTACAATAACAGCATCTACTAAATGTTGCAGATCCTGTTCGTTTTCTGCAATCAATACTGTATCATCCATATATCAAATGTTATTGACGCTATGTCCCCTAGTTTCGAGTCCTCTCTTAGCCTCTAAATTGTGAATCCTGTATTCACTGTAGAGGGGAAAGAAAATATCTAGAGACATTACACATTCCTTTCTTAATCTGTATGGCAGCTTGGTGTTTCCGTAATATCTTTTTCACAAGTCCAATGTTATCTGTAACATGTAGATTTGTTTCTGTTCTATATTACATAATACACGATTCATAATATTTAATACATTTTTGCTAAATTCTCATCCATACGAGATTTCTTCTAAAAACCATCACCATCATCATCATCACCATCATCACCATCACCATCATCATCGTCATCACCACCATCATCATCGTCATCATCATCATCATCATCATCATCACCATCATCATCATCATCATCATCAGTAGCATCATCACCATCACCATCATCATCACCATCATCATCATCATCATCATCATCATCATCATCATCATCACCATCATCACCATCATCATCATCATCATCATCGTCATCATCATCATCATCATCATCATCATCATCATCATCATCAACATCATCATCATCATCATCATCATCGTCATCATCATCATCATCATCATCATCATCATCATCATCACCATCACCATCACCATCATCATCATCATCATCATCATCATCATCATCATCATCGTCATCATCATCATCATCATCATTGTCAGAGTCTAAAGTATTGCAGAGATGCAGTGACATCGTTACGCCCGCCAGGCGACTTAGTTCCCAGCCGGGATGCCGTAACTTCGTTACGCCCGCCAGGCGAGTATTAGTTACCTGCCTGCGAGGTTGCTGGCTGACGAGACGGCCAGCGGTCAGGCAAGGACGAAGCAAGACGCACGCAGGCCTCGTGAAGCCACTTCAGGTGGGGAGGCACGTTGCGAGCAATAGACAGACAGCTCTGGGACGTGGACTCGACTGGACGTATGATGAGAGAAAGGCGTTGTGTGGTTTCTGTGCCCGAAAGTCGAGTGCTAGTACATCTTGAGAGATAGACTGTGAGCTGTATTGTGTCTGTAAGTGTATTGAAGTATAACTTATATATTGTAATGATCATCGTATTGTATATGATCTGTAAATAAATCCATTGAACGTTGTGTCGTTGAGTCTCAAGTCAAATCACGTTGTACTTGTACTGTCTCACATGTGTTAGGTAAAACGAGCCAGGTTTAAGACCCTGACATGTGTGGACGTGGTGGCATTCGTCCGGCTTTGAAATGAACGTAGTTTAAGTGATTAACATTTAAACCTAGAGTTGTGAACTTAGAATTTTTTGTCCAACTTTAGATGTACATGTAAATGTGATCGTTGAAGGCTCATTTTGATATATATTATTACATTGTTTGAACATGGAGACTAGTTGTGAACGTAAAGTACATACATATTGTTTGATCTTGTAAACGTGTAAAACATCAGTGATTGTTGAACTTGTCACCGTTTTGACCTTGTCGACATTGTGAAGTTGTCGCCATTGTGACCTTGTCGCCATCTTGTAAACTTGATGTCTATGTCCTTACTGAATGTCATCTTAATGTAAGTGATGTGTCATCAATGTTGTAGAGTGTTGAGATATATTTAGATTGTCTTTGTGAATTGAGTTGTGGAAAGCAGAAAGTTTTGGAAAGAAAGTGACTTGTGGTTTTGAAAAAAAAAATTGTTGACTGACAAAATTACGACCTACAATTACACTCAACGCCATACAAACCTAATCAAAACTTAGTGACAAGCAGGCACACCACATCAAATAGACGCTAATTTATTTCCTCCAAAAACAAAGCAGGTTTTCTGTGCCATCTGAAACCCTTGCCCGTAGAGGTCATTTGTGTTTCGAAGTAGCGACCCTACAGTTCCTAGCCCGATTTTCAACCGTTCTTCACCGCATCCAGTACACTTGAGTATATTTTTCTTTTCATATACTTTCGGATGCAAATTTAGGCACATATTGTCAATAGAACACAATTGTAAATTGTTCACTTTACTAACCACTTGTAACAAATTGTGTGGCTGGTATTTCATTTGCATTTTCCATCATGTCTTCATTAAATGATTTCATCGATATGGGGTTAAAGTTACAGTTAACAGGTGATGAGTTAACAAAGTGGAGTGAGAAGAAATACTCTGAATACCACGAGCGTGAAGAAAGAGCAGCTGAAAGAGCATTAAAGCAGGCAGAGACTGAAAGAGCTGCCAAACAAGCAGAAGTAGAACTGTCTGCAAAGACAAAACAAGCAGAGTTAGATATTGAACTGAAGAAAGCGGAGATAGCAGCTCAGAGTAAGCGAGAAGAACTGGAATTGCAATTAAAAATCAAACAACTTGATACTGAGACTGCCATTAACAAAGAGTCTAAGAAATCTGAGAGACTGGAGAAAGAAAACCAGTACAAGAAATACCAAGGTATCGTACGTAATTATACCTCGGGTGACTGCATTGCAGCCTTTACCCAAAATTTTGAGACTTTAATGGACCATTACCAGGTTCCACTGTCTGAATGGAATATTATTTATATGAGGAGTTTATCAGGGGAGCCTCTTAAAGTCATTGAGACTATCCCCAAAGACCTCAGAAAAGATTACCATTATCTAAAATCAAAGATTATGGCACATTTTATGTTAGATGAGGCAGGTTACAGAGAACAATTCAGCAAGTTGAGCCCAAAACCGACTCAAACGTTCTCTGACTACCTCTGCTTAGTCCGAGATATATTTACCAAATGGACTTCAGCAGCTAAAATTGATAAAAACTATCAAAAGTTAGAAGATCTGATCATCAGAGATAAAGTCATTTCATCCATTCCATCAGCATTTTCAAAATTTTTGCAAGAGAATGAATGCACTAAGTGTAGATGAGATTGAGAGACGTGGTTCGGCTTATTACACAGCCAACAAACATTGTTTTGCCAGTGAAGCTACTGATATAAATTTTGTAGCATCGGCTAACTATGACAAACCCTATAGTAGGCAGAAACCTCATAAGCCTACATCTGAGAAGTACAATCACTGTAGATATTGTAAAATTTCACACCATCAAGGTGAGATGTGTGACAAGAACCCCGCATATCATACTTATCTACAAAACATTGTAAACAGACAAGATAAGGAGCGTAGATCCTTTAGAAATTTGCGTAAATGTTTCCTCTGTAAGGCGTATGGACATTATCGCCATGATTGTAAAGGTAGGCAAATGACCAACAAAGCAAATGCCGCCTTATTTGATAGTTCATCATCAGATGAAGAACAATCAGAGAAACATCCTGTGAACTCAGCACAGGCTTTTGATATGTTTAACGCAAATAAATGTACTGTTTGTAATACCTTTTATGAAGATGGCATTTTAACATGCGGCCACTCCATTCCTATTGCCAATGAAGAAGCTAATTTGGTAGTAGATTCCAAAGGCAGAATAAACATCCATCACGGATATGTGAATGGCAAGTCTGCTACAGTCCTTCGGGACACGGGAAGTTCACTTATTGGTACTAAAGAGAACGTTCATAATGCCTACAGACTATACAGGCAGGCACGTAACATGCAGAACATTCTCTGGCAATATTGAAAAGTACCCACTAGCATGGGCATATATTCAAACACCTTTCCTCACTGGGAAAGTAAAATGCGCTGCATTAACAAACCCGGTGTGTGATATTATAATTGGAAATTTACCAGAGGTGAATGATATGCCTCATGACATAACATCTCTTTGCATTGATGATATCATAACAACATCACCATCAAATGTCATCATTGATAATGTTGTACACCACCTAATGAATGTATGGTAGCTAATGTAGCACTAAGATCTCATGACATCATTGATAACACTGTTTCATCACCATCTGATATCATTGAATGTGTGAACGCAGTAACCAGATCTACTGCTAGAGTGCAAGATGAAATTAATCAAACTGAGGCTATACAAATGCTTAGCCCAGTATCACTACCTCCTAAAACCATGAAGGAGATTTTTGTAACAGCTCAAAAGGCTGATCCTTCATTGTCGAAATATTTTAATCTGATCGGCCAAAAGCCAAAGGTAACCAAAAATGCAAAATGGCATTTTGCTTTGAAAAATTGTATCCTCACCAGGTATTATACCAGAGGTGACAGCACAACAGAGCAAACTGTTTTGCCAACTGATTATCGTAAGCAAGCCTTACATCTTGCCCATGATATACCTCTTGCAGGGCATATGGCATACGCTAAGACCAGATCAAGATTATTAACACAGTTTCATTGGCCCAAATTCTGCAATGACATTAAGCAATATTGCAGAAGTTGTGACATCTGCCAAAAACTTGTAAAGAAAGGTAAACACCCACAGGCAAAGTTACAAATTACTGACTTAGCCAGTCGACCTTTTGAGAAAATATCTGTCGACATAGTGGGCCCTCTTAATCAGATAACAACTAGAGGGAATAAATATATTCTAACCATCATTGATCAATGTAGCCGCTGGCCGGAAGCGATTCCGCTAAAGAACATAACTGCCAATGATATAATGGAAGTTTTCTTCCATATATTTTCACGGATAGGATTTCCAGACACTATCCAATCAGATAGGGGAACTCAGTTTATCGCCGCATCTACTCAAGCTTTCACCAAAATGTTAGGAGTGAAGCAATGTTTCAATTCCCCGTACCATCCTCACTCGAGTGGGATAATAGAAAAATTTAACGGCGATTTAAAGCACATGCTTGCTAAAGTCACGCAAGAGCATCCCAATAACTGGGACGTATATTTACCTGCTATTCTCTTTGCTTATCGCGAGGTGCCACATTCTAGTACAGGTTTCTCTCCTTTTGAACTTATCTATGGTGCCAAACCACGTGGCCCATTAAGTATCTATCATCAAATGTTAACTGACTCCACTCCAGTACTTAAACCCATATCATCATACGTATACGTTACATCATTGCGTGAAAGAATCATCAAATCTTGTATAATTGCAAAGGATGCACTAAAATTATCTGGTGCTACTTATAGACAATATGCTGACAAAGGTAACAGGACAATAACGTTGACACCTGGACAGGACGTTCTTCTTCTCCTACCTAGTGACAGACACTTATTGACTGATTCTTGGCAAGGACCATTTAAAGTGACAAGACAGATTTCACCTGTAGACTATGAGATTCAAATAAAAGACAAACACAAAATATTCCACGTCAATATGCTAAGACCATATTACAACAGAGACAACGAACAAGACGATACAACAGCTTGTACAGTGATAATAGACCATGAAGATGACGAGGCTAGTGACGAAATTCCAACACCTGCATTAGACACGACAAACTGCTTGAAGGAAATTAAAATCAACCCAAAGTTAACTCAAGCAGAAACAGACAGTTGCAAACATCTCATACAACAGTACAACACCATCTTCTCCAACAACCCAGGACAAACAGAATTAGTACAACATCACATCACACTCACGTCAAATACACCCATAAAATGCAGACCATACACCATTCCATTGCATTACAAAGAAAACTTACATCAGGAGATCATCAACTTAGAGAAAAACAACATCATAAGACGATCCCAATCAGATTTCTCATCTCCAATGGTCATAGTACGCAAAAAGGACAACACGATAAGACTCTGTGTCGACTATAGGAAACTAAATAAGATAACTCTTCTAGATCTGGAGCCAATGGCAAACTCTGAAGATCTACTGACAGAACTGACAGACGCTAGGTTCTTTACGAAGGTAGACATGACTAAAGGTTACTGGCAAATAGCGGTAGACGAACAGAGCAGACATCTGACAGCATTTGCCACACCTTGGGGACTGTACGAATGGTGCAAACTTCCATTTGGGCTTGTCAATGCCCCAGCGACATTCGTACGTATGACACGACTGTTACTAGTAGATATACCGAACATAATTTGTTATATAGACGACATTTGTGTTCACACAAAGACGATGACAGACCACATAAAGACATTAGAACAGACATTTGAACGCATTAGACAGCACGGACTGACGGTAAAGCCTGCAAAAGTAGACATAGCCTATCAGGAAATATCCTTCTTGGGGTACAAAATATCCAATGGCTTTGTCACGACAGACGATAACATTGTGTCCAAGATACTAAAACTCTCACTTCCGACTACGAAAAAGCAAGTCAGAAGTTTGTTGGGACTTATAAATTATTATAGGCAGTTCATACCTGATTTTTCTGAACTGACCGAAGTATTTACTAACCTACTAACAAAAGATCAACCTGAGAAAATTGTAAACAATGAATGCCTAAAATTTGCATTCCAGAAACTACTATCTTATTTTTCTGATAATAGCTTAAATAATCCTATTCTAAAATTGCCCAATTTACAAATCCCTTTCAGATTGCGCACAGACGCGAGCTCCGTGGCGATTGGAGCAGTCTTGTTACAGGAGCATAATAACATCCTACATCCTGTGTACTTTGTCTCCAGGAAATTAAAACCGAGAGAACGGGCTTGGTCAATACCTCAGTTGGAAGCCCTAGCTCTAGTGGTGGGTATAACTAAATTGTCCAGATTCCTCCTAGGACGCCATTTTATTGTGGAGTCTGACAGTAGTCCATTGCGATTTATCAATTCAGGTGTACCTTCAAACCAAATGGTAGCGCGCTGGTCTCTTAAGCTCCAAGATTACAGCTTCGAGGTTCGACATATCCCAGGCAGAACCAACACGATTGCCGATCTTTTGTCCCGTTGTCCGACCGACCCAGTAAGCACCAATGTCTGAGTGCAGTGTGTAAAATACACTCAGATCAACACAGCCATCCATCAGTGAATATTTTTTTCATTCACGAAAGCTGTGTAATGTCTACGATGTGATGTGATAGGGTTTATTCCCAATATATATAGTTTTCTTATTTTACTAATTAATGTAGTGATTGTCGTGTATAATTGTGTAGTGTGTGGTAGAAAGCGAACTTTATTAATTGTATATATTACGAAACAAGAACAGTGCCACATTCGCTCAAAACTTACCGTAAGCGAACTATCCAATTTAACAGTGGTATCTGCGTTTGGAACATTCCAGTGATATTTTAAATCCGTGTGTGAAAGTGTGACCTGAACATTGACATCTACACCACTGCAGTCAATCGAAATCCAGAAGTTTTTCCAGTGAAACAACCAACACATGAACGATCAGAACATTGTACATTCCGTAACTACATCAGACCGGAACAAGTGTGTTCTACAAAGTTTCAATATCAGCTGTTCGTGTGTACTTCCGGATTAGTTAGAAATTTAGTTCAAAATTAGCAGACGACAAACAAAAGTTTAAAAAGCTATGACGCTTCTAAAATCTTTAGGAATCAACAATTTTGAATACACGAATTGTGTATTAATATTTTTCATTTAGTGTAATCTTAGAATCATATCTTGATTAATTTATTCATACTATCGACATTTTTTTCGCTAGTATGGAAAAACATCAAGCTATGACGCTGAGAAATAGAATAATTATTGTAAGTTATTATATTTCATAAATTTTGAAGTTATTCCCCTTTCATTTAATTGTTATTACATCATTACACCAAGGGCGATAAATTGAAATGTATACGATTATGTGTTGTATATAAATAACCATGTTGTTGCCAGATTGTTAACACACCAAGAAGCCATCTACTGGGCATGGTAGAGTGTTACCGACATTGCAGACCAACACAAGAGCTCCTGGCCAAATGAGGTCAGGGTTTGAGCGTTGAATGCGACTTATATAAAGCCGTATTTCGGTCTAGCCAGATGGTTTTTGTTTCAAAAACCATATTATTACTTTTTCTTTGGAGGCTGCGAGGTAGTTGCTTGGGAAGCTGTTACTACCGATCTGACTGGGTCAATAATGCAATTAAGGTAATCAGCCATCGAGAGGATGAAACTTGACAAGTGTTAAAGGTTGAACACCACATGTCTTTAAATACAACTTCCATTTCTTATGTGTTTCTATGCCAAGATGTGTATTCCTATGTATTTCTATACCAATGTATATAACAACAGAAGGGTCGACTCTGACAAGGTTAAAATATTAACCCAGTATGTACATATAGTATACATGAAAGATGACATCTTTCATGAAGATGCCCCGGGGGAGCATGTCAGAGTCTAAAGTATTGCAGAGATGCAGTGACATCGTTACGCCCGCCAGGCGACTTAGTCCCCAGCCGGGATGCCGTAACTTCGTTACGCCCGCCAGGCGAGTATTAGTTACCTGCCTGCGAGGTTGCTGGCTGACGAGACGGCCAGCGGTCAGGCAAGGACGAACGCAAGACGCACGCAGGCCTCGTGAAGCCACTTCAGGTGGGGAGGCACGTTGCGAGCTATAGACAGACAGCTCTGGGACGTGGACTCGACTGGACGTATGATGAGAGAAAGGCGTTGTGTGGTTTCTGTGCCCGAAAGTCGAGTGCTAGTACATCTTGAGAGATAGACTGTGAGCTGTATTGTGTCTGTAAGTGTATTGAAGTATAACTTATATATTGTAATGATCATCGTATTGTATATGGTCTGTAAATAAATCCATTGAACGTTGTGTCGTTGAGTCTCAAGTCAAATCACGTTGTACTTGTACTGTCTCACATGTGTTAGGTTTAACGAGCCAGGTTTAAGACCCTGACAATCATCATCATCATCATCATCATCATCATCATCATCATCATCATCATCATCATCATCATCATCATCATCATCATCATCATCATCATCATCATCATCATCATCATCATCATCATCATCATCATCATCGTCGTCATCATCATCATCATCATCACTGTCATCACCATCATCATCATCATCATCATCATCATCATCATCATCATCATCATCATCATCGATCATCATCATCATCATCATCATCATCATCATCATCATCATCATCATCGTCTTCATCATCAACAACATCATCATGATCATCTTCATAATCCTCATCGTTAGCATCATTTGCCATGCCGATAAGCGCTGAGATGCCATGGTTCGCCAACTCACACGATTCAATAGCCTGGATCCGGTGTAAGATCTTGTACCAACTCTGCCAGGTATCCAAGCCATCTAGGTAGTTATCTGTTTACCTTATACGCTGCTTATGCTTTCTGATTCATGGACAACAATTCAGAAGGTTACAAACGGAAAGGAGGGATAAACATGTATGCCCTTTGTTAGTGCAGCAAACCTATTGAAACGTTTATATATATATATATATATATATATATATATAGATATATATATATATATATATATATATATATATATATATATATATATATATATATATATTGTTGCAGACATAAGGGAGTCCGTGGCAACAAGAGGGCGGATTAGAGGTAAATATTCTAAATTTGGTACCACATTCATAAATTAAAACACAATTCTATACATTTACTGGTGCCACACAATCTACCACTTGGCCTGGTGGTCATATGTTCGAATCCCTATCTTGGCGTCAAATTTGTTTTCATTGACCCGAGCTCCCAGTTCAGCCCAACTTAAAATGGGTGCCAGGAAATGACGCGGATTGTGAAGCGACTCTCATGATAGTGAGCCAATCATTCATAGACTGTCGATTGGTCTATAAACATAGGATCCAATATGGCGGATAGTCTATTGTGCTGTTAAGGCCTCTGTGGGATGTGGATTTTAATTCCTGAGAATATTGTTAAGATGTCTAGGGGTTTTTATTGATTCTCTGGTCACTGGTTAGAATGCAGGGTGATCAGGGATATTTACCATAAATCCCAGGAGAAAAGAGTTCAATCCTTGAAACAATGGCATCTGTGTGTAGGTTTCCCTTCCCACTTCATCACCCTTTAAATTCACTATAGTGCTAGAAGGATATTGATTGCTCACAACATATAAACAACCACTTGTTGGACACCACATTTGCTTGATGTACACAACACTTTTGGACAAACAGTTCAGGTATTAACTCAAGATCTGCAGTTACATATATAGGTGTAATAAACACTATGCATTTTCAGACAGGCCTTGGAATTAGTTGCATTGTTACAATATAGTACCCAGTGACCCCAGAAAGAAAAAACAAAAACAATGTTATTACAAACATCACAACAACCACAAATTGGGTCTACTTTCATTTTCCTTCATAATTAAGGCAAATAATGATCAAAGTACATAGAACCCCAACATATAAACATTTGGTTCTGACACCGTTTACAATGTTCTCATTTAAAAAAATAATGAGTTGGTGTCAAAATAATATACCATCTATATACCATTGAAAAAAACAAACTACTGACCTGTTACCTTCAGAAAAAAACCAACACATAAACAGCATTTTTGTATTACTAATTAAACTCATTAATAGAGTCATTTTTCTCCTGGTGTGCGGTTAAGAGTTCATCTTTGCTGTCGATTAGATCCTTTTCCCATTATCTGGGTACCGAATTAATGCACTCAGTTATGTTCTTACTATGTAGTCACTGGTAATTGGCTGGTGCAAATCATACTTTATAATCCAAGAATAGAAATTACACACAATCACAAATCCCTCCGCGGGCTAGAATATTCGAGTACTCTGTTGCAGTAGGCTCGGTGTCTTTTTTTTTAAATTTGGGGCCTCAGGTTGGTCTAACTTTCCGGAATTTCCACTTAAGCTCTGCAGAAGGTACTTTACCATCTCACCATACATGGTGCCAAGTAGACGTCCATTCAGCTGCTCTGCTTTTAATATCAGAATCCCAAGTAGTTCAACAAAGATTTTACACCCACCAAGTTGCGAGTCTATAACCCATGGCATTTAGGTTGACATTGGACCAGCAAAGAGTTAGTCGTCGTTATCTAGTCCAATGTAGAACTTTATATGACTGAGAGGCATCTCATGGTAGTATCTGTGACTAGGGCCACAATTGATCTATACATACATATATCCACAGATGAATAAATCCAGCACAGTAACAGGTTTGCAAACAATTGGATGATTCCTCTTGTTGCTGATGTAGAGACATTTAGCTGCTTTCATATGGTCTTTTATCTGATGGTGTTCAGGGTTTGGAACCTTGAGGTAATCTGGTTTCGTAGTTATGTTTCATATGATATTAAGTTTGTACCTTGGTTGTATTGGCTTATGTGGTTCAGTGTCTTCTCCCCATTTGTTTGAGTGGGTGTTCATAGCTAGAACTTGGTGTTGCATGGCTGGAACCTTATGTTTGACTGTTGCAGCTGTGAGATGTTCTTTCAAAGACTTATCCATTGTGGATATTAACTTGGTAATCCAACCAACAGTTGAAGGTTACTCACTGTTGTTAGTTTTAGTAACTTGCTAGAAGGATTGTCCCAGTTTCACTGACTTGGTTGAATGATGAGGCCATAGGTGATACTTCTCAGAAGTAAAGCAGACGATACACTGTTGTCAGTACTCTGTTGATCTTCATCTTTGTAGATTATTAGATCTTGAAGTCCATCCTGGATATTCCTACTAAAATAGGACTTAATCACTCACCCAGTCAGTTGTCTTCGAATTTATCTGTTGCTCGCTATGGAGCTATTGAGCGCAGCAGTCCATGGGTATTTCTAGATGCAGACTATGGTTAGGGACATTCACTTTTGGCTGTTGACCCAGGATCCAGGTTCAGTGATATAGTCCCCACCACATTCAACCACCACCTGCTTCTCTTCTATAGAAAAGGGATGACAAGAATACAACAACGAGCATTAACCTACTGTGTTATGGTAAAAGTTTACAACACAATTACAAACACAAATACAAACACAAGGGGAGAAGGGGGAAAGGAGTGGGTGTCCACGTTCCACTGTCCTCATTGCTGAGTAGAGCCATTCTGACTCTTCATAGTGAGTAAGGTATTTTCTCACTTATATTTTGTTCTGTTGTTACTAGGACTATTGGATGGGTGAAGTCATTCTGTCCATCCAACCTGTTGATATTGTCTCTCTCATTACTTGAAGAGAATAGCCTATACAGAATCCCTGTGGTTTCTAATGCCGCGTCTTCCTTTCGGCACTATAATCATCACTAGGTCAAGACTATTCAACATTGGCTTCTTAAGTACTGACATACACATGGATTCTTACATCAACATCCTCTAATCCCAAGGTGCAACATTAAAATGTATATTCCCACAGGAAAAAGTAACAATCAGAACAGAGAAAATTCTCATACCAAAAAAAACAACATACATGTACATTTCTTTGATATTAAGTGCATGATAATCATACATAATAATCATAATGATGATGCAGGGAGCCTAGGTTTTTGAATTTTCTTCATAAACTAAAACATCCATTGTTTTCCCCCACTGCGTACAGCACATGAGGATAGTAATCGCTGTGATATGTTTTGCCAATGACTGCTATTATTAGGAGTGTATTTATTACAATAACTTATGCCGCACGGTCCAGTATTCTGAATATTGCAAGCAATTTATTCACATCAATCTTCGCTTCTGTTTCTACTACGGTAAGGCAATGGGGATTGAGTCCTATCCGAACATGCATTTACATCACGCGTTTACTTTAATTAGTGGAGAGTGGAAAAGAAGAAGTAACAAAGACATTTATGATGTGTTTAAGTCCCCGCTAATCACTGGTATCATGAAGGCTAATAGACTACAATGGCTGGGGCATATAGAAAGAATGGAAGATAATAGGGAAACAAAACTCGCTTACACTCAGGAAATAAATGACCGTAGACCCCGAGGTAGACCAAGAAGGCGGTGGAGAGATAATATACATACAGACCTACAAGCACTTGGAATCAACGACTGGCAAGAGAAGGTCCACCAGAGAGACGAATGGAGACAGATTGTATTTGCAGCAAAGAACCTCAATGGCTCGGAACGCTGAAGAAGAAGAAGAGAAGTTTACTTTAATTGTTCATGAATTTATATTCAAACATGGCATGTCCCTAACACTATTTTATGAAATGATTATAGGTTCACCCTCATATGGAGTGGTTACTAATCTGTTAACAAAAGGATGGTACTAAAATTTAACACTATAGTTCCAAGTTACAGATTATGATGTGGCGAAGTATTTTATCTCCTGACTAAGAGTCAGGAATACGCGTAATCATTTGTATGTCCCCGCATGGATAAAACACCATTGAAACTGTACTTTAGAGTTCAATCTCTACAGTACATAGATTATTTGCAGATTTCTAAGCATAAATAGTGAGATATTGTTCACAGTGCCGAGAAGTTTTAACATAGGAATATGAAATTGACAGACACTAGTTCTTTACTATGAAGTATGAATCAGGGGTCTGCTCCTACATTGAGAAAATCTCTAGAATGTGTTTCAGACATGAGAGTTGATACTGTATGTGTACTACAGTACACATAATATTCATAGGTTATAAACACTATTAGTTAGATATAAGTTCATAATGCCTATAAAAGATATTAACATAGGGATTTGAAATTGTAAGACATAGGAAAAATTACAGCGTGGCGCCCACATGTGTTTCCTTGGTAAACATCATCCAGCCTGGTTTAAGAGAATTGTAACTAATTCTTAATTAAACATACTGGTCTATGTAATACATAAATACATCTTAATAATGTAGATATAACGTACCAATAGTTGAAGAGAATTCCCCACACGGGGAAAGAAACCCCACACGGGGAACTTTTACATGTCTGCTCCCTTTGTTTGGCTGAACTAAAATGGCTACCCTGGTCTATGTTTTCAACCTCGCCGGCGAGCCAAAATAAAGCCAACTAAATTAAGCTGCCACGGTCAGTCTATCGCTGTTTTATTTTCTCCTACATTAAGTAAGTTACTTAAACAGTAATTGTAAGGGGTTGTTTATTTTTAAAGGGAGTCAATAAATAGGAAAGGGTAAGGACGTTTTATTATATCACAGCCTCTAGAGTGTTATTGCTTATGACTACCGTTTGCCTACACATTTTCCTCATGGTGGACTGGCAGTACATGATACCGTCGTACAGCTACAGAGGTAAGTGAGTGGAGCGACACTGTGAGCTATAGATTTCGTATGAAATAATTTAATATCTTTTCATGGTGGTTTTATTGTGAATTACGTGTTCAGAGAATACAATAGGCAAGCTGCTGGAGAAGGTAATTGCCAGGAAAATATCAAGCCAACTAGAGAGGCAAGGTGTTTTCCCACCCACCCTGGGTGGGTACCGTCCAAAGAGAGAAACCTGGACCAATGCAGCAGTCTTTGCCCAGGATGTCTATGAAGGTTTCCACTCAGGCACTGAAACCGATGCTGCAGCGATTGATCTTGAGGACGCATACAACAGAGTACCACTGGATTTTTTAATGTTTCAGCTTCTCGAACTAAACGTAAGTCCATTCCTCCTTAGTTGGATCGCTGCAGCCCTCTTCCAACGGAAAGTAGTTTTTAGATGTGGCAGTTGGACTTCGGAACCAACAACAATATATCCTGGCCTACCACAGGGATCACCATTATCTCCGGTACTGTTCAATGCCTACACAGTGAGAATCACCAGTGAGCAGATCACTGGACCTGGCAGGACATTGTCATATGCCGATGATGTTTTAGTGTATCGTCAGGGGAAGGATAGAGAGGAGGTTGCTGTGGAACTACAAACCGAACTCAATCGCATAAGTACTTGGTGTGATGAAGCTGGGGCAATGGTCAACCCAACAAAGGCAACAGTGACTTGGTTCTCGTTGAATAATCATATTGTCAACACTCCAACACCAACTGTTATGCTGTGTTCAGAGACGGTGGACAGAACGCAGGCAATGAATTACCTGGGGATACGGTTTGATCGAAGCCTTGCTTATAATGTGCACATAGACCAGGTGATAACAAAGGCCAAGCGGGGTTTGGCAGCGATGCGAGTGATGGCGGCAGCAAACTGTGAGCAGCGCCATCTATGTCTTCTGTACGAGGGGTTGGTCATGTCTGTTTTGGAGTATGCAATGGCAATCCTGACTCTCAGCCATAAGCAGATAGAAAGGATGGAAAGGATACAGAATGAAGCTATGCGCATTATTCTTGGATGTACAAGAGATACAGCATGCAGGGCGAATTAACGCAAACACACAACATCCACTGCATAGTGAAATTAGGAAGGTGAAGGGCAGCAAGTTAAAAAGAGGACGGTCGTGGATGGGTCAAGCCGAAGACATTCTTCAACAGGTGTGTTCACTTGAGGACTTAGAACCTGGCGAGGAGTGGGTGCAAGTGCCATCAGACTTCTGAACATCCTTTTCAGTTTGCATCCAACTAGATAGAAAATGCAGACAAGAAAATCCGGCTACTGTGGAGGCTGAAGAACAAGCGTTGATTTTCGAGAATTCGCTAGACGGTGACGCTGTCATCTACACAGATGGGTCGGTCGTCCGACATGTGAGAAGCTCATGGGCCTTTACAGCTCGGGCCGGAGGGAGAATTGTGAAGGAGGACTCTGGTGCTTTCACTGAAACCACAAGTAGCCTGACCATGGAAGTCATGGCAGTAAGTAAAGCAATAACATGGCTCGAGACACAGACATTCACTAGGGCTTGTTTCCTTAGCGACTCAATGAACATGATCAAGAGGATAGAGGAGGGGTCGATCCGAAGAGAATGGTTGCTGCCTCTGAAGCGGTCTCGGCTGGCAAAGATTAGTTTCATCTTCGTGCCAGGTCATGCGGGAGTACAAGGAAATGAGCGGGCTGACAAGCTCGCAGGTGAGGCTACTGTGGAGGGCGGACGCGCCATGGACCAGGCTGACATTCTGAATGCTCTACGAGAAGCGAGACTTTTGCGAGAACCAAGTGATGACTGTGAATCTACAACAATGGCCAGACTGCGGGAGCAGCAAATTAAAAGAGGGGCGGCCAAACAAGAACGCTACGCAGGAAGCCAAAGAAGATTGATAAACCAACACAGAACTGGCGTCGTTAGCCGCTACACGCTGCGGGATTTGCTGAGGAGGGGATCCGAGCACTTATGGACTGAATGGTTCCATGTGCAACGAGGATGATCTGTCGACTAACTAACTAACTAACTAGATAGAAAATGCAGACAAGAAAATCCGGCTGCTGTTGAGGCTGAAGTACAAGCGTTGATTTTCGAGAATTCGCTAGACGGTGACGCGGTCATCTACACAGATGGGTCGGTCGTCCGACATGTGAGAAGCTCATGGGCCTTTACAGCTCGGGCCGGAGGGAGAATTGTGAAGGAGGACTCTGGTGCTTTCACTGAAACCACAAGTAGCCTGACCATGGATGTCATGGCAGTAAGTAAAGCAATAACATGGCTCGAGACGCAGACATTCACTAGGGCTTGTTTCCTTAGCGACTCAGTGAACATGATCAAGAGGATAGAGGAGGGGTCGATCCGAAGAGAATGGTTGCTGCCTTTGGAGCGGTCTCGACTGGCAAAGATTAGTTTCATCTTCGTGCCAGGGCATGCGGGAGTACAAGGAAATGAGCGGGCTGACAAGCTCGCAGCCGAGGCTACTGTGGAGGGCGGACGCGCCATGGACCAGGCCGACATTCTGAATGCTCTACGAGAAGTAAGACTTTTGCGAGAACCAAGTGATGACTGTGAATCTACAACAATGGCCAGACTGCGAGAGCAGCAAATTAAAAGAGGGGTGGCCAAACAATAACCTACGCAGGAAGCCAAAGAAGATTTATAAACCAACACAGAACTGGCGTCGTTAGCCGCTACACGTTGCGGGATTTGCTGAGGAGGGGATCCGAGCACTTATGGACTGAATGGTTCGATGTGCAATGAGGATGATCTGTCGACTAACTAACTAACTAACTAACGTGTTCAGAAAAATGGCGGACGGGCGGTTGCTGAACTACCTTGTTTTGCCTTAACGAGTAATGTATGTGCAACTGCTGGTTTTCTGGTGACTGCCGCTTCCATCGACAATGAACCGGAATTTTGGAGGCGGACAATAAAGCAAACCAACTCACTGGACAAATGGCACCAATACTAAAGAAAAAACGATGCATCAATAACTACTAAGAAACCACTTTACAACACAGTCTTCCTACCAACTCTATATTACCAACGCCAAACCTGGACAGTGACAGAAAAAGAGAAAAGAAAAATAACAACAGAAATGAGATTCCTGAGAAGAATACTCAATGTACTAAAAAGAGATAAGATCAGAAATAAAGAAATCAGGACTAAAGTGGGAGTTATAGCTGCATTAGATTTTATTAGAAAGCAGCAAGTCAAATGGGGTTTGGCCATGCAAGTAGGTTACCAACTAACAGTATACCACAACAAGCAATGATGTACAGACCAGAGGGAAACAGAGCAAGAGGCCGACCACGTAAACGATGGACGCAGGGAATAACAGAGTCCATGGGAATATCTATACAAGAAGCCCATAAGCGGACACTCTCCCGCTGTATTTACTTCACCTCGACACAGCAAGGTACAAGAGAAGCATGATGAGATGAGATGAGACTTGTGTTGGCAATCTGGCAATGTCCTTATGCATATATGCCAGTGCGTGCTGCTGGTTTGTTGAGACTGCTGGTTGCTCCACTTTTCATATGGAACTGTGAGAAGAGTTTTGTGTGATATTCACTGACACATAAACGGAGCATTATGGAGTGAAGTTGGAACCGTGACTAACGACTAAGACATGCCTGTTCTCTGACTTGATGAAAACAAACTAATCTAACATGTGACGAACTAGCTCCACACATGAAAAACACGAATAAATCAAACGTTTCGACAACACACATTATCAAGAACAAAGCTTTGTCTGTAGTCACATGATACTTTATTAGTCCTCGACAGTGATAAACACCACTATTAACAATAATAGTCTGCATGATCGTGTGTCATAAAACTGATCGAAAAAATTCACATCTCAAGAATCCACAAGAATTTACTGTAGAAAGCGGTGTGTCTATATTTTCAAACGACCATGAAATCAAAACATGGCCAAAAACAAAAGATATATGATTGTAAGAAAGCGCCTTTCTTATTCTATTTCTCACGTTGGCAACTGCGTAATCGATTGTAATCTTTGCAGATCTGTTCTCTAAATAGTTAGCTTACATCTGTTCTTTGCAGGATTCATGGGCAGGTTTGCCTTTTCAAATGAACTCATTGCTTCCAATTCAATGCATCACTTATGTAGTTCAATCATTCAATCATGTGCCATGCCGGAAAATGTGGGCGGTCAAGACTCGCCATTTCACTCGATCACCAGAGTCGTGGATCAGCTCAGTGTTCCTGTCTCGTCCATGCCATGTAGCCAAGCCATCCAGGTATTTTCCTCTCGGTCTTTCTCTTGGTCTGTTCCCTTCGATCTTGCCAGTTGTCACTAAGTTCTCCAATCCATTTCTTCTCATAACATGTCCAAAAATGTTTGACTCTTTACGTCTAATTTCTCCAATCAATTTACGATTTTCATTTGTCTCCTGTAGTACTTGTCATTGGTTGTTCTATCTGTCCATGGTATTCTTTCCATTTTCCTCAGAAACCACATTTCTGCAGCCATCAGATCCAAGTTTCACATCCGTACAAAAAAACAGGCTCTATGTATCCCTCAACACTCTTTTTGTCGTTTCAATTGACATCTTTTATTGGTCAGAATGTTTTCCTTCTTGCTAAAGGCTACTTTCGCAATGGCGATTCTTGCTCTAATCTTTTCAAGGCATCTCCCATCAGATGTTATGACTGTTCCGAGATAATTGTATCGATTCACTTGTTGAAGAATATTCCCATTTACTTGTATATTGTATGTAGTTATTTAACTATTATTATTATTATTATTATTATTATTATTATTATTATTATTAATCGTCAGGAAGCAGTTTACTCCTACAGGTCTATGTCGTTTCAACGCCATCACATGTTATAAGCCTGAACCAACAAGCAGAGAACGGTGGTTAGTCCTTCTCTCACTTTGACTCCGACAGAATAGAATCAGCGCCGTTTTTATTTGTTCGCTCGCTTTAAACTCGAGTGTAGTCTACGTTGGACTGAGTTTTGCATGTGGGTTAGCTTTCTCTGTTACTAGTGTCCCTCGCCATCTGGCGAACCTATTCCAAATGCTGAAGTACTTGTAGCTTACGTTCCCGAGTTACGGACCTAGTCTAATTGTCTAGTGAGGGTTGAACCCGTTACCTCGTCATTAGCACGCATGAAATTAAAAAAAACTAGCGCTCTTATCCTTTCAGCCATGCTGATCTGCTGAGAGCCACATATGTTATTTACTCGGATCTTGTATAACGTCAGCTGCTGTGCCCAGTCTAAGTTGGGGTTCGTACACTTAGGAATTTAGCTTAGGATGATAAGCGGCCCACGGTAAACAAGGTCTCATCTCATCTCACCTCATCTCATCATCTCAAATAACCTCATCTCATCTCACCTCATCTACTCTCATCTCATCTTCTCACCTCATCTCAACTAACCTCATATTATCTCATCTCCTCATCTCATCTCATCTAAACTCACCTCATCTCATCTGACAACAAGTTTACCAACTTGCTAAAATTCAGCACTTCCTGGACGAAAGCACACGAAAAATATTCTATACATGCTATATCCAATCACATCTCGATTACTGTTCCACAGTTTGGGATGGTTGCCCTAAATCTAATTTAAAACGACTATGTTCTCTACAAAACCGCGCTATTCGTCTGGTTTCTGACATAAAGCACGTTGAAAGTAATAATTTGTACAGTCATCTAAGACTTCTACCACTACAAAAGCGCTTCCTTTTCAACAAAGCCAAATTAGTGAATAAAATTATATCTCAAAATACCCCAGAGTATCTTCTGCCGCTGATTCAATCTAATGCAATGAACAGCAAGCGCCTAAATTTGTTACATGTCTCAAAGCCTAGATTGGACCTATACAAAACATGTTTCGCCTATTCTGGTGCTCACTTATGGAATGATCTGCCTCCAGATCTGAAAACTCCAATGAGTCCCTACACATTTAACCGAAAACTCTTTCAATACTTAATCCATACCGACTATATGCCACCATAATTCATTTACTGGTATAATTGTTCAGTATAATTGTTCATTATAATTGTTTAACTATAATTGTTCACTATATATGTGTGTACGTGTGGGAGCGAGTCAGAGAGAGAGAGAGAGAGAGAGAGAGAGAGTGGGTGTCAGTGAGAGGGAGAGAGTGAATGCGTGTGTGCGCACGTGCATGCGTGTGTGTGGAGAGAGTGATTGAGCGAGAAATGGTGGGGGAATGTGTCAGTGCATGCATTCGTACGTGTATGTGTGAGAGTGAGTGAGGGAGTGTATGCGTGCGTGCATGCGTTCATGTGCATGCGTTCATGTGTATGTGTATGAGTGAGAGAGTGTGATTGAGAGAGTGAGTGTGTGTGTGTGTGTGTGTGTGAAGGATTGTGTGTTAGAGAGTGAGACAGTGGGAGAGTTGATGTGTTAGTGTGTGTGTGTGTGAGCGTGCGCATGTGTGTGAGTGTGTGTATATGAAAGAATACAGAGAGAGAGAGAGAGAGAGAGAGAGAGAGAGAGAGAGAGAGAGAGAGAGAGCTGAGCAGATGCATGTCATGTAACACGCATGTTATGTAACACGCGAATCCATATGTTTGTGTATTCTCATCTGTCATATTATCAGTTAAATACCATTTGATTTTATCATGCATAATATAAACTCATGTTCATTACTGTAGTTTGAGTCAGTGAGTGTGAATGAGAGACAGAACGAGTGAGCGTGAGAGTGAATGAGTGAGCGGGAGAGTGAATGAGTGAGCGGGAGAGTGAATGAGTGAGCGGGAGAGTGAATGAGTGAACGGGAATGTGAATGAGTGAGCGGGAGAGTGAATGAGTGAGAGTGAATGAGCGGGAGAGTGAATGCGTGAGAGTGAATGAATGAGCGGAAGAGTGAATGTGTGAGCGTGAGAGTGAATGTGTGTGTGTGTGTGTGTGTGTGTGTGTGTGTGTGTGAGAGAGAGAGAGAGAGAGAGAGAGAGAGAGAGAGAGAGAGAGAGAGAGAGAGAGAGAGAGAGAGAGAGAGAGAGAGCATCACTATTTTTACGTCACATACATTTTATGTACACATTTTTCTCCATGTTTAACATTTTTATGAGACTGCTCATGACAAGTGTCAGTGTATGTGTGTGAGTAAAGTGTGGGAGTGTGTTCATACTAGTTTCAATACTAACGTGAGACATTTTGTATGTGTCTAGATGTGAGGAAGTGTGAGTGTATGTGGAGGATGTGTGTGAGTGTGGGGATATGTGTGGGTGGGGGTGTGTGGGTGGGGGTATGCATTTGGATGGGTTGGGGTGTGTGGGTTTTGGTGGGTAGTGGTATTTGTGGGTGTTGGTGGGATGTGTGGATGGATGTGTGGGGGTGAAAGTAGGGGTGTTGGAATGGGTGTGGGGGATGTGTGTATGGGTGGAGGATATGTGTATGGGACGGATGCAGGGGATGTGTGTTTATGTGGGTGGAGATGTGTGGATGGTGTGAGGAAGTATGTGTGGGAGGCGGGGTTGTGTGGGTAGGGGATTGTGTTGGGTGGATTTGGGATGGAAGGGCGGGTGGGGAGAAGTGTATGGTGTGTGGGTTTTAGATATGTGTGCGGTGTTTTGGTGGGGGATGTGTGAATGATGTGTGGGTGGAGGGTATGTTTGTGGTGGTATGGGTGGAGGATAGTGTGTGGTGTGGGGGATGTGTGTGATGGGTGCGGGGAATGTGCGTATGGATGGGGTATATGTGTGGGTGAGCAGGGGATTGTGGTGGTTGGGTGAAGTATGTGGGGGAGTGTGGGTGGGAGATGTGTGTGTGTGGGTGGGGGTGTGTGAGTGGCTTAGGGACGTGTAGGTGGGTGAGGGAGTTGTATGTGTCGGGGTGGGATGTGTGAGTGGGTGGAGGATGTGTGTGGGGGTAGGGGTATTGTGATCGAGAGATGTTTGGTTGGGAGTGGGTGGGTGGGGGTGTGTGGGTGCGTAGTGGAGGATGTATGCGTGAGTGAGTGTGTGTTGGTGGACAGGTAGGGAATGCGTGTGTGGGTGGGGAGAGGTGTGTGGTGTGTTGGTTGGTGATATTGTGTGGGTGAGGTGTGTGGGTGGGGGATTTTTGTGGTGTGTGAGTGGGGGTATGTGGGGTGGATGGGTAAGGGTATCTGTGTGGGTGGGAATATTGTGTGGTATCTGGGTGGGGGATATGTGTGTGGTGTGTAAGTGGGGATGTGTTGGTGAGGGATATGTGTGTGTGGTGCGTAGGTTGGGAATAGTGCGTGGTAGGGGGTGTATGGATGTGCGGGTGGGGGATTATGTGGTGGGGGATTAGGTTAAGGCATGTGTGGGTGGGTGGAAGTTGTATGTGTGGGTGGTGGGGTGTGTGTGAGTGGATTTGGGATGTATGGGTGGTTAGGGAGATGTGTGTATGTGGGGTGGGGGGGGGGGGTAGGGACATGTCAGTTGGTGGGGATGTGTGTGTATGGTTTGGGGATGTGTGAGTGGATGTGCGATGTGTGGGTTGGCGGGGGATTGTGTGTGTGGTGGGGAATATGTTGTCGATGGAGATGTGGCTGGGGATGGGTGGTTTGAGGTGTGGGTGGGGAGAGGATGTGTATGTGGGATGTGTGGGTTGGAAGGGGAATGTTTGTGGGTGGCGAGTGTGTTTTGGTTGGGGGATCAGGTGAGGGCAGTGTGTGTGAGTGGGGGATGTGCGGGAGGGGGATGGGTCGGTTGGTGGGTATGTATGTGTCCCTTGGTGTGCGTGTTTGTGGGTAGGTGGGGTGTGTATGTGTCCCTTGGTGCGCGTGTGTGTGGGTAGGTGGGGGTGTTGTGTGGGTGGGGTGATGTATGGATAGGTGGGAGATGGGCTTCATAACATGGTAATTAGCCTTGTTTATGTTTACAACATTCATTTCACAATGTTTATCTTTCTTCCTATGTAAATGTATAATGCTCTTGATGAACGAAAGACGAGTGATTGGAAGGGCCGAATGTAAGACGGGCCTGCGCGCCCAATTTGTGACCCTAATAAAGTTGATTTGATTTGATTTTGATTTGACCTCATCTATTCTCATCTCATATCTTTTCGTTTTATCTCATCTCATCTCACCTCATCTGATTTCATGTGATATTATTCCTCTTGTACCTTGCGGTATGGAGGTGAAGAATAAACAGTGGGAGAGTGCCTGTTTAAGGGCTTCATATATCAATATTTCCATGGACTCTATAGGCAGGCAGGTAATCTGTTGTTGTTTGTCCATCAAGAATGATGATGACCATTCATTTCATCCAGTGGGGTTGAAAGTACGGAGCCGGGGGTTCTAAGATGGCTGATAAGGCCTATTTTGGCTCGAAATGTTCTTTGACAATGTGGACAAAGAATGCTTGACGTTTCTGGAGGAGGATTTCCTGCAGTGGTTTTTCTGTCCTGCCTTTTCTTTACAACTCTTGCAGTCCTGTTGCCTCACACATGACTGCACCCTTGTGTAATGATGCACGCCACGAATTTCGGTCTCTGGCTGCAGTCTCCCAGGTGTCATGATGAATTCTAAAAGCATTCAGTGAAGATTTTCAGAGTGTCTTTAAAGCGTTTCCTCTGGCCACCTTGGGAGCGTTTACCACAACGCAGTTCGCTGTAAAAAAATTCGTTTAGGGAGCCTGTGATCTGGCATGCGAGTCAAGTGACCAGCCCAGCGAATCTGATTCTTCATCAGTAGAGTGTGGATACTGGGCATGGACGCTCTTTCTAGGACTTCAGTGTCTGGGATCTTGTCTTGCCATTTAATCTTCAGTAGCTTCCTTAGGCAGACTGTGTGGAAGTGGTTTAATTTCCTAGCGTGTCGCTGATAAACAGTCCAGGTTTCACAAGCATATAGCAGTGTGGATAATACAACTGCTTTGTAGACTTTTAGCTTTGTTTGCAGGCTTATTCCAGTTCTGTCCCATACATTCTTGTACAGTCTGCCAAAGGCCGCACTGGCCTTGGAGATTCTTGCATTCACTTCGTCATCAATTGTGGCAGCTTGTGACACAGTGCTGCCAAGATAGGTGAATTTGTCCACATCACTTAGTCTATGACCATTCATCTTGATATTCGGCACAGTGTGATTATTCCCTGGAGCTGGCTGGTACATAACTACAGTCTTCTCCAAGTTGATATTGAGCCCAAAGTTGGCACAGGCATGTGAGAAAGCTGTAACATTATGTTGCATGTCCGCCTCTGAGTTGGCGTATAGAGCGCAATCATCAGCAAACAGGAGCTCTCTGACGGTGTCGCTGTTAATTTTGGTTTTAGCTTTCAGCCTTCTGAGATTGAATAACTTTCCATCCATACGGTAGTTGATGTCTATTCCAATGTCGTCGTTCTCGAAGGCATTCATCAACATGGCTGAAAACATGAGGCTGAACAGTGTTGGTGCCAGGACACATCCTTGCTTCACTCCATTGGTGACAGGAAAGGGTTCAGACAGTTCACCATTTTCCTGTACTCTTGCCTGCATACCATCATGAATATAGCCGCACTATTTGGACAAACTTTCGTGGACAGCCATATTTTGCCATAATCTTCCACAGTCCTTCTCTGCTGACTGTATCAAAAGCCTTGGTAAGGTCAATGAAAGTGGAGAACATTTCGCAGTTCTGTTCCTGACATTTCTCTTGCAGCTGCCTTGCAGCGAAAATCATGTCAACAGTTCCACGTTCTTTTCTGAAGCCACATTGACTCTCAGAAAGAAGACCTTGATCGAGATAGGCCGTGAGGCGATTGAGAAGAATTCTGGCGAGTATCTTCTCTGCAATTGAAAGCAAGGAGATGCCTCGGTGGTTGTCACAGGATTGGCGGTTTCCTTTACGTTTGTAAAGGTGGACTATTGACGCGTCCTTGAAATCTTGTGGCATGGTCTCGTTCACCCATATGTTTGTAAAGACTTGGTGAAGCTGCTCTGTTAGGACCGGCCCACTTGCCTTGTATATCTCTGCTGGGATGGAGTCAGGACCAGGTGCCTTGCCTCTGGAGAGTTGCTGGATGGCTTTGTTTACTTCCACTATGGTTGGCAGGTCATCAAGTGTCTCATTGGTGGGAACATGAGGAAGGCAGTTGATGGTTTCATCATCGAAGAATGAAGTTGCATTTAAGATGTTGCTGAAATGCTCTGCCCAGCGTTGAAAGATTTCTTTCTTATCTGTGACCAATGTTCCCCCATCTGCACCGAGGAGGGGAGCTATGCCTGGTGATGTAGGACCATAGACCCCCATTTTCAGTGAGTCGTAGAAGTTTTTCATATTATGTATGTCAGGAAAACCTTGAATTTCATCAGCTTTGCTGCTCAGCCAGGAGTCCCGCATGTGCCGAAGTTTCTGCTGCACTACTCTCTGTATGTTTTTGAAGGCATCTTTTTTTTAATGTTGACTTCGGGTCATTCAAATGTGCCTTGAGGAGAAGATGTTTCTCGGCCAGCAATTGGTTGATGTCTTCGGAATTTTCATCAAACCAATCTTTATGCTTTCGGGGGGCTGGACCCAGGATTTCCATAGCAGTGTTGTAAATTATGTCCTTTAGGGCTCTCCACTCTGTTTCTGTATCCTGTTTAGCAGCAGCATTGGGCTTGAGGCGGTCTTCCAGCATATTTTCAAACGACTGCTGAATTTTCTTGCTGTTTAGGCGGGTGACATTTAGTTTTGTTTTGTATTTTTACCCCTTGAGGACAGGTAGTCTACAGATTAGCAGACATGCATGCTGACAGGCAGGCAGGCAGGTATGATTTGCTTTGATTTAATTTAACTTTATTTTCAAAGAGTCACAAAATGGGCACGCAGGCCCGTCTTACATTCGACCGTTCCAATCATTCATCTTTCGTTCATCAATAGTGCATTATACATTCACATTGGAAACAAAAATCATTGTCAAATGAATGTTGTAAACATAAACAATGCATATTACCATGTTATGAAATACATTCCCCACCCACCCACACATTCCCCACCAAAAACACACCCCACTACCAACAAGCACATCCCACACCCACCCACACATATCCCCCAACCACCACACACCCCAAAGCACTCATACATTCCCACACCCACCTACAACCCACCCAATCCCAACATACACATCTCCATCCACATCCCCCAGCCACCCACCAACCCCACCCACACACACACCCCTCACCCACACAGCCATCCCCTATCCACTCATACACCCCCACATCAACACAACATCTTCCCGCCTACACACACATCCCTACCCACACACACATCCCCGCACACACACACATCCCCCACACGCACATCCCCCACACGCACACATATCCCCCATCCACACACACATCTGCCCACCCACCCACACATCCCCCATCCACCTACACACATCTGCCACGCACACACACCCTCACAGCCCACACACTCACAATCCACACATACATCCCACACCCACCCACTCCCACATCCTCTTCTACATACCCTCTTCTACACATCATTCACCCACACACGCACACACATTACATTACACAAACATATCCCCACCCATACACACACACACATCTCCACCCATAGACACATTCCTCACACTCTACCCCAACCCACACACCCATCACCCACCCACATACACATCCCCATGCCCTCTATACACACCACACACACACACCCACCCACACATCCCCCACCATACACATCCCTCACTCTCACACATCTCCCCACTCCCCCCACACCACATCCCCCACCCACTCACAGATTGCCCACCCATCCACACATCCCCCATCCACCCACACATCCCCCACCCACCCACACATCCCCCACCCACACACGCATCCCCCACAATTGTATGTAGGTAGGTAGCGAGACAGGTAGGATGATAGGCAGGCAGGCAGGCACGTAGGTAGGCAGGTAGTTAGGTAGGTAGATAGGCATGCAGACAGAAAGGTAGGTATACATACCAGGCAGGCATGCAGGAATGTAGGCAGATAGGCAGACAGTAAGGTAGGCAGGCTATCAGACAGATCAGGTAGTTAGGTAAGTATGTTGGTAAATAGATAGGCAGACAAGTAGACAGTTATGAAGGTAATTAATTACACAACTTCAAGCAAAAACAAACAAAACGCAATATAATATACTCAATACTTAAAGAGTGCATGCTCTTAATTAGCTATAATAAAGTTCTTGCTGAATATATCAAGAGCCTGCCACATTGAGAAGCGCCTCTGGAATCTGCGAGATGTTCGTCAATTGCTACTCCTCATGTTTGTCCGTTGTAGCTTCACACACGAAAGGTCTATCGAGGGTGCACTCTAAATCATTGAATGGCGATAATTGCCCTATGAACCCTACACAGTCTTCTTTGCCAAAGTAATCGTTTGGTTCCCCTGAAAATTCGAAGTAAAAATGTCAAGGAAATATTGAATTAATTATGAAAAGATACAATATGAATATAAATGCAACTAAAAGTGAATTAATGCAGGTTATCAGATCTCCTTGTAATCTAAATACACAGATAAATTTTACACTTCATAGGCAAGTTAAATAATGTAAATACTTAGGACGCATGATAACAGACACTCGGAGAATAGAGCGAGAAATTGAAATCAGATGTCAACAAGCAAGTGTGCTTATATATCAACTGTCCCATCTGCTGAAACTTCCAAACATTTATATGCCTGCAACACGACAGATAATAAACAGCATATTCACACCAACCCTGTGCTACCAATGTCAGGCTGGGACATTATCCAAATCACACTTATGCAAAATCAACACCTGTGAGATGAGATGACTGAGGAGAGCTGCAAACTGAACTAACCGAGACCGAGTAAGAAATAATTTTATCAGCACCTTCAGTCACATAAATTGACAGACAGAAGATCAAAAAGTCTGCCTATCACATTACAGTGTACCAACAATAATTCGACAATGGCAGTACGCCAAAGCAGATCTGATACGAGAGCAAGAGATCGCCCGAGAAGAAAATGGATTAATGACATCAAAGACATTGTACACTAACGCGAAACAACACTATCCAGGGCCAACCATTGGGCATTGGAACGTCAACTGTTCCTACCAACGACGACTCTTGACGGCAAAAGTGGTAGATGATGATAACGATGACCATGAAAAACTGTACCTTGAATTATCTGTTATCACAATGTGTTTACTACAAAATCAGGAACAAAACATGATCACTGAGCAAAGTTTGACGTACGGGGTGGCATATAATTGCTAGCAAACAAACAAAGAAAGCAAAGTTTTAGTTTACAATTGACGTATTTCTGTTGCTTTTCATAGGCAGGTTTTAGTCAGATATGACTGAGCTACCATATGACAGTTGGCGGTGCTACCTGCTTTCTGTTATCACCGAATGTTGGGAGGTGCTCACCAAACCCGACACCCCGCATTTTGTCAACGGCTTCAGGTGGAGAGCCGTCTTGATAGGCTACTCGTCTAGGATGGAAGCTCCGACAGGAGGACAATTAGAGCATTGCTCTTAATGACAATAGCTGATCCACGACTCGTTGCCACTATGCTCGTGGCGAAACATGACCGCCCACGCTTATCGGCATGGCACATGATGATGATGATGATGATGATGATGATGATGATGATGATGATGATGATGATGATGATGATGATGATGATGATGAGTGACAGCTGGTAAAATTCATTTAAAATGAGAAAGCATAAGACAGACAGATTACAACTTGGAGGGCAAGGCGACATGGCGACACACGAACTCAGAACCTATCCATGATTGGTTATCATGTGAGACGGCGAGACATGACAGCCCAAGATTATCGGCATGGCACACGATGATGATACATGTTGTGTCAATGACTGATTACATTTTGGAATGCATACACGAAGTGACTGAAAACTGCTAAATATTAATAATGTTAGATGCAAGCAAATCTGATAGTGTACAGTTATATTTTGCCTGTTCTCGTGTATGGACATGTCTCCCTGGCGTAGATGTTACGGAAGCGGTTTGTAATCCCGCATAACCGAGTGCGAAACACAGCTGCGCGTGATTTGACGTCAGCAACAAAAACATGCTGAGGTTGACTGCAAACGTCCTGTGAATGATATGCAACTAACTTATTTCTCATGTATGGAAGCCAATGCTGGCCAACGTGTGACTGACACATGAATAACGTGGTCTGTAATCATATTAATATTTTCATATGGCTAACCATACATATCTATGTGATAGCTTACATCAGGTTAATACTTACTTATAACTAACCATACATGTATGTGTAATAGCAAAAATTAGATTAATACTTATAAATTACTAATCATACAAGTCTGTGGTGATATCATACATCAGATAATTGCTTACAGATGACTACCCACACAAGTCTGTGTGATATCATACATCAGATAATTGCTTACAGATGACTACCCATACAAGTCTGTGTGATATCATACATCAGATAATTGCTTACAGATGACTACCCAAACATGTCAGTGTGATATCATACATCAGATAATTGCTTACAGATGACTACCCACACAAGTCTGTGTGATATCATACATCAGATAATTGCTTACAGATGACTACCCAAACATGTCAGTGTGATATCATACATCAGATAATTGCTTACAGATGACTACCCATACATGTCTGTGTGATATCATACATCAGATAATTGCTTACAGATGACTACCCACACATGTCTGTGTGATATCATACATCAGATAATTGCTTACAGATGACTAACCATACATGTCTGTGTGATATCATACATCAGATAATTGCTTACAGATGACTAACCATACATGTCAGTGTGATATCATACATCAGATAATTGCTTACAGATGACTACCCATACATGTCTGTGTGATAGCATACATCAGATTAACGCTTACATTTTACAAATCATACAAGTCTGTGTGATAGCATACATCAGATTAATGCTTACAGATGACTACCCATAAATGTCAGTGTGATAGCATACATCAGATTAATGCTTACAGATGACTAACCATACATGTCAGTGTGATATCATACGTCAGATAATTGCTTACAGATGACTACCCATACATGTCTGTGTGATAGCATACATCAGATTAACGCTTACATTTTACAAATCATACAAGTCTGTGTGATAGCATACATCAGATAATTGCTTACAGATGACTACCCATACATGTCTGTGTGATATCATACATCAGATAATTGCTTACAGATGACTACCCATACATGTCAGTGTGATAGTATACATCAGATAATTGCTTACAGATGACTACCCATACATGTCTGTGTGATATCATACATCAGATAATTGCTTACAGATGACTACCCACAATTGTCTGTGTGATATCATACATCAGATAATTGCTTACAGATGACTAACCATACATGTCTGTGTGATAGCATACATCAGATTAAAGCTTACATTTTACAAATCATACAAGTCTGTGTGATAGCATACATCAGATTAATGCTTACAGATGACTACCCATACATGTCAGTGTGATAGCATACATCAGATAATTGCTTACAGATGACTACCCATACATGTCTGTGTGATATCATACATCAGATAATTGCTTACAGATGACTACCCACACATGTCTGTGTGATATCATACATCAGATAATTGCTTACAGATGACTAACCATACATGTCAGTGTGATAGTATACATCAGATAATTGCTTACAGATGACTACCCATACATGTCTGTGTGATAGCATACATCAGATTAACGCTTACATTTTACAAATCATACAAGTCTGTGTGATAGCATACATCAGATTAATGCTTACAGATGACTACCCATACATGTCAGTGTGATAGCATACATCAGATAATTGCTTACAGATGACTACCCATACATGTCTGTGTGATATCATACATCAGATAATTGCTTACAGATGACTACCCACACATGTCTGTGTGATATCATACATCAGATAATTGCTTACAGATGACTAACCATACATGTCTGTGTGATATCATACATCAGATAATTGCTTACAGATGACTAACCATACATGTCAGTGTGATATCATACATCAGATAATTGCTTACAGATGACTACCCATACATGTCTGTGTGATAGCATACATCAGATTAACGCTTACATTTTACAAATCATACAAGTCTGTGTGATAGCATACATCAGATTAATGCTTACAGATGACTACCCATACATGTCAGTGTGATAGCATACATCAGATAATTGCTTACAGATGACTACCCATACATGTCTGTGTGATATCATACATCAGATAATTGCTTACAGATGACTACCCACACATGTCTGTGTGATATCATACATCAGATAATTGCTTACAGATGACTAACCAAACATGTCTGTGTGATATCATACATCAGATAATTGCTTACAGATGACTAACCATACATGTCAGTGTGATATCATACATCAGATTATTGCTTACAGATGACTACCCATACATGTCTGTGTGATAGCATACATCAGATTAACGCTTACATTTTACAAATCATACAAGTCTGTGTGATAGCATACATCAGATTAATGCTTACAGATGACTACCCATACATGTCAGTGTGATAGCATACATCAGATTAATGCTTACAGATGACTAACCATACATGTCAGTGTGATATCATACGTCAGATAATTGCTTACAGATGACTACCCATACATGTCTGTGTGATAGCATACATCAGATTAACGCTTACATTTTACAAATCATACAAGTCTGTGTGATAGCATACATCAGATAATTGCTTACAGATGACTACCCATACATGTCTGTGTGATATCATACATCAGATAATTGCTTACAGATGACTACCCATACATGTCAGTGTGATAGTATACATCAGATAATTGCTTACAGATGACTACCCATACATGTCTGTGTGATATCATACATCAGATAATTGCTTACAGATGACTACCCATACATGTCTGTGTGATATCATACGTCAGATAATTGCTTACAGATGACTACCCATACATGTCAGTGTGATATCATACATCAGATAACTGCTTACAGATGACTAACCATACATGACAGTGTGATATCATACATCAGATAATTGCTTACAGATTACTACCCATACATGTCTGTGTGATATCATACATCAGATAATTGCTTACAGATGACTACCCATACATGTCAGTGTGATATCATACATCAGATAATTGCTGACAGATGACTAACCATACATGTCAGTGTGATGGCATACATCAGATAATTGCTTACAGATGACTACCCATACATGTCAGTGTGATATCATACATCAGATAATTGCTTACAGATGACTACCCAAACATGTCTGTGTGATATCATACATCAGATAATTGCTTACAGATGACTACCCATACATGTCAGTGTGATATCATACATCAGATAATTACTTACAGATGACTATCCATACATGTCAGTGTGATATCATACATCAGATAATTGCTTACAGATGACTACCCAAACATGTCAGTGTGATATCATACATCAGATAATTGCTTACAGATGACTACCCATACATGTCAGTGTGATATCATACATCAGATAATTGCTTACAGATGCCTACCCATACTTGTCAGTGTGATATCATACATCAGATAATTGCTTACAGATGACTAACCATACATAACTGTGTGATAGCATACATCAGATTAAAGCTTACATTTTACAAATCATACAAGTCTGTGTGATAGCATACATCAGATTAATGCTTACAGATGACTACCCATACATGTCAGTGTGATAGCATACATCAGATAATTGCTTACAGATGACTACCCATACATGTCTGTGTGATATCATACATCAGATAATTGCTTACAGATGACTACCCACACATGTCTGTGTGATATCATACATCAGATAATTGCTTACAGATGACTAACCATACATGTCAGTGTGATAGTATACATCAGATAATTGCTTACAGATGACTACCCATACATGTCTGTGTGATAGCATACATCAGATTAACGCTTACATTTTACAAATCATACAAGTCTGTGTGATAGCATACATCAGATTAATGCTTACAGATGACTACCCATACATGTCAGTGTGATAGCATACATCAGATAATTGCTTACAGATGACTACCCATACATGTCTGTGTGATATCATACATCAGATAATTGCTTACAGATGACTACCCACACATGTCTGTGTGATAACATACATCAGATAATTGCTTACAGATGACTAACCATACATGTCTGTGTGATATCATACATCAGATAATTGCTTACAGATGACTAACCATACATGTCCAGTGTGATATCATACATCAGATAATTGCTTACAGATGACTACCCATACATGTCTGTGTGATAGCATACATCAGATTAACGCTTACATTTTACAAATCATACAAGTCTGTGTGATAGCATACATCAGATTAATGCTTACAGATGACTACCCATACATGTCAGTGTGATAGCATACATCAGATAATTGCTTACAGATGACTACCCATACATGTCTGTGTGATATCATACATCAGATAATTGCTTACAGATGACTACCCACACATGTCTGTGTGATATCATACATCAGATAATTGCTTACAGATGACTAACCAAACATGTCTGTGTGATATCATACATCAGATAATTGCTTACAGATGACTAACCATACATGTCAGTGTGATATCATACATCAGATAATTGCTTACAGATGACTACCCATACATGTCTGTGTGATAGCATACATCAGATTAACGCTTACATTTTACAAATCATACAAGTCTGTGTGATAGCATACATCAGATTAATGCTTACAGATGACTACCCATACATGTCAGTGTGATAGCATACATCAGATTAATGCTTACAGATGACTAACCATACATGTCAGTGTGATATCATACGTCAGATAATTGCTTACAGATGACTACCCATACATGTCTGTGTGATAGCATACATCAGATTAACGCTTATATTTTACAAATCATACAAGTCTGTGTGATAGCATACATCAGATAATTGCTTACAGATGACTACCCATACATGTCTGTGTGATATCATACATCAGATAATTGCTTACAGATGACTACCCATACATGTCAGTGTGATAGTATACATCAGATAATTGCTTACAGATGACTACCCATACATGTCTGTGTGATATCATACATCAGATAATTGCTTACAGATGACTAACCATACATGTCAGTGTGATAGTATACATCAGATAATTGCTTACAGATGACTACCCATACATGTCTGTGTGATATCATACGTCAGATAATTGCTTACAGATGACTACCCATACATGTCAGTGTGATATCATACATCAGATAACTGCTTACAGATGACTACCCATACATGTCAGTGTGATATCATACATCAGATAATTGCTGACAGATGACTAACCATACATGTCAGTGTGATGGCATACATCAGATAATTGCTTACAGATGACTACCCATACATGTCAGTGTGATATCATACATCAGATAATTGCTTACAGATGACTACCCACACATGTCTGTGTGATATCATACATCAGATAATTGCTTACAGATGACTACCCATACATGTCAGTGTGATATCATACATCAGATAATTACTTACAGATGACTATCCATACATGTCAGTGTGATATAATACATCAGATAATTGCTTACAGATGACTACCCAAACATGTCAGTGTGATATCATACATCAGATAATTGCTTACAGATGACTACCCATACATGTCAGTGTGATATCATACATCAGATAATTGCTTACAGATGCCTACCCATACTTGTCAGTGTGATATCATACATCAGATAATTGCTTACAGATGACTAACCATACATGTCTGTGTGATATCATACATCAGATAATTGCTTACAGATGACTACCCATACATGTCAGTGTGATATCATACATCAGATAATTGCTTACAGATGACTACCCATACATGTCAGTGTGATATCATACATCAGATAATTGCTTACAGATGACTACCCACACATGTCAGTGTGATAGTATACATCAGATAATTGCTTACAGATGACAAACGTACATGTCTGTGTGATATCATAAATCAGATAATTGCTTACAGATGACTACCCATACATGTCAGTGTGATAGTATACATCAGATAATTGCTTACAGATGACTAACTATACATGTCTGTGTGATATCATACATCAGATAATTGCTTACAGATGACTACCCATACATGTCAGTGTGATATCATACATCAGATAATTGCTTACAGATGACTACCCATACATGTCAGTGTGATAGTATACATCAGATAATTGCTTACAGATGACTAACTATACATGTCTGTGTGATATCATACATCAGATAATTGCTTACAGATGACTACCCACACATGTCTGTGTGATAGCATAATCAGATAATTGCTTACAGATGACTACCCACACATGTCAGTGTGATAGTATACATCAGATAATTGCTTACAGATGACAAACGTACATGTTATCTCACCTCTATTAAACATAACTTGTCTAATCTCTTCCTTGATCTCAATGCCATCATCGAGCCAGCAGAACCGTCCCTCTACATCCAGATCATCCAGGCCAATCCAGAAATTGTTATTTTTGTAACCTTTAGCCATTTCTTGGAAAGCACGCACCTTCTCCTTAGTCTTCAGTGATACCAATTTTAGTCCGTTAGCTTATGTCAGAGAGGACGACAAGTGGGGTGGGGTCCAGAGCAAGAATTCATTATAAGTATGTTTCTTCATACAATATTTCTTTGTTTTAGATCTATTTCTACATACCAGCTCTTGTAAAGGGTATTAATTTGTTTGTGCTTGTTATTGTAACTGGTTTGTTTATTAATTGTTAATGTGTGTGTGTGTGTGTGTGTGAGAGAGAGAGAGAGAGAGAGAGAGAGAGAGAGAGAGAGAGAGAGAGAGAGAGAGAGAGAGAGAGAGAGAGAGAGAGAGAGAGAGAGAGAGAGAGAGAGAGAGAGAGAGAGAGAGAGAGAGAGAGAGAGAGTTATAATATTTATTGTCACACTAATAAATTTCTCTGTCGTTCATTCTGTATGCATATATTTTTGTTTTTATATAAATGTGCCATGATAATTCTATAGTCTTCAGTTAGTTCTTTAACACAATCAGGGAAATGTATAGTCACCGGAAAGAAGGAAAGCAATGGCAAACTAACTTCTTTACAAATGCCAAGACAGACATGTTTCTTTCAATAGGGGATACCGAGATTACGCAACGTGAAAAGCACGTTTTGGATGCATGGTGTTGGCTGGTCAAAGGATGACTGACACGTCAAGTTTACAGTCTGTAGTATATTAAAACGTCCTTACCCTTTCCTAGCATTGAAGCCCTTAAAAATACCAATCCCTAATAATTACTGTTTAAGTACCTTACTTTTGGGGAAAGAAAACAAAGCCAAACTAACCCGTAGAGCAGCCTAATTTATTTGGCATTAGTTTAAATTTTGGCCTTAGTTTGGTTCACGTACCTGGCCAAGACCGGCTAGATTTTAAACAAAGGTAAAAGTAAGCCATTTTAGTTCAGGTGAACAAAGAAGTCAGACGTGTTAAGCCTTCCCTGCGGGGAAGGGCAGTTTAGCCCAAACATATGTCATTCTCTGCAGCAATGGTATGTTAAATCTACATTATTAATATGTATTCATGTATTTTTATAAGGTACATATACCATTGTATTAATATAAGAATTATTAAGATGTTAAATTAATTATTCTTGTAAACTAGAGTCTGATGGATTGGTACTACTGAGCGCCATGCGGTACCACGCTGTCAAATTTACATGCTTACAATTTCTAATTCCTATGTTAAAATCTCTTATAGGCATTGTGAACCTATATCTCACTATCAATGCTTATAATCTATAATTATTATGTGTACTGTAGAGTATTCAACTCATTTCAGAAACTCTTCTCCATGTGGAAGCAGACTTTTGATTACACATCTTATGAACATACTTCATAGTAGAGAAATTGTTTTTGCTAATTTCTAATCTGTAACTTGAAACTATCGTGCTAAATTTTGGTACAATCTTCTTGTTAACATATTAGTAACCACTCAATATGGGTGATGGACATGTAATCATTTCATAAAATATTGCTAGGGAAATGCCATGTTTGAGAATATAAATTCAAGAACAAAGAAATAAAACGCATGATATAAATGAATGTTCGGATAGGATGTGCCTTCAATCCGCATCACCTCACTGTGGTAGGAACAGAAGCGAAGATTGATGTTAATAAATTGCTTGCAATATTCAGAAGACTGGACCATGCGGCATAAGTTATTATGATAAATAACACTCCGAATACTAGCAGTAATTGGCAAATTATATCACAGCGTTCACTAACCTCATGCTGCTGTAAGCAGGGGGGAAAACAATTTATGTTTAGTTTTATGGATTAACCAATGAGGAAAACCAAAAACATAGGCTCCTTGCATTATCATTATGATTAATTATTATGTATGATTATCATGTATCTTCAGCAGATCAATCCTGGACATAATTCCAGATGAACCAAATGAATGACTCACCATTGTATGTTCTACACTGAAATGGAATGAATCAGAACTCTATGCTGGTTCCATGTCGGCCTAATTGCCCCATCACCAAGTGTGGGATGGCCTATCAACATGAACCGGGTGTGTGACAAAGCCTTTTGAACTAACTTGGGAAACGGTTAACATAAACCGAGCTGTTGGACATTCGTCATCTTTTGCATCGATAAGATGATATAGGGAAGAACCTGCACGAGCTTAAGTTGCATCTCCTGAAAGTATGACAGACCTAGGCATCAATTTCAATTGGAACACAGGGCCCAATGGCAACAGAGTATTCTTGAATTCAGCCCCACGGAGGGGATATGTGCTTGTGTATAATTCTATTCTTGGTTTATAGACTATAAATATTCACCAGCCAACTTCAGTGAACATAATGTAAGGAGAACATAACTGTGAGTACATTTATTTCTGCCCGGATAAATATGGACATTATCTGCTTCGCACTGGAGAAGAATAACCGACAGCAACCCCTAAGGAAAAAGACTGTAGTTAAATAATTAGTTTAATTATTAGTACTAGCAAAGCTTCTATATGTGGTTTTTTCCATGCCATGGATGTGTAAGGTCAGTAGCTTTTTTTCAGTGAATGGTAGAATCACCAGGTGGTTGTTGTTTTGGTTGAGTACTCTGACACCATCTCATTATTTTTTAAATATGAGAATCGTAACTGGTGTCAGAAACAATTGTTTATATGTTGGGTTTTATGAACTTAGACCATTGTTTACTTTACTGATGTACAAATGTTCAAAGATGTAGAATCAATTAGTGGTTGTTGATTTGTTTGTAATAACACTGGTTTTTTTCTGGGGACAATGTGGGTAATGTGTTTTATTTTCATATTGAAAATCATTCTTATGCCTGTTCTGGAAATTCAATGTGGCCATTACAATTTCATGTATGTTACTACAGAGCTTGATTTAATGCCTGAACTGTTTGTCCAAAAGTGTTGATGTTTACGTCAAGCCCAGTGTTGATATTTGTTCAACCGTGGTTGTTTATATGTTGTAAATAATCAATATCCTCTAAGACTATAGTAAATTTATAAGGTGATAAGTGGGAATTGAGAATTACACATAAATACAGTTATGAACAGGAGTGAAGTATTTTCCTTCTTGTGTTTATGGTAGCATTTCATGATCACCTTGCATTCTAGCAGTGACCAGAGAATCAACTAAATCCCCTAGACAAACTTAACATAATATTCTCATAAATTAAAATCCACATGAGAGAGGCGTTAAAGAATACTGGACATGAGGCGTCCAGGTAACCATCCAAATCAAAAAGGGGAGATTCGAGGACAAAAATTACGAAAATGATGAAAACAGTACATAAATACCCCGGCCTGGCTAACAGCACACAGACGCAAGCACAGTTACCTACCAGGGAAGGCTTCCGGCTGGATAATACAACCTGGTCTTGCTAGAATTTCAGTAAGAAGGCTAGAGGTAGATTTTACCATTTGTGTCTTCTTGTTCTGTGGATCTGATTTCGTTTTCTGTTCCTGTTTACTATTCAAAACGTCAAGCCTGTGGATTGTTTTGGTTACTCCTTGTTGCTATTGTTCCAGTTGGTGCCATTGGCATGTCACAGTGACAACTGTTTGTATGTGATAATTTGAAGCGAAACTCAAAATCCTATACACCATGTCCAGATGGACAACATTAAGAATGACGACATTTCAGTTTCTTGGGACTGCAAGTTTGAAATGTAGTAAACTAAGCAGAGAACACGTGTCTACGCCTTCATACTTATTGGATTTACGGCTTTCGTTCCATATTTGACAGGAGGCAAGGTAGTGCTTAAGCATATTTGACCGGAGCCACGTTTGTGCTGTGCCATATTTGACCGGAGCCATGTTCGTGCTGTGCCATATTTGACCGGAGCCACGTTTTTGCTGTGCCATATTTGACAGGAGCCACGTTTGTGCTGTGCCATATTTGACCTGAGCCACGTTTGTGCTGTGCCATATTTGACCTGAGCCACGTTTGTGCTGTGCCATATTTGACCGGAGCCACGTTTGTGCTGTGCCATATTTGACCGGAGCCACGGTAGTGCTAAGGCATATATGACAGGAGCTACGGTAATGCTGCGATATATTTGACTGATGCCACGGCAGGGCTGTGGCATATTTGACAGGAGTCACCGTAGTGCTGTGGGATATTTTACAATAGCCACCATACTGCTGTGGCATATTTGACAGTAGCCACCATACTGCTGTGGCATATTTGACAATAGCCACCATAGTTCTGTGCCATATTTGACAGTGGCCACCATACTGCTGTGGCATATTTGACAGTAGCATCCGTAGTGCTGTGGCATATTTGACAATAGCCACCATAGTTCTGTGGCACATTTGACAGTGGCCACCATACTGCTGTGGCATATTTGACAGTAGCATCCATAGTGCTGTGGCGTATTTGACAGAGTCACGGTAGGGCTGTGGCATATTTGACAGGAGTCATGGTAGGGCTGTGGCATATTTGACCGGAGTCACGGTAGGGCTGTGGCATATTTGACAGGAGCCACGGTAGGGCTGTGGCACATTTGACAGGAGCCACGGTAGGGCTGTGGCATATTTGACAGGAGCCACGGTAGTGCTGTGGCATATTTGAGTCACGCTAGGGTTGTGGCATATTTGCTAAGTGATGTACTGGCCACTATGTAATGCTTTAATCAAAATATTATGTACTGACCATTATGTGATTCCTGATTACTATATAATGTACTGACCACTATATGATGTCCTGACCACTATACGATGTACTGATCATTATATGATTTACTCATAACTATTTGATGTACTGACCACTATATGACGTACGTACCACAAAGTGATGTACTGACCACTGTATGATGTCCTGACCACTATATGATGTACTGACCACTATATGATGTACTGACCACTACATGATTTACTCATAACTATTTGATGTACTGACCACTATATGACGTACGTACCACAAAGTGATGTACTGACCACTGTATGATGTATTGATCTGTATATGATATACTGACTACTATCAATAAATTTGGTGCCATCTCCACAATGAAGTTCGGCTGCAATGGTTCTCCAACACTGTCTGTCTCTCGCCCTGACTGTACATTCTGTCAGGCTGATATTTGTCAATTTCTTGATGTTATCTTCCCACTTATATCGTTGTCTACCTCTTGCTCGTTTGCCCTCAACCTTGCCCTCCAGTATGGTTTTTAGAAGAGTTTCATGTCGTTTAACGTAGCCGAGATATTTCACTTGCCTCCTCTTTATTTATTTCATAAACTCTCTCTTCATCCCCAGTTTTTCTAGAACCTCTGCATTTGATTGTTTTTGTTTCCATGAAATACGGCATATTCGTCTGTATATCCACATCTCCAGGGCCTCTATTCGACTTTCTAGTTGCTTGTTCAATGTCCAGGTTTCCGCGCCATACAGTAACGTTGAATATATGTGGCATTTGACAATTCTCATTTTTAACGCGTTGTTAATCTCTCTAGATGTTAATACTGATTTCATGCATTTGAAAGCATTTTTGACCATTACATTACGGACAGCAAGAGGAATACTAGACATAAATTATATATCAGAAAGAATCATAACAGTGAGAATAAAAGAACAAACAATTACGACATATGTAAAATATACGCACCATGTAATACAAACAATAATGAGCAAAAATGCTAGGACTTCTACGAAGACATCCATGCCGTGTTAAATAAAATAGATAGGCAGGACAAGATCATAGTTATGGGAGACTTCAATGCAAGACTAGGACACAACAGAGCGGGCATAGAAAACATCTTGGAGCATTTGGAGACCAACATAATGAAAGAAATGATAACGGAAGTAGACTGATAGAGCTATGCAGCCAACACGACCTCTATATAACAAATACATTCTATAAACACAAAGACTCACAAATATACACCTAGTATAAATGGAATGATCTAGATACTAAAAGCCAAATTGATTTTATATTAACAAGAAATAACAGAAAGAGAAATATATTAGATGCAAGGGCAGTGCCCAACTTAGGTATAAACACAGACCACAAAGTAATCGTTGCGACTATAAGAATCATCAGTAGAAGGAAGCAAAGAACAGAAAAATACATGCCATGCGAATCAGTAAACTTAACAATACCTCAAGGACGAGGCAGTGAGGGAAAATTATGAAAAACAGCTAACTGAAATCTTTGTAAAATTATCTATAGAAAGAAAGACAGTGGAAGAAGAATGGGAGATGTTCAAATCAAGCATTTTAAATACTGCAAAGATAACATGTTGAACAACGAAAAAAACGCAAAACACGGATAAAGAAAATAACAAGTTGGTGGAACGCAGAAATAAAGAAAGCTGTAAAAGATAAAAAGGAAACATATAAAAAGTGGTCGAAGAGCAAAAAGGAATGCGATTATATAGAATATAGAATAGCGAGAAGGCATGTGAATAGAATAGTAAAAAGAGAAAAACAAAAAGACTGGGAGGAGTATGGAGAAACCATAAATAAAAACTACAAGGAGGCAACTAGAAACTTCTATAAAAAGATAAGTGCAATGAGAACCAGAGGAGAACCCTTTGACCCAACAGAAATAATTAACAATGGAAATGGAGAACCAATAAGTGAACAAAAGCAAATCTAATAGATTGAAACAGTGCTTCGAACAACTTCTCAACATCCCATCAGATGTCACAGGAATTCAAGAAACCGACACAGATGCCACCGAAGAACTAGAACCAGACATACTGAAGTAAGAAATTATAGAACCCGTCTGATTAGCTCCATTGAATAAATCACCAGGACAAGATGAAATACCAAATGAACTAATTAAAGCAGCAAGAGAAGTAGGAGCAGCATGGCTACATAGACTATTCAACCACGATTGGGTAGAACAACACACACCACGAGACTGGGGAAACGCCATAATTATCCCAATTTGGAAAACAAAGGCAGCAAAAGAGACTGACAGAATATAGAGGCATTTCACTGTTGAGTCATACTAGGAAAATACTTTGCAAAATTCTTGAAACAAGATTAAGAACTATTATAGAACCCCAGCTAAGCGAAACACAACTTGGATTAAGGAAAAACAAAGGATGCACAGATGCCATTTTTTCTCTTAGACAACTTGTAGAAAAATCAGTCGAATTCAATTAAACACTCTTCTTAGCCTTTGTCGACAAAGAAAAGGCATTTGATAGAGTAGATAGAAACAAGCTGTGGGAAATCCTTAAACAATATGGAGTGAGTACACATCTAATGAACATATGTAGAAGCTTATACAACGACATTGAATGCATAGTGATAGCAACTGGAGGTTACTCAGAACCCTTCATCATAAGATCCGCAGTACGACAAGGTTGTGTCCTGTCCCCTCTCTTGTTTATAACATATATAGACAACATATGTAAAGAAACCAGCCAAACAGTGACCGCAAGAACACCGCATGACGAGAACAAAGAAGAAGAACCATCTGCAAATCTAACCATTAGAGAACTCCTGTTTGCGGACGACCAAGCACTAGAAGCAAAATCAGAAGCTGAATTACAAGAACACATGAATAGTCTAAACGAAATGTGTAGGGAACATAACATGAAAATTAGCACAAGTAAAAGAGAGGTACTGACTATAACTATAGAAGAAAAAGCAACAACGATTTACCTAAACGAATATCCCTTGAAACAAGTAAAGAGTTTCAAGTACCTAGGAAGTATAATATTATCAAATGGCAAATCAGAAGACGAGATCGGAAATAGATGCAACAAGGCAAACCAACTCATTGGACAAATGGCACCAATACTAAAGAACAAACATGTATCAATAACTACTAAAAAAGCACTTTACAACACAATCTTCCTACCAACTCTATTTTACCAATGCCAAACCTGGACAATGACAGAAAGACAAAAACAGAAATGAGATTCCTGAGAAGAATACTCAATGTATCAAGAAGAGATAAGATCAGAAATGAAGAAGTCAGGACTAAAGTTGGGGTTACTGCTGCACTAGATTTTTATTACAAAGCAGCAAGTCATATGGTTTGGCCATGGAAGTAGGTTACCAACTAACAGTATACCACAACAAGCAATGACGTACAGACCAGAGGGAAATAGAGGAAGAGGCCGACCACGCAAAACTATAGACGCAGGGAATAACAGAGTCAATGCGAATATCAATACATGAAGCCCATAAGCGGGCACTCTCCCGCTGTTTATATTTAACCTCGACACCGCAAAGTACAAAAAGAACATGGTGAGATGAGATGATGAGACTATTATGTTTCTGATTTCTACTTGACTTCTGCCATCATCTGTTATTATATGTCCAATATTGAAGAAACTTGTTACTTGTTCTAGTATCGCCCCGTTTACTGTGATGTTCATTAATGTTCATTGTGTGATTTGTGGACCAATATATGATGTACTGACCATAATGTGATGCTCAGATGATTATATGATGTACTGATCATTATATCAAATATATGTCAAGTATATGATCAAATGACTACAATATTATGTATTGATCACTATATGGAGTACTGATCAGTATACTGTGGAGTACGCGCCAATGAATTAGAACTGTGTAGGTAAAAGACTGATCCTACCTTTGCAAACTTTCTCAGAGTCGCTGTACTTAAGGTTCACATTGGAAGCCAGAAACACAAAACCCCCAATTTGATTGCATTCTAGCTCAATATCTCTGCATTCCAGCTGGTTGTTTCTGCAAGTCTAGTTCATTGCTTCTGTATTCCACCGGGCTTGTTTTTGCAGTCTAATCTGGCTGTTTCTGTCAACATCACGACTTGACGCCACAAACAGAAGCTCACGTGAAACATTTCTCCAATTCGTTGTAGCGATTGTTCCATTGCCTGAAGTAAATGCCAAGAAGATTTATGACAACACATGTACATACCCATCTAACTAACATTAGTTTGTAAACTTTTCCTCTTTTGGTGTTGGATTTTAAAAAAGTCGCTTAAAAGTCGTCATTGTCGACTTCATTGCACCGGGTTTTATCCCATTTGGCTCGGTCTCTTTCCGCAGCGCGGAAAGCGTCGCACAAAGCACGAACTCCGTAGCTCTAGCGACGACCCACAGGAGTCTCCGAAAAATTTAACTCGTGAACCGAAGGACGCGGCCCGGAATCGAACCACAACCTTCGGAGCCCGAGTTAAACGGCTTGACCACTTCGCCACGAAGACTCCTGGTTTTGGATGTGTTGGACTTATGTTTGGTTTTGGATTAATGGTGAAATAAGTTATATTTAAACACACAAGCCACAATTAATATGTTGCACCATTTATTGCCTGGCACATTTAGCTGCATCTCGTCATGTGATTTCTGCAGATTAATATATCATATGAAGTCAGTAAAAATTAATAAGCCGGCTTCGTGGCTTAGAGGTTATGACTTTTCTCCGTAATCTCGTATACTCTCGTGGGTAACGTGATAACGGTGCGAATCAGTAGTGGTTCGGAATCGCATCGGTAACTTACGGGGTATGTGAGCCGGCCGCTAAGAAAGCAAACTACTGAGCGTAATCTTGCCAAGAAATCAACATACAGCTGAAAGATGCTGGTGTTGACAGCGATGTCCTGTAAAGGATATGCAAAAAAAAAAAAAAAAATTAATAATAGTTTAGCCGAAACAATTAAAACACAAAGTCATAAATATTGCTCGAATATCGAGCATCCGTTATCCCCATTGTGTTTTCAAATTTAAGTGAGCTCTTTCTGCTTGCTTAAACCCGGTTGGAACCGACTAATTTCTAACGCCCCAATAGGAAACAGGAAAATAGATTTTCTTTGATCACGTTCTTGCCATAGTGTATGAGGATTATGAGAAATAGACGAGGAGGGCATGTTTTAGTCTTTGAGATTGCGGAGGGATTCCCGAAGACTGATTAACTGTCTTTTACTCCAACTCTGGTATATGTTCTGCTACTTGATTTGCTAATTGTCTTAACGTTCTACCTATCACGTTGTTTGCCACTCACACTAGAATTGACAAATGTAATTTGATTGAATGTACGGAGACAATGATTATTGTACAGATGGTGTACATTTCTAGGTGGTTTCTTCTTCTTCTTCTTCTTCTTCTTCTTCTTCTTCTTCTTCTTCTTCTTCTTCTTCTTCTTCTTCTTCTTCTTCTTCTTCTGCGTTCATCCGGAGTTTTATTTTTTCGGACGTGATTGCGTTGTGCCTGTTTACAGCAGAGCTGCGTTCTTGCGCCGTTAGGCCGACACATCCGACTTCTGCGGGCATTTGTTGACCGGGTTTACCTTCCCCGGGAGGTGGTTTTATTTCTGATAATTGGTTCAGCAGCAAAGAATGTTTGGCTTACTGCTGTTTTAAGTCCATCGTGTATTCGGTTGCTGACGTCGTTTCTCGTAAGGTCAGTATTGAAACACTAGAAATTTGGTAACCAACGATTCTGTGGGGGTGGGTTACGGTGGCTGGCAATGACGCTTGATGTAGTCGGCTGGATATCCAGTAGATTGTAGGGTGCCCAGTTCCTAATTTAGTGTGCCATTGGAGCAAATCTTTCTGGTTCGATTAAACAGCGTGCTTACCAGACCAGGATAGGTGTAAAGCCATTGAAATGCATGTATTGACCAGTACAGGCTTATTCTCGATAGATTGCTCTATTGATGATTCCATCTGCTCCACGTCCTCTTAGGATGTCTAGGAACGACGGGGTTGTCATTATGATCGTGGTCAATACATAAAGAGATGTTTTTGTGGGTTTAGTTAATTGTACAGTGGAACTATTCTGCTTGTTTTCTATTCTTTGTGATGAAAATCTAGTATCCACATAACGGCGGCATAGAAACTGGTTCGTAATATTCGACGTTCTTCGTTCTTCTAAGTGTGCCATAAAGATGTTCGTTAGGATGAAACCTAGAGGACTCCCCATGGCTAATTCGTCAATTTAGATGTAAGACCTTATTAAGAAAATTAAATTTAATTTTGGATGTGCATTGTTGTGATAGTTTCTTGAGTTTTCATGACGGTAGGCATAACTTCGGTTTCTTCTCTTGTATGCAACCACGCACCACATCGCTGTTTATTCCCAAGGACCATTGGTGAAAAGCTGCAATGTCTAATAACCTAATATTCTTTTGCTTAAGATCGATTGTTTCGAATAGTTCGACCTGTTGAAATGAGTCTTTCAGTACTAAGGGATCGAATTATCATTGCACTTGTTTGAGAATTTTGTCAAGTCATTTCATCATCCTGTGTTGGGAAGACTTGACCATAGAAAAACTAGTCTAAGTGACCGTCTGTAAAATTCATGCAACGTAATTGGTAAATACAAAACTTGGACCGGCAATATTTTCAAACGCTACACATTATCCAAATCACACTTATGCAAAATCAACACCTGTGAGATGAGATGCCTGAGGAGAGCTGCAAACTGAACTAACCGAGGCCGAGTAAGAAATAATGTTATCAGCACCTTCAGTCACATAAATTGACAGGCAGAAGATCAAAAAGTCTGCCTATCACATTACAGTGTACCAACAATAATTCGACAATGGCAGTACGCCAAAGCAGATCTGATACGAGAGCAAGAGAACGACCGAGAAGAAAATGGATTAATGACATCAAAGACATTGTCCACTAACACGAAACAACACTATCCAGGGCCAACCATTGGGCATTGGAACGTCAACTGTTCCTACCAACGACGACTCTTGACGGCAAAAGTGGTAGATCATGATAACGATGACCATGAAAAACTGTACCTTGAATTATCTGTTATCACAATGTGTTTACTACAAAATCTGGAACAAAACATGATCACTGAGCAAAGTTTGACGTACGGGGTGGCATATAATTGCTAGCAAACAAAGAAAGCAAAGTTTTAGTTTACAATTGACGTATTTCTGTTGCTTTTCATATGCAGGTTTTAGTCAGATATGACTTAGCTACCGTATGACAATTGGCGGTGCTACCTGCTTTCTGTTATCACCGAATGTTGGGCGGTGCTCACCAAACCCGACACCCCGCAATTTGTCAACGGCTTCAGGTGGAGAGCCGTCTTGATAGGCTACTTGTCTAGGATGGAAGCTCGGACAGGAGGACAATTAGAGCATTGCTCTTAATGACAATTGCTGGTCCACGACTCGTTGCCACTGTGCTCGTGTCAGATGGCGAAACATGACCGCCCACGCTTATCGGCATGGCACATGATGATGATGATGATGATGATGATGATGATGATGATGATGATGATGATGATGAGTGACAGCTGGTAAAATTCATTTAAAATGAGAAAGCATAAGACAGACAGATTAAATCTTGGAGGGCAAGGCCACATGGCGACACACGAACTCAGACCCTATCCATGATTGGTTATCATGTGAGACGGCGAGACATGACAGCCCAAGATTATCGGCATGGCACACGATGATGATACATGTTGTGTCAATGACTGATTACATTTTGGAATGCATACACGAAGTGACTGAAAACTGCTAAATATTAATAATTTTAGATGCAAGCAAATCTGATAGTGTACAGTTTTGCCTGTTCTCGTGTATGGACATGTCTCCCTGGCGTAGATGTTACGGAAGCGGTTCGTAATCCCGCATAACCGAGTGCGAAACACAGCTGCGCGTGATTTGAAGTCAGCAACAGCCAAACATGCTGAGGTTGACTGCAAACGTCCTGTAAATGATATGCAACTAACTTATTTCTCATGTATGGAAGCCAATGCTGGCCAACGTGTGACTGACACATGGATAACCTGGTCTGTTATCATATTAATATTTTCATATGGCTAACCATACATATCTATGTGATAGCTTACATCAGATTAATACTTACTTATAACTAACCATACATGTATGTTATAGCAAAAATTAGATTAATACTTATAAATTACTAACCATACATGTCTATGTGATAGCATACATCAGATTAACGCTTACATTTTACAAATCATACACGTTTGTGTGATAGCATACATCAGATTAATGCTTACAGATGACTACCCATACATGTCTGTGTGATAGCATACATCAGATAATTGCTTACAGATGACTACCCATACATGTCTGTGTGATAGCATACATCAGATAATTGCTTACAGATGACTACCCATACATGTCTGTGTGATATCTTACATCAGATAATTGCTTACAGATGACTAACCATACATGTCTGTGTGATATCATACATCAGATAATTGCTTACAGATGACTAACAACACATGTCAGTGTGATAGCATACATCAGATAATTGCTTACAGATGACTACCCATCCATGTCTGTGTGATAGCATACATCAGATAATTGCTTACAGATGACTACCCATACATGTCTGTGTGATATCATACATCAGATAATTGCTTACAGATGACTACCCATACATGTCTGTGTGATATCATACATCAGATAATTGCTTACAGATGACTACCCATACATGTCTGTGTGATATCATACATCAGATAATTGCTTACAGATGACTACCCATACATGTCTATTATGAGAAATAGACGAGGAGGGCATGTTTTAGTCTTTGAGATTGCGGAGGGATTCCCGAAGACTGATTAACTCTCTTTTACTCCAACACTGGTATATGTTCTGCTACTTGATTTGCTAATTGTCTTAACGTTCTACCTATCACGTTGTTTGCCACTCACACTAGAATTGACAAATGTAATTTGATTGAATGTACGGAGACAATGATTATTGTACAGATGGTGTACATTTCTAGGTGGTTTCTTCTTCTTCTTCTTCTTCTTCTTCTTCTTCTTCTTCTTCTTCTTCTTCTTCTTCTTCTTCTTCTTCTTCTTCTTCTTCTTCTTCTTCTTCTTCTTCTTCTTCTTCTTCTTCTTCTTCTTCTTCTTCTGCGTTCATCCGGAGTTTTATTTTTTCGGACGTGATTGCGTTGTGCCTGTTTACAGCAGAGCTGCGTTCTTGCGCCGTTAGGCCGACACATCCGACTTCTGCGGGCATTTGTTGACCGGGTTTACCTTCCCCGGGAGGTGGTTTTATTTCTGATAATTGGTTCAGCAGCAAAGAATGTTTGGCTTACTGCTGTTTTAAGTCCATCGTGTATTCGGTTGCTGACGTCGTTTCTCGTAAGGTCAGTATTGAAACACTAGAAATTTGGTAACCAACGATTCTGTGGGGGTGGGTTACGGTGGCTGGCAATGACGCTTGATGTAGTCGGCTGGATATCCAGTAGATTGTAGGGTGCCCAGTTCCTAATTTAGTGTGCCATTGGAGCAAATCTTTCTGGTTCGATTAAACAGCGTGCTTACCAGACCAGGATAGGTGTAAAGCCATTGAAATGCATGTATTGACCAGTACAGGCTTATTCTCGATAGATTGCTCTATTGATGATTCCATCTGCTCCACGTCCTCTTAGGATGTCTAGGAACGACGGGGTTGTCATTATGATCGTGGTCAATACATAAAGAGATGTTTTTGTGGGTTTAGTTAATTGTACAGTGGAACTATTCTGCTTGTTTTCTATTCTTTGTGATGAAAATCTAGTATCCACATAACGGCGGCATAGAAACTGGTTCGTAATATTCGACGTTCTTCGTTCTTCTAAGTGTGCCATAAAGATGTTCGTTAGGATGAAACCTAGAGGACTCCCCATGGCTAATTCGTCAATTTAGATGTAAGACCTTATTAAGAAAATTAAATTTAATTTTGGATGTGCATTGTTGTGATAGTTTCTTGAGTTTTCATGACGGTAGGCATAACTTCGGTTTCTTCTCTTGTATGCAACCACGCACCACATCGCTGTTTATTCCCAAGGACCATTGGTGAAAAGCTGCAATGTCTAATAACCTAATATTCTTTTGCTTAAGATCGATTGTTTCGAATAGTTCGACCTGTTGAAATGAGTCTTTCAGTACTAAGGGATCGAATTATCATTGCACTTGTTTGAGAATTTTGTCAAGTCATTTCATCATCCTGTGTTGGGAAGACTTGACCATAGAAAAACTAGTCTAAGTGACCGTCTGTAAAATTCATGCAACGTAATTGGTAAATACAAAACTTGGACCGGCAATATTTTCAAACGCTACACAGTAATTAAAAATACACCCTGTATGAAGATCTATATTGTTAGCTGTAGTTCTCAATAGCGTTTCTCACTATCGCTGCTACTCTTCAATCTGGCTCTAGAGAAAGTTGTAAGGAAGGTAAAGGAGGAATGTGATATTGGAGGAACATCCAAGCTGCTTGGTTATGCAGATGATATATATATATTATAGGGAAAATGAACAAAAGGCATTGGAAATATTGACTCACTTAAAGGGAAAAGCCCAACAGATGGGGCTGGTTATCAACAAAGATAAGACAGAATATATGGTCATTTCAAGAGAAGGAATGGCTAAAGACTCTGGCCACATACAAATAGATAATATGACCATTAAAAGAACGGAAACATACAAATACCTGGGTACAATCTTCAACTGCTCCAACATCATAAGGGAAGAAATACAAACTAGAATCAATTCTGGAAATAAGATATACTATGCACTACAACATCTACTAAAATCAAATGTATCTCGTAACACCAAAATCACAATATACAAAACACTGATCAGACCAGTTGTGCTGTATGGCTCTGAAACCTGGAGTACAACGAAAGGAGACGAAGCCTTGTTCCAAACCTTTGAGAACAAAGTTTTAAGACGCATCTTTGGACCTATTAGGGATACACAAAGTGGAGAGTGGAAAAGAAGAAGTAACAAAGACATTTATGATCTGTTTAAGTCCCCGCTAATCACTGTTATCATGAAGGCTAATAGACTACAATGGCTGGGGCATATAGAAAGAATGGAAGACAATAGGGAAACAAAACTCGCTTACACTCAGGAAATAAATGACCGTAGACCCCGAGGTAGACCAAGAAGACGGTGGAGAGATAATATATGTACAGACCTACAAGCACTTGGAATCAACGACTGGCAAGAGAAGGTCAATCAGAGAGACGAATGGAGACGGATTGTATCTGCAGCAAAGAACCTCAATGGCTGGGAACGCTGAAGAAGAAGAGGAAGAAGAAGAAGAAGAAGAAGAAGAAGAAGAAGAAGAAGAAGAAGAAGAAGAAGAAGAAGAAGAAGAAGAAGAAGAAGAAGAAGAAGAAGAAGAAGAAGAAGAAGAAGAAGAAGAAGTTTCTTTTGTTGAAGATATGGTCCCTGATTTCTCTCCCCTGTCTGAAACATGCCTATACTTCCTGTAATTTATATTATAATTGACTTTCAGTCCTGTTCATAATGATTCGAATGAGATATTTGCTAGCCTGACATATGGTTCGATAATAAGTCTACAATATAAATTTCCATTCTTTTCGGAAAGTGGTGTAGATTATTCTCTTCCATACGTTGGACAAAACAACCCTGTTTTAAATTGTCACAACTACATGTTATAGGTGTAGTTTGAAAGACTGTGGGGATTTTGACAATAGTGCTGTACAAAGTTTTGTATTAAATCTCTGTGGAGTTTATGCAACATAAAAGGTAAATACAAAACTTGGAACGGAAATATTTTCACAAACCCTACAGTTATTAAAAATACACCCTATAGATCTGAACGCTGATGTTTCCTCTTGCGTGGATTAGTTCCCCTGGTTTGTCGTCATAACCCGGTGACTTCCCTTTCTTCAGACTTTGTATTGCTGATGTCACTTCCTCTACTAAGGGTGATAGTATTAGTACTATCGATAAAAACATGATTAACCAAAGCGATAAATTCAGATATTTGAGGGCAATCATAACATCAAATGGAAGATTCACGATATTAGTTAATTGTAGGTTGTGGAGAGGTCGGTTGTGGGGTGGTCGATTGCCTTCCAGCATACTTCTTTGCCAGACATAATGAAGTTGGGATAATAGCTTATATGATGAAGTGAGCGATTCAGCAGACAATCATGAAAATGATGGTAATGCGTCGATCATTGTACTGATGAAGTCACAGGTGAGCATGAATCAATAGATAAGAACGCTTGCTCTTAAACTTGCGGTCTTCTGATGCCGAAGTAGTAAGTTCAGTTGAATTGAAATGTTAAGTGTTCCTGTTTGACGAGGAGACGTAAATAACAAGTACCTAAAATGTCGGAGTATGTTCGCCTAATGACAAGGGTCACTGGTAAAAGAGAAAGTAGGCCCACACGCAAAATAATTCAAGTGCATTAGAAATAGCTTGAATATGGACTACGCTTAAGTTCAAAGCGAACGACGCAAAATATGATGAAATCATAGGTGACAGAGATAATGATTTGTATACACTGCTGATAAATATGGTAACCAGTACATTCATTTGACGAAGATCTTAATAATGATGGCTACGACGACGATGAGGGTGATGACTATGATTGCTCCAACCAGAACCAACTCACCTGGCCTGCATTGTCGGTCATGAGCATCATAAAGAAAACTGCTGCATCGAGGACTCAAACTCACACACCGCACGGCACAAGACACCATTGATTGTGGTCGCCAATTGACGTCTTGCAGTGGACTGATATTCATATTGGAGTCGGTGACGACGTGAAAGTTCTGCTGCGAAATTATGAGACTGGTCCCTGTTACAATGAGTTAAAAACAAGAGCCTTCATTGCACCGGGTTTTACCCTATCTACCTCGGTCTCTCCCAGCAAAGCAGTTAACCACCAGCAGAAAGAGTCTCATAGAGCAGGCACTAAGTGGCTTTGGTCGCCACACTAGTGAGTTACAGAAAACTCTGTACTGGCAAACTGAACGTCCGGGTCCAGAAACGAACCCACAAATTTCTGGGCACGATGCAGGGAGCTTATCCACGTATCCACCGGGACACCCTCTTGTGGGGTGTAACAGACATTGCCCAGTTTATCTTGACCATTTCGTGTCTCTATTATGGGATGTAACTTTTTCTATCATTGGTAGTTGTCCCTTCAATAGTTTCTATCGCAATCTCTGTGTACGGCAGTGCAAAAATCTTCAAGTCTTAAAGCATTCCAATAATTCAGTTATATGCTATAAGAGAGACAAGAAACTGGCCATATTGTTTACACCTGGCAATGAAATCCTATATAATATGTATACGTTTTTATTATATTCACTACTTGTATTGACACACTCAATTTATCATTGCTTGATCTTGAATAGACCTTGGGAATTGAGTGCACCATCTTTTAACTAGTTTTCGTCTGCCATTAAGGCTTGTTCATCCCCTTGAAAATTATCTCTGTTTAGCTGGTTTTTGTTTTTTTTTGTTTTAGAGATTTGGATACTGAAATATGTCCGTGGGTGCAAAATCCCGAGACTTTTACAAGTGTGTAAGAATCTCAATTTTCAAATCCTTGGATGTTAGCTGCACAATATGTGCTTAGTTAGTGGGCCCGTTGTCACACACACACACACACACACACACACACACACACACACACACACACACACACACACACACACACACACACACACATATATATATATATATATATATATATATATATATATATATATATATATATGTATATATATATATATATATATATATATATATATATATATATATATATATATATATATCATTGGCACCTTTCCGTCTTGACAGATGGTAAACAAGAATGAGGGGAACTGCAGTAAAGCTTAAAAAGGCAATGGATGAATCACCCACAAAAAAAACGAGAAGTAGATTGTGAGCTTTACTAAAACACGACTACAAGAGACAAATTGGACGTTGCGGCCAAAGCCTTCGTCAGCACAGGACAAACAAATACAAACCAACACAAACCTACATGAAACACACTATGACAATATTCAACTATTAAACTAATTAAAATTAAATTTACTCATCTGAATTGTGTCCTGGCTTGGAAAGACTGACACGCGTAGGGCTCCAGTGGATTAATAGACCGGATGTATGGTACACGGTTCAAAGGTCAAGCGGGAGGGGAGTGGGGTGGAGACGCGCCCATGTGTGCGAAAAAGTGAAATTTAAGACCGGCCAAGATGTTGCGGACGCAGTTGACAATTAGCAATTCTCGTTAAACGATCGAAACACCGCTGCGGAAAACTATATAGTGTTAGTTCACACAGAGGGGCATGAGTGGCGGTCGTTCAGAAAACGATGGCAAAACACCGAACGTAAACCTGCCAAGAAAGTTGACTGTGAAGTCCTATAAAGGACCTGCACGTACCTAGATGGTGGACTGTAAGCTAAGGGGTGGGAGGGGTGGGGTAGGGAGTTAAATAAAGCTGTGTTGGACATTAAGGCCGTGAGGGGAGAGTGTGCCCAACTGGAAGATGAGACGGTGTTCCAATGTCTTAATATCCCGTTCGTGGGATGCGCATGATTTGATGGCCGTGACCTGCATGTCGGCTGCACCATGGTGGTCAGGACTGTTGAAATGCATGGATACTGGTTTCTGGGCGCCGCTGGTGATATCAGAAAGATGTTGTCTAAATCTGTCCCCAAGACGTAATCCTGTCTCACCGACATATCTCATGTCGCAACGTGTGTAGGTAATCGCATAGATGACGTTGCGACTGATGCATGAGAAACCCTCACGGATGTGGAAGGTCGTCTTAGGGAATGTCAGACTCTGGGTTTGAAGTACGTATGGACAGGTCTTGCAACGCGATCGAAGACACGCCACCGTGCCAGGAAGAGACTGGTGAGGTTGGGGTAGCCTGCTATGGACCAGCACATCCCTGAGGTTACGATCCCGCTTATACGCCACCAGAGGAGCCTCTGAGAAGACATCACTAGTGGTCGAGTCCGCCCGGAGAATGGATAGATGTTTCAAGAGGATATTCTTGGCAGCAATATTGTGGGGATGGTAAGTAAGTGAGAGGACAGGTCTATTGTTGCGTGGTTTCGGCCTAGAGGAGAGAGCCTCAGTGCGACTGATAGACTGGCAGCGGTGAAGAGCTGTAGATAGAACATTCTCAGGATAGCCACGAAGACGAAAGAAATCAAGCATCTCGTGGGCTCTTTGATGGAAGTCGTTGTTATCCTGACAAAGTCGTCGGAGACGTAACAGTTGGGAGAAAGGAATAGAACGTTTGCACGAGGGAGGGTGGGAGGAGGTATAGATAAGGAATGAGTGCGAGTCAGTTGGTTTGTAATAAACCGTCGTGCATAGACCAGCGGAACCTAAAGAGACTGTGAGGTCTAAGAAGTTAACGGCCGACGAAGAAATGGTGGAGGTAAGTTTGATGCTGGGATGGAAGTCTGAGAAAAAGGCAATGAAGTTCTGGAGGTCAGGCAAGGGCATGTCCGAGACACCAAAGCAGTCATCAATGTACCCCCTGTAGAGCTCCGGGAGCCTACCGGTGTATTGACTCCATACCTGGTGCTCCAGATAGCCCATGAAGAGGCAGGCATAACTCGTGCAAACGTTCTATTCCTTTCTCCCAACTGTTACGTCTACGACGACTTTGTCAGGATAACAACGACTTCCATCAAAAAGCCCACGAGATGCTTGATTTCTTTCGCCTTCGTGGCTATCCTGAGAATGTTCTATCTACAGCTCTTCACCGCTGCCAGTCTATCAGTCGCACTGAGGCTCTCTCCTCTAGGCCGAAACCACGAAACAATAGACCTGTCCTCTCACTTACTTACCATCCCCACAATATTGCTGCCAAGAATATCCTCTTGAAACATCTATCCATTCTCCGGGCGGACTCGACCACTCGTGATGTCTTCTCAGAGGCTCCTCTGGTGGCTTATAAGCGGGATCGTAACCTCAGGGATGTGCTGGTCCATAGCAGGCTACCCCAACCTCAACAGTCTCTTCCTGGCACGGTGGCGTGTCTTCGATCGCGTTGCAAGACCTGTCCATACGTACTTCAAACCCAGAGTCTGACATTCCCTAAGACGACCTTCCACATCCGTGAGGGTTTCTCATGCATCAGTCGAAACGTCATCTATGCGATTACCTGCACACGTTGCGACATGAGATATGTCGGTGAGACAGGATTACGTCTTGGGGAAAGATTTAGACAACATCTTTCTGATATCACCAGCGGCGCCCAGAAACCAGTATCCATGCATTTCAACAGTCCTGACCACCATGGTGCAGCCGACATACAGGTCACGGCCATCAAATCATGCGCATCCCACGAACGGGATAGGAAGACATTGGAACACCGTCTCATTTTCTAGTTGGGCACACTCTCCCCTCACGGCCTTAATGTCCAACACAGCTTCATTTAACTCCCTTCCCCACCCCTCCCACCCCCTAGCTTACAGTCCACCATCTAGGTACGTGCAGGTCCTTTATAGGACTTCACAGTCAACTTTCTTGGCAGGTTTACGTTCGGTGTTTTGCCATCGTTTTCTGAACGACCGCCACTCATGCCCCTCTGTGTGAACTAACACTATTTAGTTTTCCGCAGCGGTGTTTCGATCGTTTAACGAGAATTGCTAATTGTCAACTGCGTCCGCAACATCTTGGCCGGTCTTAAATTTCACTTTTTCGCACACATGGGCGCGTCTCCACCCCACTCCCCTCCCGCTTGACCTTTGAACCGTGTACCATACATCCGGTCTTTTAATCCACTGGAGCCCTACGCGTGTCAGTCTTTCCAAGCCAGGACACAATTCAGATGAGTAAATTTAATTTTAATTAGTTTAATAGTTGAATATTGTCATAGTGTGTTTCATGTAGGTTTGTGTTGGTTTGTATTTGTTTGTCCTGTGCTGACGAAGGCTTTGGCCGCAACGTCAATTTGTCTCTTGTAGTCGTGTTTTAGTAAAGCTCACAATCTACGTCTTGACAGACGATAGTTTGGTACATTGTGCTTCAAAAAGGCTTAATAACTACGATCCAGTGGCGGTGGCGAGTGTGGCTGGTAAGGCTAATTCTTGCTGCAAATGTTTGCCCACAGTAGGTGCATGTGAAAACATGGTCATTTCCACCATTTTGCACCATCTTACGTCTCTCACGCTCTGTGTCTGCTTTATCTGCAATCATTTTCTCCTTTGTCTTTATTCCATTTCTGATAGCTGCCCTCCATGCAACACGTTCAGCGGCGATGCGCTCCCAATGTGCATTATCAATGCCTGTATCAATCATGTCCCGCTTACACACATCTTTGTATCGTAGTAGAGGCCGACCCTGAGATCTCCTACCCGTCTGTAATTCACCAAAAAAGATGTCCTTTGGTATTATACCATCATCCATCCTCCTAACGTGTCCTATCCATCTAAGTCTACGAAGACTGAGCATGGAATACACCGTCACACAACCTGATCTTTCCAATACTTCAGTATTTGTGATTTTGTCTTGCCACTTAATACCAAGTATTCTTCGCAGACCCCGCATATGAAAGCTGTTTAAACGTTTCTCTTGGCGTGAGTAAGTTGTCCAGGTTTCACTGCCATAAAGAAGAGTACTAAGGACACAGGCTTATTAGACGAGAACTTTTGTTTTGGCAGTAAGCTTCCTGTTCTCCCAGACTCTTTTTGCTAACATGTTCATTGTTGTTGCTGCCTTGCCAATCCTGATGTTGATTTCCTGATCGAGGGATAATTTGCTATTTACCTCTGATCCTAGATATGTAAAATGGTCTACTATCTCCAGTTCGGCGTCGTCAATAAAGATTGACGGTACACCATGTGCACCTTGTGACATAATCTGTGTCTTCTTTTTGTTAATTGTTAAACCAAATTCAGAACAAGCATTGGAGAATGCAGATAGTAGATGTTGTAATTCTTCCTCAGAGTGGGTCGTAATCGCAGCAATATATATATATATATATATATATATATATATATATATATATATATATATATATATATATATATATATATATATATATATATATATATATATATATATATATACCTTCTTCTTCTTCTTCTTCCCATCCCTCTATCCCGATTTGGGAATGGCCATCAATCAACTCCCAAACAATCGCCCATGTCTTTGGCTATCATACACATCTCTGTCCATGCCCGTCCTATATTGTTTACTTTAGTTTCTATTTCATTTCTCCGTGAGTTTGTTTGTTTGTTTGGTCTTCCTTTATTTCTTTTGTCCTGTGGGTTCTATATTAACGCTTGTCTAGTTATACTATTTTTGGGATTTCCCACTGTATGGTCTATTCTGCGCCACCGTCTTTTGTTTTTCTTGACCTCTTGGTTCATTGGTGGGACACATCTACCACTGTAATTATGTGGTAACCGCTATACCACAGTCTAGCACCTTTGCTTGCCGCCCGATGGTGATGTGGTCGAATCCCTATCGAGACAGGCTTACAGTGAACTTAAGTGTAATCCATACACACGCTTCTACTTTTTTTTGGTTGTAAATTAGCTTTTCTTTTTACTAGTTTCCCTCGCCATCAGGTGAACCCTTCTAAAGTACTTGTCATTTACGTCCCCAAGTCCAGGGCGAGAAGTCACAGGTTTAGCCCAGCTAAACTGGTGTAAAGGTTAAACCCACTACGTCGGTATCAGCACACCGGATGTTTATAATCGTGTGCTCTTAACAATTCAGCTATGCTGACCTTAATGCTTATATAAAAATGGACTGGGTTCCCAGATGGATTCAGCCTCCTGAATCTGGAACCCAGAAATGCGCTGGGAAGTAAGGACTGCCCTCGTGATATAAACCACATCATCCATGGAATTTCAATTGCTCTATACAAGTAATGGCTAGCACCATATACTAAACACCCAGGCACGGAAATGGTTGTCTGTATTACTATTATTATAATTAGTGTTACTACACTTGGAACTATTACAATGGTGAATGCTGCTAATACTAATGTTGCTTTTTCGATTGCATCTATTTGTTACTATTAAGACAGCAACTGCTACAATTGTTATTGCGATATTTTTTTTTTTTTGCATATCCTTTACAGGACATCGCTGTCAACACCAGCATCTTTCAGCTGTATGTTGATTTCTTGGCAAGATTACGCTCAGTAGTTTGCCATTGCTTTCTGAGCGGCCGGTTCACATACCCCGAAGTTACCGATGCGATTCGAACCACTGCTGATTCGTCACCGACGAGAGTATACGAGATTGCGGAGAAAAGTCATAACCTCTAAGCCACGAAGCCGGCTATTGCGATATAGCTACACTTAATACATCAACTCCGACTACCATCACAACAACAACAACAACAACAACAACAACAACAACAACAACAACAACAACAACAACAACAACAACAACAACAACAACAACAACAACAACAACACAACAGCAACAACAACAACAACAGCAACAGCAACAACAACAACAACATCAACAACAACAGCAACAACAGCAGCAACAACAACATCAACATCAACAACAACAACATCAACAACAACAACATCAACATCAACAACAACAACAACAACAACAACAACAACAACAACAACAACAACAACAACAACAACACAACAGCAGCAGCAACAACAACAACAGCAACAGCAACAACAACAACATCAACAACAACAGCAACAACAGCAGCAACAACAACATCAACATCATCAACAACAACAACATCAACATCAACAACAACAACAACAACAACAACAACAACAACAACAACAACAACAACAACAACATCAACAACAACATCAACAACAACAACAATAACAACAACACCAACAACAACAAAAACGACAACAACAACAACAACAACAACATCAACATCAACAACAACAACAACAACAACAACAGCAACAACAACAATATCAACAACAACAACAACATCAACATCATCAACAACAACAACAACAACAACAACAACAACAACAACAACAACAGCAGCAGCAACAAAAACAACAACAACAACAACATCAACAACAACAACATCAACAACAACAACAGCAACAACAACAACAACAAAAACGACAACAACAACAACAGCAACAACAACAACAACATCAACAACAACAACAACAACAACAGCAACAACAACAACATCAACAACAACAACAGCAACAACAACAACGACGACGACAACAACAGCAACAACAACAACAACAACAACAACAGCAACAACAACAACAGCAACAACAACAACATCAACAGCAACAACAACAACATCAACAACAACAACAACATCAACAACAACAACAGCAACAACAACAACAACAACAAAAACGACAACTACTATTACTACTACATCCGTAACAATGACTAATTCCACTGTAATTACTATAATTATTGTTACCACTACGACAAGTAACACTACAACCAAAGAGAATATACAAGCTCATAAACTGATGTTCTTCATCGTAACAGATCTCTCCCACCATAAAGCCAATATCTCATCAAGTAGTCAGTGAGTACTGTACCATGCTATACGCCTCCAAGGCCCACGGGATATATGGTGTTCAAACCCTATTTGTATAGGCTAATCGCCTGTACTTCCCACGACATTTCCTGGTGCCCATTTAAGCCTAGGCCCGCCTGGTCCCTCAGGTGAAGTTTTAAGACTGGAATCTGCTGACATTATGTAGACGTTCAAGGCACACATTGCCACATGAACACACAGTCGAGCAAACCTCCCACACACAACCCCGACACACATTCACCATACCCACAAACACACAGGCACGATATACTCACCAAAAGAGAAATGAAGAAGCACCATGAATATACCCGGAAGAAACGTGTGTCCAATAGAACCCTCCATTAAACATTCGGGTGTCGTGTTACAGTTGTTGCACTGGAAATTTTCTGCTGTCAGATAGAATGACAAGGTGGAAATCATACAGAAAAGGATAATCGTGTCGTTTTTATTGTTTTTGTTGATTATGATGATGATAACGATGGACCTTTGATATGGATGGCGACTGCGAGGATGACGACGATTATAACGATAAGATCGATGATGGACGATAGGGATAATGCTGCTTATGGTGATGATTATGATAATAATGAATGTTCCATTCATCCGATATCATAAATTCCTTGTCAACTGAAGTGGGTGTTCATGCCTGCATGCATCATGCAATTTTCATCCAATTCTATAAATATACGTGCTAATTTTTCTTCATGCCATGTTAAAGGGCTATCTAGACCATTCTTTGCCATCTCACTCGATCACCAGAGTCGTGAATCAGCTCCGCGTTCCTGTCTCGACCATGCCATGTGGCCAAGCCATCCAGGTAATTACTTCTCGGTCTTCCTCTTGTTCTTTTCCTCTCGATCTTGCCAGTTGTCACTAAGTTCTCCAATTTATTTCTTCTCATAACATGTCCAAACCAGTTTGACTGTCTACGTCTAATTACTCTAATCAGTGTACGATTTTCATTTGTTTCTTTTAGGACTTGGTCATTAATTTTTCTGTCTGTCCATGGTATTCTTTGCATTCTCCTCAGAAACCACATCTCCACAGCCATCATATGTGTTTCAGCTTGCTTGTTCATTGTCCAAGCATTACATCCATACAACAGTACAGGTTCTGTGTAACACCTCAGCACTCTTTTTCTCTTTGCAGTAGACATCTGTTTATTAGTCAGTATGTTTTACATCTTGCAAAAGGATACTTTCGCCATATGATGCAAGTCCCATTTCTTTAAATAGCAATGGTCACTCAATGGTGGAGGAGTTAATAGCACACCCTTCCCTTCAACTTCCCAGAAAATGTCCAAGGTACCCATTGCAGAAACACGGTATATACAAGACACAGAAGACCTGCATGTTAATGCAACAGATTTGAGGTTGCAGCTCTGTGGTTCAGAAAATACGCAAACACAAACGCCCCTTGTTGCGCCGTTATTTAATTTCCAAATAATAGAGTTGGATGCAACATCATCAACGCGGTGCCAAGGGTTTCTCTAAAACCAAGAAGGAACATCCCAATGTCGGTGATAATAACTGTGTTACTGCTGCTGAAGATTTCATAAATACATTCCACAGACGCATTAATTGTGAAGCAGGAAATAACTCATCACTCCAGTATTGCCTGTCTGCCGGGAAGAGAACTGTGATAGACAAGTGATATTTACGTGTAATACGTCTACAACATTGCAACCGATCAATCATTTCTCGTCTTTAAATATTCGTTAATATACTGGACACAGCATTACAGTCCATGTGTGTGTTTATGTGTTTGTTTCTTATTTAACCTATGCTGGTTTCATATACAATTCTGAGACATATGGTGCTATATCAGTGGTCAGATACGAAGTGTGTCCATATTCCATAGTTGTGGGTATATGTGATTGATAAACCTGGCTAATGAAGACACTTTATTTGGAGTGTCTAGTTGGGAGTGTCTAGTTGGGAGTGTCTAGTTGGGAGTGTCTAGTTGGGAGTGTCTAGTTGATCATGCGTCGAAGTGCACTTGTTCTTTCAGCGAGGCGCTGTCGTCATTTGGAGGTTCGATTCTCGGTCTGTAACTACATCATTCAATTTTTATGTTGTGTAGTCCTTCCTCTGCCGTTCTCCCTGGCGAAGAGATTAAGGACGATTTTCGTACTCCTGTATACCCACGTACGGAACACAGCTGTGCGATATTTGGCAGCAGATCGCGTCGCGCTGGTTACTTACGGAGGTATGTGTGCCGATCGTTAAGAAAGCAATGGCAAACTAGTAAACGTAAAATTTGCCAAGACATCAACAGCAGCTGGAAAATGCTGGTCTTGACTGCAATGTCCTGTAACAGATATGCGAAAAAAGTCCGTCCTCTAAACTTTACTTCTTTCGCCTACTTCATGAGAGCCAAACTATACTTGTGGGTTTATTTATGAATTGCTGGGGAAGATGCCATATCAGCAGACATCCATACGTCTGGTGCTTCCCCCACACACAAGACGTCTCACGTTAGCGACAATTGACCCCATGGCCATACAGTTCTTTGGCACGAGCGGTCCATTTTAAACTTAGGGGTACGTAACCCTGTTTGGGGGTCTAAGCGGGTGCTGCACCTTGCCAAAACTGAGTCCCGTAGGCTAGCGGAAGGCAAGGAGTTGAATGCGGTTGTGTAGCACGTATGGGAATGTCCGGAATACTATGACTGTCTATTCTAAACTCGACTCTTGCTGCTGTACAATGTCGTCACCTACAATAATGTTTATTATTGTGTAAGCGCTAGTAAACTATGACAGCCCCGGTAGCCCGGTGGCTAGACGCTCGCCTGAATCCCAGCTGGTCAGGAGTTCGAATCCGCATCCAAGCGAATATTTGAGATTGACTCAGTCGACCCAGCCTAAACCAGATATCAGAAAATGTCTTGCGATGTGTAGGCTGCCGACGTAGTACTGACCACATCACTAACCGAGTGATGAATGGTCTGTAACAATATGAGTCTAGCCCCCCCCATATACTTACAGCACCTTATGATGTACAACAGGAATAGTTACATGACCTATTTACTGAATAGTCAAGAATGTTTGTATATCTGTGCCTTTGTTTACAATATATTTCCTAGCTATCGTTGTTAAACGTTTGTTTTTCTAGCTAATGCCTGACAGTTTCTGACCGTGATATTCAAAATGAAGATGTTCACGTACTGTGTGACATGTTCTACTCACCCGCTGAGGTTGCGCCATTATCTGCAGTGTTATCTCCGTGTTATAGCCAAGCCCTCGCATAAAGCAGCGAGCGTGAATATCTATAAACAAACGAAAATGTGTCACGTGATGCTCACATGATCATGTACGTCATAAGCTACGTTATATTGCGATGCTAACATTTAAACCAGGCTGGCAGACATGTATAATATGAAATATTTACTCCTAGAATATGATCACCTTTATCCGGCACTTAATGAAGACATGGACGGAATGTGAGGCATCTGGTTCCGGTGTATACAATCTCACCGGAAGTTGGCTACATGTGAGACAGAATGAGACAGTTGAGAGACAGAATCTACTGATGGCTGGTGTTTGTGGCTTGGGGATTAGTGAATGCAGTATCATAATTCCCTGACATAGTGAGCTGAGGGTTTCCATTCCCCGACATACTGGGTAGAGAGATTCAACTCAGCTATAGGAGATTTGGAAGCAGATAACTTGCGTTGTTTTCGATGAGATGAGGATGTGTCATTTCAGAAAGCACTGGCAAACTCATAAACGTTAAATGGACTAGTAATTCAAACGTAGCCATTACATGCTGAGGTAGATCCAAACAAAGACTTATAATAGCATATAGCCTTTTCGAGCATCGTCGTGGTCACACCAAATGCTGGTATAAACTGATCAATATAGAAAGGGGTTAACGATGTTGTTCGTAATCCTGTATATCCACATGGGGAAAACAGCTGCGCGAGATTCCGCGCTGGTAACTTACGGGGGTATGTGAGCCGGTCGTTCAGAAAGCAATGGCAAACTACTGAACGTAAAACTTGCCTAGTACATCAACAGCAGCTGAAATATGCTGGTGTTGACTACAATATCATCTAAAAGCGATATTTTTTTCCCCAGCGATTCCATCCTATTTCAAGATATTGCGGTCAACATCAACAACATCTTTCAGCTGTATGTTGATTCCTAGGCTAGATTACGCTCATCAGCACGCCACGACTTTCTGAGCGACCGGCTCCATACTCTCATAAGTCACTTTTGCGATTCGAACCACTGCTAATTCTCGTCGCGTTCACGTGACTGAGAGTATTCGGGGTTAGCAGAGAAAGCTGGCTTAACACCTCGGCCATGGAGGCGGCTCATCTAAAAGCGATATGCAACATTATAAAACAAAAATAATCTCACATTGACTTTATTCTACTTAGGAAAGCAGACAGACAACTACTAATGAACATAGATACTGATCATAATCAAGTTATAATTTTAAAAAAAAAGTTCTACATACAGGAATATAATAAACAGAAAGGTAAAAACAGACATCATCAATTGTACGAAGCTTCGGGAAAATACGGACATAGGCGAATTCAAACAAGAAGTCAAAATGCTACATATGACATCCCTGATAAGTACTCAAGTGTGGTCAAGGAATTGACAATGTTCAAGGCTGCCTGCTCGACACATCTGAAAACAAATGTGGAACCAAACAAATAGGAAAGGACTATAAAATAAAGAACTTCTTGGTGGAACAATGACGTTAAAGAAAGAAGGTAGAGTTCAAAGTATAGATCGCATCAAAATCTGAACATAACTACGTTACTTACAGAATTCATTCATTCATTCAGTAGCATGTCCTTTGCAGAACCTCGCTCACATAACAACCTTCCGGAAAACCTCTCGATCATAAGCAAGATGTCCCGCGTCCGATACACCCATCTGGAGATCATCCGCCACATCCTGCACCCATCTTCTCTTTGGCCTTCCTCTTCCTTTCTTCCCAGGCATATACCCCTCCATTATTGTTCTCTCCAAACTTTCATGACGTTTCAAGAGACCAAAATATTTCAATTTTCTTTGTTTGATCGTCTTTAATATCCAACCTTCTTCAGTATTCAGCTCTTGAAGTATGGATGCATTTGTTCTTTTCTTTACCCAAGATATTCTTAGAACTCGTCTATAACATTTATATTCAAAGGCATTTATGCGCTGTTCAGCTTGTTTAGTAAGTGTCCAGGTCTCACAGGCGTATGTTGCAATGGGAAAGATGCATGCTCTTAAAAATCTAATTTTTGTAGTTCTGTCTGTCCCATTCCATAATTTATTCAGTTGTTTTAGTCTTTGAAGAGCAATTGATAGTCGTCGTTTAATTTCTTTCATTGTGTCACCGTTGTTGGTAATTAATGACCCAAGATATTCAAAATTTTCCACCACCTCAAATTTTTCCTCATTAACATATATTTCTTTCTCCATAGTGGTTTTATCCGTATGCATTATCTTTGTTTTTGCTATGTTAAGATATAGGTTGTGATTTTCACTATTCAATTGGGTTGAAGCTATTAGGTTTTCTATACCATTCTGTGTTGTGGATAGCAATACTGTATCATCAGCATACCGAATCTCTGGTATGTCATGACCACCGATATTTAGGGCATCATATAGCTCCCTGTTTATATCATCTCTTACATTTCTCATTATATTTTCGGCGTACAGGTTAAACAAATAGTGTGACAGCACACAGCCCTGACGGACTCCTTGCTTGATGTCAAATCAATCTGATGTCTCGCCATCTATTCTAACTGCTGCTTGTTGGTCTAGATAGGGCATTCTTATGAGTTGTATTACATATGGTGGAAAGCCCATATTCCTCATGATTTCCCAAAGTTTCTGATGTTGTACACAGTCAAATTCCTTTGAATAAATCCACAAAACATGAGAATAGGTTTACATTAAATTCTCTGCACTTCTCTATTATTAAACGCATGTTGAATATGTGATCTCTTGTTCCTCTTCCTTGTCTAAATCCAGCTTGAACCACGTTAATTTCTTCTTCCATTTTCTTACGAAGTCTTCCCATTATGATTTTTAGTAGAATTTTACTTTGCATGACTGATCAGGGCAAACAGTTCTATAGTTGGTGCATAATTTCCAGGTTGCCCTTTTTGGTATGGAATTGAAATAGTTCTCTTCAAATCTTTTGGCCATATACCATAGGTTCCATATCTTTTTACATAATGCCATGATTATATGTGTATGCTTTCTTCCTCCACCCGCTTTAATTAGCTCAGCTGGTATCTCATCACATCCAGGTGATTTACCATTCTTCAGGTTCTTTATTGCCCATTGCAATTTCATCTAATGAGGGTTCAGGTTCTGTCTCTGCTGTCATTGGCTCATGTATCTCATTCATAGCCTCACTGTCACTCATATCATACATTCCCCAACCCCCGCCCCAAAGTTAACTTTTTTTTCCTGCCAAAAACTTCTTAAAGAAAATTTTTTTTTTTTCTTTAAAGAAATTTTTTTTTTTGTTTTTTTAAAAAGGTTTTTTTTTTTTCCCAAAGAATTTGTAAATTTTTTGGCCTTTCGGGCTTTCTTTTTTCGGGGAAAATTTTTTTCCCTTTGAAACGGATTAGTAGTTCTTTTATTCCCCTTCTTTTTTTTTAAATTTTAACTTATTTAAAAACTTTTTCCCAAAATTTAATAAGGAAAAAAAACCTGATTCACAATTTTTTCCGGTTTTTTCCCATTCTCAGGTCTATGCAGAAATCACTTTTTTAAAAAAAATTCCCGGGTTGAAATTACCATATTCCCACAAAAAATTAAATTTATCTCCAGGGAAATTTTCCCTCAAAATGTCTTTCTTTTTGAAATTCCCTTTGCGGTTTTCATAATTGTTTGAAATTTAAAAAAATATTTTTTGAAAAAACCCAAAAATTCTCTTCCACCAGTGGCCATTTTCAAAATTTTAAATTGGGCCAAGCTTCCTTTCGGGAGATACTTACCGGGTTGTTATCGTTCCCCTTGGGTTGTTTTTTTTTTAAATTTTTCTTTTTTTAAAACCGGGCCAAGTTGCTTTTTCTTGGTCGGAATTAAATTTTTGGCTACAGTTATCAATATATCTCTAGCTTGTACTACCAGTTCATCAGGTGTCATTTCCTCTTGTACAGACATCAAGACCCCAAAACGATTCCTAACTTCTACGTTGTTTGTGAGATCAAAACGAAGTGGCCTTGGTCCTCGGGTAATACAGAATAGCACGACGAAATGCCAAACGAACAATTTGAGCATCAAAACATAAATCCTAGAGGATACACGGTGAAGAGACGGCAATCTTTAGCAAAGACAACACCCAAGATATTTTTATATACATGTGAACAATATGGTAAACAGAGATGCATGCTAGAACCCAACCACCATCGTAAATGGCAAAATAGATATACCATTATTTAATCCACAACAAAGACTAGCAATGTGGGTAGAATACTTTCAACAACTACTTAACCTCACACATAACATATGCAGCCCAAATGTTGTGCTAAAACCTGTAAACAACAAGAACCACACATCATACCCGCAGAAGTAAAATCAGATATAAGGAAAAGTCCTAAAAACAAATCACCGGCTCCAGATGGAATAACCACAGAAACTATTCAGGCTTGTGGAAAAACAGGAATTAAATGGCCACCAAGACATTTTTAACACCGCTTGGGAAGAAAGAAAAGGCCAAGGCGATTGGCAACAGGCAGAAAATAGTACCAGTATGAAAACAGAAAGACAACATGAGAGAGTGCAACAGCGTACAGAGATATATCACTCCTGAATCATATTGGGAAAATGTACGCAAAACTATTTGAACAAAGAGCTAGACCCTTAGCTGAACAACAGTTAAGCAAAGTACACTTTCGTTTCGGTAAAGCTAAACATTGCAATGATACACTATTAACACTTAGACAAACAGGAAGCATTCAAGTTTACCTGTCATTGAATAGCATTTACTAACCCCCAATACCACAAACACAGGCTATCAATATTTTCTGGCTTTCAAACTTTCTCATTCTGTCTCACACGTATCCGACTTCCGGTGCGATTGTGTAAACCGGAACCAAATTTCTCACATTCCGTCCATGTCTTCATTAAGTGCTGGATAAAGGTGATCATATTCTAGGAGTAAATACTTTGTATTATACATGTCTGCCAGCCTGGTTGTAATGTTGCCGTCACAATATAACGTAGCTTATGACGTACATGATCATGTGAACATCACGTGACTAGTTCACGTTTGTTCATAGATATTCACGCTCGCTCCTTTATTTGAGGGCCTAGCCTCATTAGAAAGTGCCCTATAACACGGAGATAAGACTGCAGATAATGGCGCAAACTCAACAGGTGAGTAGAACATGTCACACAGTACGTGAAGATCTTTATTTTGAATAAGACAGTCAGACACCACCAGGATTGGCTACAAGAACAAATTGCAAGGAAATATATTGTAAACAAACACACGGATATACAAACATCCGTTACTAGACAGTAAGTAGGTCAAGTAAATGTCTCTGTTGTATATCTTAAGGTGGTGTGAGCATATGGTGCTTGACTTATTGTGTTATAGACCAATCGGCGCTCGATGTGTGATGTGGTTAGTACTACTCAGGTCGTCTTCTCTTCCCAAGGCTTTTCCTGATGCCCATTTTAGGCTGGTCGCTTGGGTCGATCTTAGTTATCCTCTTCGATGAGGATTTAAACCCCTATGCAGTTGGCCTTCAGACGAGCGCCTAACCACCGACTACCCGGTCTCGTATCGTTTACTAGAGCTTACACAATAAGCAACAATATAGTAGGCGACCACATTATACTGCAGCAAGTGTTAAGAAGCGACACCAAAGCACTCCGGACATTCCCACACGTGCTCCATCCTCATCTTCAACTCTTTCCCTCCGTTAGCCTACGGGACACAACTGGGCAAAGTGGGAGTATCCGTTTATCTCCCTGATCAGGGTTTGCTTACCCCCAAGTTCAAGATGGACCGTCGTGCCCAGGAATTGTATGGCTATGGGGTAAATATGGGGTCGTCTGGTGTGTGGGGTAAACACCGGACGCGTGGATGTTCATGGTCCTTCCCTAGCAAGCAGGCAATAGTAGGGTGGGGGTTATTTCCTGCATCATAATTAATACGTCTATGGAATCTATTTAGGGAATCTACAGCAGTAATAAAATGATTATTATCACCTTCATCGGTCTTGTTATGTTGATTTTAGAGAAACCCATGGTACCGAGTTGAAGATGTTGGATCCAACTCAATCATTGGAAATTAAACAAGGTCTCATATATGTTGGAGAATATTCTGAACAACAAAGCTGCAATCCTTAACTCTGGTGTATTAACGTGCAGGTCTTCTGTGTCGTAAATATACCGTGCCTGGACATTGTCTGGCAAGTGGAGGTGAACGACGTGTTTTTGACTACATTGAGTGTCCATTGGTCTTTAAAGATATGGGGCTTGCATTATATGGATACTACTCATCAAGGCATGAAAAAGAAAACTTCACTTATTGGCTATGAGAAGTGGCAAATACAATCATAGTGTAAACACTGAAACGATTCATGGAATAAGACACAGCAAAGAGGACAGTAAGGTAGCTTCTAGACAGCCTTTTGTCGTGGCATGGATGAACGGAGCATTCATTATCGTCATCAGCACCATTATCAGCTACATCTCTATTCATCACCATCGCTCTTATCGTTATAATCGTCGCCATCTTTGCATTCATCGTTGTTATCAGAGTAATCATCGTTATCAACACAAACAACAGAAACCATAACAATAACAACATTACAACAACAACAACTCAATTTTAATCTTAATTATGATATCCATCAATGCCATTCTACTTTTAGACATTTTAAATTATTGTGTCTTATTATGTGTCTTGTATATTTGACTTGCAGGATTTATTGTATTGCTTTAGTTTATCTTGTGTGATTTCTGCAGTACATGCCCGGCGACATGCAGCGGAAATGTGCTAGGCAATACATCGTATAATCTATTATTTTTGTTGTTGTTGTTTTCGTTATTCTAATTCTTGTTTATGGCAGAACATATCTAGACCAACAATTGTAAAACGACAACTGAATGTGTAATGGAGGATTCTATTGGAAACACCTTTCGAACCGATATGCTTATGGTTCTTCTTCATTTATCTGTTGGTGAGTATATCGTGTGTGTGTGTGTGTGTGTGTGTGTGTGTGTGTGAGAGAGAGAGAGAGAGAGAGAGAGAGAGAGAGAGAGAGAGAGAGAGAGAGAGAGAGAGAGAGAGAGAGTACGGAAATATCTATCAGGGATTTGGGTGAGAGGTCTGAAAGGCGGTTTTATGTGTGGATACGGGAATTTGTATCATGAATGTGTGTTAGAGATGAGTTAGACTATGCCAGTTGAACAAAGATCATATCGGCAAAAACAAAAAAAAACCCACATTTCAAAAACATGTTAATCAACAGTGAAGACATTGCATGTGTTACAAACTGTGTATACATGAAAAATGTTACCATCTGTGTATACATGAAAAATGTTATCATCTGTGTATACATGAAAAATGTTACCATCTGTGTATACATGAAAAATGTTACCATCTGTGTATACATGAAAAATGTTACACACTGTGTAAACATGAAAAATGTTACCATCTGTGTATACATGAAAAATGTTACACACTGTGTATACATGAATAATGTTACACACTGTGTATACATGAAAAATGTTACCATCTGTGTATACATGAAAAATGTTACCATCTGAGTATACATGAAACATGTTACACACTCTGTATACATGAAAAATGTTACACACTGTGTATACATGAAAAATGTTATCATCTGTGCATACATGAAAAATGTTACCATCTGTGTATACATGAAAAATTTTACACACTGTGTATACATGAAAAATGTTACCATCTGTGTATACATAACAAATGTTACCATCTGTGTATACATGAACAATTTTACCATCTGTGTATAAATGAAAAATTTTACCATCTGTGTAAGCATGAAAAATGTTACAAACTGTGTATACATAAAAAATGTTACAAACTGTGTATACATAACAATTTTTACAAACTATGTATACATGAAAAATGTTATCATCTGTGTATACATGAAAAATGTTACACACTGTGTATACATGAAAAATGTTACCATCTGTGTATACATGAAAAATGTTACAAACTGTGCATACATGAAAAATGTTACCATCTTTGTATACATGAAAAATGTTACCATCTGTGTATACATGAAAAATGTTACCATCTGTGTATACATGAAAAATGTTACATACTGTGTATACATGAAAAATGTTACACACTGTGTATACATGAAAAATGTTACCATCTGTGTATACATGAAAAATGTTACACACTGTGTATACATGAAAAATGTTACCATCTGTGTATACATGAAAAATGTTACCATCTGTGTATACATGAAAAATGTTACACACTGTGTATACATGAAAAATGTTATCATATGTGTATACATGAAAAATGTTACAAACTGTGTATACATGAAAAATGTTACCATCTGTGTATACATGAAAAATGTTACACACTGTGTATACATGAAAAATGTTACACACTGTGTATACCTGAAAAATGTTACCATCTGTGTATACATGAAAAATGTTACACACTATGTATACATGAAAAATGTTACACACTGTGTATACATGAAAAATGTTACCATCTGTGTATACATGAAAAATGTTACCATCTGTGTATACATGAAAATGTTACAACTGTTTTTGACCTGAAAAATGTTACAAACTGTGTATACATGAAAAATGTTACAAACTGTGTATACATGAAACATGTTACAAACTGTGTATACATGAAAAATGTTACCATCTGTGTATACATGAAAAATGTTACCATCTATGTATACATGAAAAATGTTACCATCTGTGTATACATGAAAAATGTTACACACTGTGTATACATGAAAAATGTTGCCATCTGTGTATACATGAAAAATGTTACCATCTGTGTATACATGAAAAATGTTACCATCTGTGTATACAACCGGTCTCTGTGGCGAAGGGCTTGAGAACGCGGTTTGTGAGCCTGTATACCTGGGTTCGAAACACAGCGATGCCGGTTTTTTCGAAAAAGGTATAGGAGCCGGTCGTTCAGAAAGCAATGGCAAACTACTGAGCGTAACTACTTGCCTAGTACATCAACAGCAGCTGAAAATGCTGGTGTTGACTGCAACGTCCCGTAAGGGATACGCAACAAAATGTTTTAAATACAAGGTGCTTCTCATAAGTCTTTAGCCTGACCATGAAGTAGCAGGAGGAGAAAATTGAAATTTATCACATGTATAGCTCATTCCTTTTCTAACGTATGAATTATGAATCTTAAAAAAGCAGCTGAAAGGAAATCGTCTTGACAGTGACGAAGATGTCATACTGGCTTGTGATAACTGGTTCAGTTCGAAAAACACGTTGTTTTTTTCTGAACGTCTTTTCAGGGTCACACAGAGACGGCAGAAATGCATAAATTCAGGTGGTGGCTACATTGAGAAGGAATAAGCACTGTGCCAAATTTCAATTGTCTCCGCCTACTCCTTCATGGTCAGGCTAAAGACTTATGAGAAGCCAATTATATATTAAAAATTGTGTATGTCCTTTGCAGGACGTTGTTCTCAACCCCATCACCAGGTTGATTTAACCAGGCAATGTTACGTTCAGCAGGTTACCATTACTTTCTGAATAAGGAGTCAACGTTGCAGTCCAGTTGACTGACCGGTGTGTGGAATGAACACGCAACCCCGGCCTCAGTGCACCGGAAGTTTAACCGCAAGCTCGTTAAGCCCCGCGGCCACGCTGATCTCTTTTGTATTCCTAAGCTCCGTGATTAACAACAATGAGACAAGAGGACAGAAGGAGACTGATCCCCCAGCAACGCAGACGGTGAACAGAATTAAGAGGAAATGGCACAACACCAGCAAACCCTGTGATAAATAAAATTAGCGGAACTGCGGTAGAGCTGTAGAAATGTAAACAATATAACATAACACAAATTATCAAACAATAAATAAAAATAAATACACTGAAAACAGGTTTCTTTCCCGTGGCGGAAACACCGATGTAAATGTACCTCATCACAATCACTAATAAAGAAATCGCGGCTTTTGAATCTACATGACATAGAAAAATTTGGCCCAAGAAGAAGCACAACAATAACATTTGACACAATCTGAACGTCGAGTAAAACTGGCTCATAACCCCGAATCGTGTATCTGACACTGAAATAATTGAACCAGTTGAATCATCACAAGCCCGAATCGTGTATCTGAAACTGAAATACTTGATCCAGTTGAAACATCATAAGCCCGAATCGTGTATCTGAAACTGACCCGAAACAAACCAAATAATCAGTAATTGAACCAGTTGAAACATCACAAGCCCGAATCGTGTATCTGAAACTGAAATACTTGATCCAGTTGAAACATCATAAGCCCGAATCGTGTATCTGAAACTGACCCGAAACAACCAAATAATCAATAATTGAACCAGTTGAAACATCACAAGCCCGAATCGTGTATCTGACACTGAAATAATTGAACCAGTTGAATCATCACAAGCCCGAATCGTGTATCTGAAACTGAAATACTTGATCCAGTTGAAACATCATAAGCCCGAATCGTGTATCTGAAACTGACCCGAAACAACCAAATAATCAGTAATTGAACCAGTTGAAACATCACAAGCCCGAATCGTGTATCTGAAACTGAAATACTTGATCCAGTTGAAACATCATAAGCCCGAATCGTGTATCTGAAACTGAAATACTTGAACCAGTTGAAACATCACAAGCCCGAATCGTGTATCTGAAACTGAAATACTTGATCCAGTTGAAACATCATAAGCCCGAATCGTGTATCTGAAACTGACCCGAAACAACCAAATAATCAATAATTGAACCAGTTGAAACATCACAAGCCCGAATCGTGTATCTGAAACTGAAATACTTGATCCAGTTGAAACATCATAAGCCCGAATCGTGTATCTGAAACTGACCCGAAACAACCAATAATCAATAATTGAACCAGTTGAAACATCACAAGCCCGAATCGTGTATCTGAAACTGAAATACTTGATCCAGTTGAAACATCATAAGCCCGAATCGGTGTATCTGAAACTGAAATACTTGAACCAGTTGAAACATCACAAGCCCGAATCGTGTATCTGAAACTGAAATACTTGATCCAGTTGAAACATCATAAGCCGAATCGTGTATCTGAAACTGACCCGAAACAACCAAATAATCAATAATTGAACCAGTTGAAACATCACAAGCCCGAATCGTGTATCTGAAACTGAAATAATTGAACCAGTTGAAACATCACAAGCCCGAATCGTGTATCTGAAACTGAAATAATTGAACCATGTATAATATAATTGAACCACTGAAATAATTGAGTATAGTGCTTCCATATTGACGTGGATAGGCCTTAGGTTCATACCAGAATGCGATCGGCGTTGCCAGTAGTGGGTTGTGCTCAATATTTAAATTTCAAATCCCAAAACAACCACATAATCAATTGATTATTGCTCACTGGATTTAGGAGGCCTGGTGTTCCTTGCCAGTGAGAAGTCCTGATCGTTCGGGTCCCATCGATTGACGGACGTCGGTCGCGGCGATTGGGCAATCTTGAGCATAGCCTACGATGGGTAGCGTTGTGATGTTCTGTTGTGATAATTTGGTGTGTCCAGTGTGTGCCGCGTGGTTACAGACCCACTTCACACGCGTGATCCGGGACTGTTTCCGGATCCGGTCAGGGATATGCACTACTGACGAGCTCAAATGAGGGCGAAACTCGAGTATAGTGCTTCCATATTGACGTGGATAGGCCTTAGGTTCATACCAGAATGCGATCGGCGTTGCCAGTAGTGGGTTGTGCTCAATATTTATATAATTGAACCAGTTAAAACATCACAAACCCGAATCGAGTATCTGAATCTGAAATAATTGAACCAGTTGAAACATCACAAGCAGGCGCTTTGGCGACGAGTTCGTGAACGCAATTCGTAATTCCGCATACCGCGCTCGAAACACCTTTATATATATTGTCAGAGTCTTGCGTAGAGCAAGATAAGTGGCTCGTTTTCTGGCAAGTGTGAAGCAATATCAAACTATCAAATCACACGAAGTGAATATCCGAAAGTATTGTTCACAAGCTTTATTTATGCGCTGCATTTATTATCGCACAAACATCGCGCAATGACAATCCATAGCAATCATAACGGCATGAATAATATCACTACAATACATAATAATACATGCAAGCAATAAACATCTCACTTACAAGTCAAACTATTCAAACGTTCGAACCAGTCTCCCACTGTCGTACAGGCTAGCTCTCAATGCAGATTCAAACACTCCTCGCATCCCCATGCGACCTGTCCATTCAAACACCTAAACCCGTCTGCCAGTTCTGGCGTTCTACACGCTACACGCCAGTCGGCGCTCACGTCAGCTAGTGTGACCCCTGCAAGATTCACGGGGTGTACTGCTGCCCAGCGGTCGTTTAAGCTTCGCTCAATTGCTGTGCTTGGCTGCTTATACGGGCGTCGTCGAAGACGCCGCATTCCCTCTGCAGTGTTTAACACCACTCAGGGTTGCCTGTTGTTATGTTGTCTAGCGTTGGTACAGACAACGCGTCGCAACCTCGGATGTGAGACCTTGACACTCTCCACACCCCTTTTTCATGAAAGGATCTCATTTCATGTACAATATATATAGGTGTTATTAAACATGTCAAAGTCGAACATTATACCTTAACCGTTATTATAAATATATACAGGTGAGTAGTTAACAATATGTATACACCAATTATGTTGCACTATGAAGTCAACAGTCAAGTACAATCTATTTCATGGGCATTACCTCGCTGTGACACAGCTAGTCCGGTAGGTATCGGCTAAACTGGCCCCTACCTCACAACCAAGAACAAAAATCTAAATAATCAGGTCAAGCCGTGAGCATCTCCCTCTGAGATAGCTCCATCACCCGACCTCTGTTTAGATTTTTCTAATGAAGGTCAACAGTTTTGGAAATATACTGTCCATATCTAAACACGTTACATTGACATTTTTATTTATAAAGCACAAATGTTAATGGTTACAATACATATTTACATATCCCCAAACCAATTTAGAGTAATGTCCCCTGGTTATTATACAAAAATTTAGGAACAATAATTTATCGTCTTTTTACAAGACATAAATTCCACTGCAAATAATTAGTGTCATAATTTGATCCTTATTTACAAATGTGCACAAAAAGTCAGTTTGTAAAGAAGCAATCAAGTTACGATGCTGAGATTACATCTTATAAAAATCGACATATACAATTCCGTATATGGAAATATTTTTAAATCACATTTTAATACAATTGTCATACATTTATAGACTTTTTAGCGTAGTCTGCTAACTTTTAACTTTAAAATGCAAAAAATATCGGAAGTATACAGCTGTACTATTACATGTGTTGTGGTGTCATTCCACAAAGTTTTTGGGCCGTTCTGGATGGATATTATATAAACGGAGTAGTATTGTTACTATCAGCTGTTGGATCGTCTCCTCCCCTTCTGCTCGGAAATTTTACTGTCGCAGTCATCTTTCGTACCTTGTTAAAACGTCTTGGACACCTCGGTCTGGATACCTTCAGGATTACCTCCTTTTTAGTGGCTTGGTAATTCCTGGATCCTGTAGTGTTGTCCAGTGCCCCTTCTCTGTAGTGTCTGGTTGTTACAATATTTATGTATTTACAAAAATAATTACTCTCTTTCTCATATCTCACAGTTATACAACACATTAGTTTTACATAATACTTATTCCATTCTTTCACATATCTCACAATTTATACACCCTTCATTCGCATGATAATAATAAAAATTCAAAAATGTACATAAGTTATATACATTGGGAGATACAATCTTCCCCATCACAATGGTGTACACAGCGTTACTGACACATTGTCACAATTGGCTGTGGTACTGAGCACTATCTACGTTGCAGTTTATATACCCTCTGCACTGTGCTCTGGGGTTGACTGGGTATTAGGTTCGTCGTATGGACATCTCGACAAGAGATCTGCAAGACTTTTTGAACCTTTATATGGTAATCTCATAGCTATAGTCCTGCAGAAGAATGGACCTCTTGCCCCCTTGTTTACTTGGCGTTCCTCTGGTAACAATTTCACGGAACTATTATCTGTTTCATAATGAAATGTTGCCTAACAAAAACTAGAAAGT
>JACEFZ010017768.1:0-375816 GCA_014155875.1 Cepaea nemoralis
GGGGGCGAACCCCTTTTGGGTTTTTAAAAACCCTTTAAAAACCCCAGGGGGGGGAAGGGGGGGGGCGACAGCGAGTTTCTGGTGCCAAAAAATAACGAGTATGCTCTAGATGTGTATACACGTACATGCATGTGCAGACATGTGTGTGCGTGCGTACACATCTAACCTCGAGTGAGACCACAGTCTGCTCTAGCAAAAGAAAGGTGCTGAAGACGGAGAAAACCAGCCAGGAGGCGCACCACAGAAATCAGGATGCCACGCAATTACGCAAAATGGAATATGTCGACTACTGCTAAATGTTGTGGTGCTCACCCTGCTTTGGACACCCAGAGAGGTGCAGTGCCGGGCCCTATGTCTCGAAAGGGTCCAACCCCAACTACTGGAGGTCCTTCTCAGATGTCCTGTGGAGCCAGGGGACATGAGAATAGAACAGCTGGCCATACTAAACTAAGACTTAAAATAATGCACTGGAATGCGGAGGGAGTCAGCAACAAAAAAAATAGAATTAAAAAACATCCTGGACCAAGAAAAAGTAAGCGTATGTTGCTTGCAAGAAACTCACCTCAACGAAAATATAGCCTTCAAAATCAGAGGCTACCAGTGTTACCGATCTGACTGAAAGGACAGGCAAAAAGGTGGGATACTGACCCTTGTAAGAAATAACATCATGGCTTCCCAAATTGAAGTTTACATGGAAGCGGCTGAGTATCAGACACTTAAACTTAAGACAGGCAATACAGACCTACATCTGATCAATTACTACTGTCCAAGTGACCGCCCACAGGCACTGGACACACTACCATTAAAAGAAGAAATGATTGTGTGTGATGATTTCAACAGCCATTCGCAGAGTTGGGGCTATGATCACATGGACCAGAGAGGAGAGAGACTGGAAGACTGGCAGGATGAGAATAGATTCATCTTGATTAATAAGCCGTCCGACCCACATACTTTCTACTCGAGATCATGGCACACTAAAACTACACCTGACCTGGCTTTTCATTCACCAGACCTGGAGTGGAACATTACACAAATTGTTGGGAAACAACTTGGTGGCAGTAACCATCGGCCAGTCTTTCTAACTGTGGAAAATGAGCTTGTAAGTGAAAGCAGCACCCTCTCGAGGTGGAACTACAAGAAAGCAGACTGGGCAATGTACAAGCATCGCACCAGTATACTGGTTAGAAACCTGAACACTGAGAAAGACATAAATAAAGTTGTTGAAGAGTTTGGGAAATGCATACTACAGGCAGCGTGAGAAACAGTACCAAGAGGAGCCCGTAAACAATATAAACCCTACTGGAGTAGTGAACTGGAACAGTTGCATAATGATGTGGAAGTGTGTAGAAAGCAAGCAGAGGCCACACCCAGCCAAGAGCACCACAATAAATTCCAGCACGCAAAAGCCAAATTTCAAAGGGCCAAGCTGCAGGCTAGATGGAAAAGCTGCCAGAAGAAAACGGAGTCTCTGAACTTTGAAAGAGACACAAGAAAATTGTGGAAGCTAATAAAACAACTTAACGATGAGGGCACAGGGAGAAACACAAAAATTGCACTACATAAAGATGGAAACATCTTAACAAGAAAGCAAGCAGCTGACCATTTTGCGGACTCATTCGTACAAGATAACAGTATCAAAATTAGTCCAGAGAAACAACAAGAAATTCGAAAGAAACGGCAACATACAGGACAGAAGGAAGTTGTACATGAGGTTATGGAGACACCTATCACAATCAGCGAACTGGAGCTAGCCATATCAAAACTGATGGTATCTCCAATGAAATGATCAGGAACCTAGGAACAGAAGCCAAAGCAAAGCTGTTGCAGATCTTCAAAAACAGTTGGACCTTAGGCAGTGTTCCACAACCTGGAGAGAAGCAATCATGATACCCCTCTTAAAATCAGGGAAAGATAGTTCCATTGCCTCTAGCTACAGACCAATTAGCCTCACCAGCTGTCTCTGCAAAACACTGGAGCGCATCATCAATCACAGACTGCAGTGGTACATTGAAAGTAAAAACATCATTGTGCCACAGCAGGCTGGCTTTAGGCAGTATTACTCTACGGAAGATCAGACAACCTACCTCTCTCAAGAAATTGAGGATGCATTCCTAGAGAAGAAGCTGGTGCTTGTGGCATGGATAGATCTGAAGAAAGCCTTTGACAAAGTCTGGATAGAAAGTCTGATGAAGAAACTGAGAAACTGCAAAGTCAATGGAAGAATGTAGAAATGGGTGAAAGCATACTTGCACAACAGAAGAGCCTGAGTACAGATAGACCGACTCAAGAGCAAGAAAGTACTACTGCGTCACGGTGTTCCCCAGGGGGAAGTCTTGTCCCCCACACTTTTTCTAATCTTCATCAATGATCTTGTTGCTAATCTACCGCATGGAATTAAAGCGGCAATGTACGCCGATGACCTGGTTCTATAGAGCACAAATGAACATGCATCAGTGGCCACCAGATTGCTACAAAGAGCTGTAGATACATTTGTTGCATGGGCAAATAGATGGTGTGTCAGCATAAACACTGACAAGTGCACCACCACCCTATTTACTCTCTCTACAAAACAAAAGGCAGGGGTTATCCAGATAAATGGAACATCCCTAAGAGAAGATAAAGAACCAACATACCTTGGAGTAACATTTGATGGCAGGCTGACATGGAGAAAGTACATCAACAAAGCAGTCGCAAAAGCCAGAAGGAAAATAGCCATCCTGAGAAAGCTAAGTGGAACTACATGAGGAGCCAGTGGGGAAAATACTTAGCAAAGTTTATCAACAGAGCATACGACCACACCTGGAATACGGGTCACCTGCATGGTGTTCAGCATCAAAAACCACACTACAAGAGCTGGACAAGGTGCAAGGAGTCACCACAGGAGGGATGAGATCAACCCCTATAGTGGAAATGGAGAAGATGGGGAGGACACAAGCACTGAGAGAGCGCAGAGATACGAAAATGCTAATACAAGCAGAAAAGTTCCTCAGCTTGCCAGGCCACCCTATGAAGAACAGATTTGAAAACCTAGCTATGGGGCGATTGTGGTATTTCCTTCTTCCCAGTGACGACCATAATCTGTGTTTTCTTACAATTCAATTCTAACCCTAGTTGTTCATAGTGTGCAACGACCACATCTACTAAATGTCACAGGTCCTGTTCATTGTCTGCAGTCAAGATTGTATCATCTGCATATTTGAGTATATTTGAGTATAGTTGGGGTAGGCATGTATAGCTGAGTGCAACTGGGTGTAGTTGGTGCAAACATAAGTGTAGTTTAGTACAGCTGAGTTGAGTTTATTTTTGAGTGTAGAGTATTACTGAGTATCGTTGGGGTAGAAATATATTGTTGAGTAGAACAAGGTATAGTATGGCTTGGCATGTATAGTTGAGTACAGCTGGGGTAGATATGTATAGTTGAGTAGAGTTGCATGTATAGTTGAGTAGAGCTGGGGTAGATATGTATAGTTGAGTAGAGTTGGGGTAGACATGTATAGTTGAGTAGAGCTGGATGCAGTATGGGATGGCTAGTACAGCCAGTCAGGAAATGTCATCATTGTTGCTATTCTCCTTGTGGGCGGCCAGATGACAACACAAACCTACACACTAAACACGCCATGCTACTGTCAATAATGTGCCCAGAGAATGCATGAATACAAACTGTCAACATATAGGAAAATAAAGACATCTTTGAGCAAGCAATCAAGAAGCAAACACAGCACATACATAACAAGTAAACAACAAAGAATCAAAGGAATGTGCTGATAAACCAATGCCTCGCTTACATCTTTCTGTACTTGGGCTGAGAAACTGGAACCAATCATGGGCAGAGAATCCCATTCTTTCAGGGCAGCTTGCAGCAGTTTCTGTTCCATCATGATGGCCGACAACAGTGTCCTTGGCTGGTGAGTCTCACACAGTTCCTGGGAGACAGGAAACACATACAGGTCAGTCCCCTTACATGGTCTTCTACATTTATACACAGAACCACAAAAGACGGATGACTACTAAATGTCCACAGACATGTACTGACCCAGTAAGCGTGCTTGACCGCTGCAGGGATCCTGCTGGCTATAGCAAGGGTTGGATGGAACTCCAGCATGTAGACGTTCTTGAGGACAGGCCTACAACACAAACATAACCAAAGTCAAGCTTTGTTGACACAGCTTCATCATCATCATTCACATATTCATTAGTTACGTCATGCCGAACATTACACTGCTGGAGTTCCTCCTACAGCCTGGCTTGTAGTCTTCATATCTGGGCCTGTGAGAGACACATGTTGTTGCTGCAGCCACTGCTGTCAGTGTGGAGTCACTGGGAGTCAGAGATGTGATGACTTGTCTACAGCTAGTAGCGGAGTGACGCAGTCAGCAAACACACTGTCTGACGTCACTGGCTACATTCATCACATGGTGCATCACTGGGTGGAAGTGATAACTGCAAGGAGGTCATGTACAGTGCTCTTGTTTGTCCTCTTTACATTAACCCCATGTATGAGTCACTGAGGTTCCATGATTCATGAGTTTATGTGTGAGTCACTGAGTTGTCATGATCATTGAGTGTATCAGTGAGTCACTGAGTTGTCATGATTATTGAGTACATCTGTGAGTCACTGAGTTGTCATGATTATTGAGTGTATCTGTGAGTCACTGAGTTGTCATGATTATTGAGTGTATCTGTGAGTCACTGAGTTGTCATGATTATTGAGTGTATCTGTGAGTCACTGAGTTGTCATGATTATTGAGTGTATCTGTGAGTCACTGAGTTGTCATGATTATTGAGTGTATCTGTGAGTCACTGAGTTGTCATGATTATTGAGTTTATGTGTGAGTCACTGAGTTGTCATGATGTGATGTCGGTTCCTAAATCAATCAATCAATCAATCAATCATGATTGAGTTGATGTGTGAGTCACTCAGTTGTCATGATTCATGAGTTCATGTGTGAGTCACTGAGTTGTCATGATTCATGAGTTTATGTGTGGTCACAGAGTTGTCATGATTATTGAGTTCAAAAGTGAGTCACTGAGTTGTCATGATTGAAGAATTCATATGTGAGTCATTGAGGTTTCATGACTGATGAGTTCATTTGTAAGTCACTGCGGTGGCATGAGTGATGAGTTCATGTGTGAATCACTGAGGTTTCATGAGTGATGAGTTTATTGAGCTGCTCTTTCACCTCTCTTGATCTTCAGGACCGTATGCATGTGTGTGTCATCGACCAATGTGTGTGACTAAAGCTCACACCCATATCATGGTTAAAAGGATAATTTGCCTTGTGCGAGAAGCAAACTTTCGACCGGTCCAGGAGAAAAAGGTCTCTCCTGGATTTGCCACTTGGAGCAAAGACTATGGTCAAGGACAGACTGGTTGAGACTCGTTATGGCTATGACATCCTTGAGATGGCCCAAATATTCTTATGCCTAAGCCTAAATAATGGGCCATGGCACATCCAATGTCAAAGTGACTGCTGGCATCTTAAAGTGGTGTTAACCACAGCTAACTCATTGTTCATTGGCACCTTTCCGTCTTGACCGACGATAGTTTGGTACATTGTGCTTCAAAAAGGCTTAATAACTATGATCCATGGCGGTGGCGAGTGTGGCTGGTAAGGCCAATTCTTGCTGCAAATGTTTGCCCACAGTAGGTGCATGTGAAAACATGGTCATTTCCACCATTTTGCACCATCTTACGTCTCTCACGCTCTGTGTGTGCTTTATCTGCAATCATTTTCTCCTTTGTCTTTATTCCATTTCTGATAGTTGCCCTCCAAGCAACACGTTCAGCGGCGACGTGCTTCCCAATGTGCATTATCAATGCCTGTATCAATCATGTCCCGCTTACACACATCTTTGTATCGTAGTAGAGGCCGACCCTGAGATCTCCTACCCGTCTGTAATTCACCAAAAAAGATGTCCTTTGGTATTCTACCATCATCCATCCTCCTAACGTGTCCTATCCATCTAAGTCTACGAAGACTGAGCATGGAATACACCGTCACACAACCTGATCTTTCCAATACTTCAGTATTTGTGATTTTGTCTTGCCACTTAATACCAAGTATTCTTCGCAGACAACGCATATGAAAGCTGTTTAAACGTTTCTCTTGGCGTGAGTAAGTTGTCCAGGTTTCACTGCCATAAAGAAGAGTACTAAGGACACAGGCTTGGTAGACGAGGACTTTTGTTTTGGCAGTAAGCTTCCTGTTCTCCCAGACTCTTTTTGCTAACATGTTCATTGTTGTTGCTGCCTTGCCAATCCTGATGTTGATTTCCTGATCGAGGGATAATTTGCTATTTACCTCTGATCCTAGATATGTAAAATGGTCTACTATCTCCAGTTCGGCGTCGTCAATAAAGATTGATGGTACACCATGTGCACCTTGTGACATAATCTGTGTCTTCTTTTTGTTAATTGTTAAACCAAATTCAGAACAAGCATTGGAGAATGCAGATAGTAGATGTTGCAATTCTTCCTCAGAGTGGGTCGTAATCGCAGCATCATCCGCAAAAAGCAACTCTCTGATTAGTACCCTGCTAATTTTGGTCTTGGCCTTCAATCTCTGAGCATTATAGAGGCCACCATCTGAGCGTGAGTGAATGTATATACCGTCATCCTGATCACGAAAGGCATATTTCAGTAGAAGTGAAAAGTATATCCCAAAGAGGGTGGGGGATAGTACACAACCTTGCTTAACTCCACTCTTGATTTCAAACTCTTCTGAATTTGAGCCGTCAAACTTGATTATACCCTTCATGCCTGTGTGGAACGATTCCACAATGGACAGAAGAGTTGGTGGGCAGCCAATCTTCTTTAGTGCTTTGAACAGACCCTCGCGACTGACCAAATCGAATGCTTTTGTGAGGTTGATGAAGGCAATAAACAGTGGCTGATTTTGTTCCCGGCATTTTTCTTGCATTTGTCGCATTGTACCACGAGCAATAATCCTTTATGATCCATGTAAACTCAATGTACCAACAGTAAGTCTCACTATCGACCCATAATTTAAATATTGACCTATGGCAACTTTGCGGGCTCGTCCGGGATAAACATAAAAGTAAAATGACATCAGTAAACATTAGTAAACTGGGTTCCAAATTGCTGTATGTAGCCGGGGCGCAGTGTTGGGGTGAGCGCCCAACATTGCTTAAATACCCCAATGGCTCGTGAATACATAACCTCTGCAGCAAAAGTCCAACTCCTGGCCTTCACGTGGCAGAACTGTTTTAACTAACAGGAGAAGGGGCGACGGCGAGTATCTGGTGCCGGAAAATAACCAGTGTGCTCTAAATCTGTATACACATACATGCATGTGCAGACACGTGTGTGCGTGTGTACACATCTAAACTTGAGTGAGACCACAGTCTGCTCTAGCAAAGGAAAGGTGCTGAAGACGGAGGCAACCAGCCAGGAGGCGCACCACATAAATCAGGATGCCACGCAATTACGCAAAATGGAATATGTCGACTGCTGCTAAACGTTATGGTGCTCGCCCTGCTTTGGACCCCCAGGCAGGTGCAGTGCCAGGCCCTATGTCTCGAAAGGGTCCAACCCCAACTACTGGAGGTCCTTCTCAGATGTCCTGTGGAGCCAGGGGACATGAGAATAGAACAGCTGGCCATACTAAACTAAGACTTAAAATAATGCACTGGAATGCGGAGGGAGTCAGCAACAAAAAAGTAGAATTAGAAAACATCCTGGACAAAGAAAAATTAAGCATATGTTGCTTGCAAGAAACTCACCTCAACGAAAATATAGCCTTCAAAATCAGAGGCTACCAGTGTTACCGATCTGACCGAAAGGACAGGCGAAAAGGTGGGATACTTACCCTTGTAAAAAATAACATCACTGCTTCCCAAATCGAAGTCTATATGGAAGGGGCTGAGTATCAGACACTTAAACTTAAAACAGGCTATACAGACCTACATCTGATCAATTACTACTGTCCAAGTGACCGTCCACAGGCACTACTCACACTACCATTAACAGAAAAAATGATTGTGTGCGGCGATTTCAACAGCCACTCGCAGAGTTGGGGCTATGATCACATGGACCAGAGAGGAGAGAGACTGGAAGACTGGCAGGATGAGAATAGATTCATCTTGGTTAACAAGCCGTTCGACCCACATACTTTCTACTCGAGATCATGGCACTCTACAACTACACCTGACCTGGCTTTTCATTCACCAGACCTGGAGTGGAACATTACACGAATTGTTGGGAAACAACTAGGTGGCAGTGACCATCGACCAGTCTTTCTAACTGTAGAAAATGAGCTTGTAAGTGAAAGCAGCACCCTCTCGAGGTGGAACTACAAGAAAGCAGGTGGAACTACAAGAAAGCAGACTGGGCAGTGTACAAGCATCGCACCAGCATACTGGTTAGAAAGTAGTAATAAAGTAGTTGAAGAGTTTGGGAAATGCATACTACAGGCAGCGCGAGAAACAGTACCAAGAGGAGCCCGTAAACAATATAAACCCTACTGGAGTAGTGAACTGGAACAGTTGCATAATGATGTGGAAGTATGTAGAAAGCAAGCAGAGGCCACACCCAGCCAAGAGCACCACAATAAATTCCAGCATGCAAAAGCCAAATTTCAAAGGGCCAAGCTGCAGGCTAGACGGAAAAGCTGGCAGGAAAAAACAGAGTCTCTGAACTTTGAAAGAGACACAAGAAAATTGTGGAAGCTAATAAAACAACTTAACGATGAGGGCACAGGGAGAAACACAAAAATTGCACTACATAAAGATGGAAACATCTTAGCAAGAAAGCAAGCAGCTGACCATTTTGTGGACTCATTCGCACAAGATAACAATATCAAAATCAGTCCAGAGAAACAACAAGAGATTCAAGAGAAACGGCAACATACAGGACAGAAGGAAATAGTACATGAGGTTCTGGAGGCACCCATCACAATCAGCAAACTGGAGCTAGCCATATCAAAACCGAAAATGAGAAAGTCACAAGGAGCTGATGGTATCTCCAATGAAATGATCAGGAACCTAGGAACAGAGGCCAAAGCAAAGCTGTTGCAGATCTTTAATAACAGTTGGACCTTAGGCAGTGTTCCACAAGCCTGGAGAGAAGCAATCATGATACCCCTCCTAAAATCAGGGAAAGATAGTTCCATTGCCTCTAGCTACAGACCAATTAGCCTCACCAGCTGTCTCTGCAAAACACTGGAGCGCATCATCAATCACAGACTGCAGTGGTACATTGAAAGTAAAAACATCCTTGTGCCACAGCAGGCTGGCTTTAGGCAGTGCTACTCTACGGAAGATCAGAAAACCTACCTCTCTCAAGAAATTGAGGATGCATTCCAAGAGATGAAGCTGGTGCTTGCGGCATGGATAGATTTAAAGAAAGCCTTTGACAAAGTCTGGAAAGAAGATCTGATGAATAAACTGAGAAACTGCAAAGTCAATGGAAGAATGTACAAATGGGTGAAAGCATACTTGCACAACAGAAGAGCCCGAGTACAGATAGACGGACTAAAGAGCAAGAAAGTACTACTGCGTCACGGAGTTCCCCAGGGCGGAGTATTGTCCCCCACACTCTTTCTAATCTTCATCAATGATCTCGTTGCTAATCTACCGCATGGAATTAAAGCCGCAATGTATGCCGATGACCTGGTTCTATGGAGCACAAATGAACATGCATCAGTGGCCACCAGATTACTACAAAGAGCTGTAGATACATTTGTTGCATGGGCAAATAGATGGTGTGTCAGCATAAACACTGACAAGTGCACTACCACCCTATTTACCCTCTCTCCAAAACAAAAGGCAGGGACCATCCAGATAAATGGAACACCCCTAAGAGAAGATAAAGAACCAACATACCTTGGAGTAACATTTGATGGCAGGCTGACATGGAGAAAGCACATCAACAAAGCAGTAGCAAAAGCCAGAAGGAAAATAGCCATCCTGAGAAAGCTAAGTGGAACCACATGGGGAGCCAGTGGGAAAATACTTAGCAAAGTTTATCAACAGAGCATACGACCACACCTGGAATACGGGTCAACTGCATGGTGTTCGGCAGCAAAAACCACACTACAAGAGCTGGACAAAGTGCAAAATCAAGCACTTAGAGTCACCACAGGAGGGATGAGATCAACCCCTATAGTGGAAATGGAGAAGATGGGGAGGACACAAGCACTGAGTGAGCGCAGAGATACGAAAACGCTAATACAAGCAGAAAAGTTCCTCAGCTTGCCAGGCCACCCTATGAAGAACAGATTTGAAAACCTAGCTATGGGGCGGTTGAAAAGAAGTAGTTTTATCCACCAGGCCAAACGACTCTGCAGAGAAACCACCGATCTGCCCACAGTTGGTATCCCCCTAACAACTATTCCAGAGCGAACTCCATGGAAAGATGAGCATAGACTATCATTACAAATCCAGACAAAAGTGAGAGGAATATTTGACAAGGAAGAATCAGAACAGTGTGCAGCGCAGAACAGCCACTCTCAGCTTCCTTGATGAAGAATACCCACAGGACCTCTGGATCCGAGTCTACACAGATGGGTCAGCACAAAATGCTGTTCGAAATGGAGGAGCGGGAGTGTACATAGAATACCCAAATAATACTAGGGACACAGCCAGAGTACCAGACAGGAAAGTACTGCCATAACTATGATGCTGAAATTGAGGCAATCAAGATAGCAACAGAGAAATTACTAAATACCAGCAATGGTACACAACCTGTGGTGCTATTGACAGATGCAAAATCAGTACTCGAGGCGCTCCTGTCTGGGAAATTGCCAGTACTAAGACACTACTTTCTGAACTTAGCAGTCAGCATAAGGTCACCATACAGTGGATACCATCCCACTGTGGAGTACCCGGAAACGACAGAGCTGATCAATTGGCTAAGGAAGGAGCCAAAGAAGAACAGCCTGATGTGCCCTGTACATACCACCAAAAGAAAAGAATGATCAAATCAGTCAGAAAGCCACCAGAACCTGCTCAAGATGACTACCACGTTATGGATAGACCAGAACAAGTCATTATTCTGCGCCTCAGAACAGGGCACAATAGATTACGCAACCACATGTATACAAAATTCAAGATTGGTGAAACAGCCATGTGTACATGTGGATTGGCGTCGCAGACAGCAGAGCACATACTCCAAGACTGCCCAAAATATAACATATCTAGGCAAACCTTCTGGCCTAGAGAGATGACAGTGGAAGATAAACTCTATGGACCGCTGTGTGAACTGAAAAAGACAGTTCAATTCATACAAGAGACAGCACTGCAGTTATAGACATATTTCAAGCGAACGAAAGAAGAAGAAGAAGAAGAAGAAGAAGAAGTAAACTGGAGATGATGGAATGTTAAAGACTTACAAAAGCTGATGTAAATGAAAGACTTACAAAATTTGATGTACTTTAAATACTTACAACCTCTGATGTGCTTGAAAGATCATAAACATTCCATCAAAGAAACATACTTCGATGGATACGCAAGCCAGAATGGCAACTCAATATAATTAGATTAGAAACAGAATTAGATTACTGATTGTATGTGTACAAATAAATAATCATATGAATGAATAGAGAAATGATTTGAAAAAATGAGCTGCATTGTTTGGAATCCAACTCATTTTTATTTAGGGCCAGGGTGAGTGTCATGGGCCAATGTGCATGACTAAAACTGACACCTCTATCACGACTGAGAGGATAATTTGCCTTATGCGAGAAGCAAACTTTCGACCGGGTGCAGGAGAAAAGCGTATTTCCTGAATCTGCAACTTGGAGGGAAGACCATGGTCGAGGACAGACCGGTCAAAACTCGTTGTGGCTATGACATCCTTGAGATGGCCCAAATATTCTTATCCCTAAACCTATATAACGGGCCATGACATGTCCAATGTCAAAGTGACTGCTGGCATCCAAAAGTGGTGTTAACCACAGCGAACTCATTGCACCATGAGCAATAATCCTTTATGATCCATGGAAACGCAATGTACCAACAGTAAGTCTCACTATCGACCCATAATTTCAATTTTAACCCATGGCAGTGTGGTCTGTCCATTCTCAAATATTTTCCATCAAGAATGTCTGGTGTTTGCCCTGTGGATGCCAGAGACAGTAAGAACAGTCAAAGTCTGGTGTTTGGTGTGTGGATGCCACAGACAATAACAACAGTCAAAGTCTGGTCTCTGCCACAGACAGTAACAACAGTCAATGACCCCTGTTTGTGCCATGAGGTGTGTTGGGTATATGGTGCCCACCCCGTACTGTTAGACCAATCAGCACTCATCAGGTGACGGCATCAATGTGACCCAGCAGCCTTGACTTCCCAGGAAATGTCCTGTTACAGCTGGGTCACCCTGGGTCAACCTGGGTGCACAAGCCAATGAACAAAAATCCATGGCTGACTTCTAGCAACTTGTAATTTACGTGCCAAAGTCAAGGATGCGAAGTCAACAAGTAAGCCCAACTGATTGGCATGTGGAACAAACTCTCTACCACGGCCACCAGAGAACCACGGCCACCAGAGAACCACGGCCACCAGAGAACCACGGCCACCAGAGGACCACAGCCACCAGCGAACCACGGCCACCAGCGAACCACGGCCACCAGAGAACCACGGCCACCAGAGGACCACAGCCACCAGCGAACCACGGCCACCAGAGATAGTTTATTAATATTATAATTATTGGTATGATACAAGAGATAGGCAGCTGATACATTTAACAATCTGCAGGAAATGAACTAAACTACAGAAAACACCTGATATCCCTGCCAATCTGTGCGTAAAGAAGAAGTTGTGTATTGTTATAAGGCACAATAACCTGCTCAGATTGACAGCGATTGGCTGCTTTGGTATAATCTTGTGAGGCAGTCCGATCTCTGTGTCTCTGTCCCGCGTGACTCTGTGAATATATTCTCGCTGGTGGTCCATGTGCTGGTCCAGCACTGACTTCACCAGGGCTGCGTGCTTGCGAACGACTGCACATTCAGCTCGGTACATCTGTACGAAGTACTCCGACTGTAGGTCAAAGCGAGGGCGCTGGTACATGATGTTGGTGATGACCTGAGCCAGCCGGCGACGTTCGTCTCGGTCAACCACATGCTGGTACGCTTCATAGTAGCAGTCCAGCAGCTAGGATGGAAGAGATGATCAAACAAGTTCATGACGGACGGACAATATATCAGGATGGGAGAGATGATCAAACAAGTTCATGACGGACGGACAATATATCAGGATGGGAGAGATGATCACACAAGTTCATGACAGAAGGACAATATAGCAGGATGGGAGAGATGATCACACAAGTTCATGACAGAAGGACAACATAGCAGGATGGGAGAGATGATCACACAAGTTCATGACAGAAGGACAACATAGCAGGATGGGAGAGATGATCACACAAGTTCATGACAGAAGGACAACATAGCAGGATGGGAGAGATGATCAAACAAGTTCATGACAGAAGGACAACATATCAGGATGGGAGAGATGATCACACAAGTTCATGACAGAAGGACAACATAGCAGGATGGGAGAGATGATCAAACAAGTTCATGACAGAAGGACAACATATCAGGATGGGAGAGATGATCACACAAGTTCATGACAGAAGGACAACATAGCAGGATGGGAGAGATGATCAAACAAGTTCATGACAGAAGGACAACATATCAGGATGGGAGAGATGATCACACAAGTTCATGACAGAAGGACAACATAGCAGGATGGGAGAGATGATCAAACAAGTTCATGACAGAAGGACAATATAGCAGGATGGGAGAGATGATCACACAAGTTCATGACAGAAGGACAATATATCAGGATGGGAGAGTTGATCAAGCAAGTTCATGATGGAAGGACAACATAGCAGGATGGGAGAGATGATCACACAAGTTCATGATGGAAGGACAACATAGCAGGATGGGAGAGATGATCACACAAGTTCATGATGGAAGGACAACATAGCAGGATGGGAGAGATGATCAAACAATTTCATGACAGAAGGACAATATATCAGGATGGGAGAGATGATCACACAAGTTCATGATGGAAGGACAATATATCAGGATGGGAGAGATGATCACACAAGTTAATGATAGAAGGACAACATAGCAGGATGGGAGAGATGATCAAACAAGTTCATGACAGAAGGACAATATAGCAAGATGGGAGAGATGATCAAACAAGTTCATGACAGAAGGACAATATATCAGGATGGGAGAGATGATCAAACAAGTTCATGACAGAAGGACAATATAGCAGGATGGGAGAGATGATGAAACAAGTTCATGATGGAAGGACAACATAGCAGGATGGGAGAGATGATCACACAAGTTCATGATGGAAGGACAACATAGCAGGATGGGAGAGATGATCAAACAAGTTCATGATGGAAGGACAACATAGCAGGATGAGAGAGATGATCACACAAGTTCATGACAGAAGGGCAACATAGCAGGATGGGAGAGATGATCACACAAGTTCATGATGGAAGGACAACATAGCAGGATGAGAGAGATGATCAAACAAGTTCATGACAGAAGGGCAACATAGCAGGATGAGAGAGATGATCAAACAAGTTCATGACAGAAGGGCAACATAGCAGGATGAGAGAGATGATCAAACAAGTTCATGACAGAAGGACAATATATCAGGATGGGAGAGATGATCAAACAAGTTCATGATGGAAGGACAACATAGCAGGATGGGAGAGATGATCACACAAGTTCATGATGGAAGGACAACATAGAAGGATGGGAGAGATGATCACACAAGTTCATGATGGAAGGACAACATAGCAGGATGGGAGAGATGATCAAACAAGTTCATGACAGAAGGACAACATAGCAGGATGGGAGAGATGATCACACAAGTTCATGACAGAAGGACAACATAGCAGGATGGGAGAGATGATCAAAGAAGTTCATGACAGAAGGACAACATAGCAGGATGGGAGAGATGATCAAACAAGTTCATGACAGAAGGACAATATAGCAGGATGGGAGAGATGATCACACAAGTTCATGATGGAAGGACAACATAGCAGGATGGGAGAGATGATCAAACAAGTTCATGACAGAAGGACAATATATCAGGATGGGAGAGATGATCACACAAGTTCATGACAGAAGGACAATATATCAGGATGGGAGAGATGATCAAACAAGTTCATGATGGAAGGACAACATAGCAGGATGGGAGAGATGATCACACAAGTTCATGATGGAAGGACAACATAGCAGGATGGGAGAGATGATCACACAAGTTCATGATGGAAGGACAACATAGCAGGATGGGAGAGATGATCAAACAAGTTCATGACTGGAAGGACAACATAGCAGGATGGGAGAGATGATCAAACAAGTTCATGATGGAAGGACAACATAGCAGGATGGGAGAGATGATCACACAAGTTCATGATGGAAGGACAACATAGCAGGATGGGAGAGATGATCACACAAGTTCATGACAGAAGGACAACATAGCAGGATGGGAGAGATGATCACACAAGCTCATGACAGAAGGACAACATAGCAGGATGGGAGAGATGATGAAACAAGTTCATGACAGAAGGACAATATATCAGGATGGGAGAGATGATCACACAAGCTCATGATGGAAGGACAATATATCAGGATGGGAGAGATGATCACACAAGTTAATGATGGAAGGACACCATAGCAGGATGGGAGAGATGATCAAAGAAGTTCATGACAGAAGGACAACATAGCAGGATGGGAGAGATGATCAAACAAGTTCATGACAGAAGGACAATATAGCAGGATGGGAGAGATGATCACACAAGTTCATGATGGAAGGACAACATAGCAGGATGGGAGAGATGATCAAACAAGTTCATGACAGAAGGACAATATAGCAGGATGGGAGAGATGATCACACAAGTTCATGACAGAAGGACAATATATCAGGATGGGAGAGATGATCAAACAAGTTCATGATGGAAGGACAACATAGCAGGATGGGAGAGATGATCACACAAGTTCATGATGGAAGGACAACATAGCAGGATGGGAGAGATGATCACACAAGTTCATGATGGAAGGACAACATAGCAGGATGGGAGAGATGATCACACAAGTTCATGACGGAAGGACAACATAGCAGGATGGGAGAGATGATCACACAAGTTCATGATGGAAGGACAACATAGCAGGATGGGAGAGATGATCACACAAGTTCATGACAGAAGGACAACATAGCAGGATGGGAGAGATGATCAAACAAGTTCATGATGGAAGGACAACATAGCAGGATGGGAGAGATGATCACACAAGTTCATGACAGAAGGACAATATATCAGGATGGGAGAGATGATCACACAAGTTCATGATGGAAGGACAACATAGCAGGATGGGAGAGATGATCACACAAGTTCATGATGGAAGGACAACATAGCAGGATGGGAGAGATGATCAAACAAGTTCATGACAGGAAGGACAACATAGCAGGATGGGAGAGATGATCAAACAAGTTCATGACAGAAGGACAACATAGCAGGATGGGAGAGATGATCAAACAAGTTCATGACAGAAGGACAATATAGCAGGATGGGAGAGATGATCAAACAAGTTCATGACAGAAGGACAACATAGCAGGATGGGAGAGATGATCAAACAAGTTCATGATGGAAGGACAACATAGCAGGATGGGAGAGATGATCAAACAAGTTCATGACAGAAGGACAACATAGCAGGATGGGAGAGATGATCACACAAGTTCATGACAGAAGGACAACATAGCAGGATGGGAGAGATGATCAAACAAGTTCATGACAGAAGGACAATATATCAGGATGGGAGAGATGATCAAACAAGTTCATGATGGAAGGACAACATAGCAGGATGGGAGAGATGATGAAACAAGTTCATGACTGGAAGGACAACATAGCAGGATGGGAGAGATGATCAAACAAGTTCATGACAGAAGGACAACATAGCAGGATGGGAGAGATGATCAAACAAGTTCATGACAGAAGGACAACATAGCAGGATGGGAGAGATGATCAAACAAGTTCATGACAGAAGGACAATATAGCAGGATGGGAGAGATGATCAAACAAGTTCATGACAGAAGGACAACATAGCAGGATGGGAGAGATGATGAAACAAGTTCATGACAGAAGGACAACATAGCAGGATGGGAGAGATGATCAAACAAGTTCATGATGGAAGGACAACATAGCAGGATGGGAGAGATGATGAAACAAGTTCATGACAGAAGGACAATATAGCAGGATGGGAGAGATGATCAAACAAGTTCATGACAGAAGGACAATATATCAGGATGGGAGAGATGATCAAACAAGTTCATGATAGAAGGACAACATAGCAGGATGGGAGAGATGATCACACAAGTTCATGACTGGAAGGACAACATAGCAGGATGGGAGAGATGATGAAACAAGTTCATGACAGAAGGACAATATAGCAGGATGGGAGAGATGATCAAACAAGTTCATGATGGAAGGACAACATAGCAGGATGGGAGAGATGATGAAACAAGTTCATGACTGGAAGGACAGCATAGCAGGATGGGAGAGATGATCACACAAGTTCATGACAGCAGGACAACATAGCAGGATGGGAGAGATGATCAAACAAGTTCATGATGGAAGGACAACATAGCAGGATGGGAGAGATGATCACACAAGTTCATGATGGAAGGACAACATAGCAGGATGGGAGAGATGATCAAACAATTTCATGACAGAAGGACAATATAGCAGGATGGGAGAGATGATCACACAAGTTCATGACAGAAGGACAATATAGCAGGATGGGAGAGATGATCACACAAGTTCATGATGGAAGGACAACATAGCAGGATGGGAGAGATGATCAAACAAGTTCATGACAGAAGGACAATATAGCAGGATGGGAGAGATGATCAAACAAGTTCATGACAGAAGGACAATATAGCAGGATGGGAGAGATGATCAAACAAGTTCATGACAGAAGGACAATATAGCAGGATGGGAGAGATGATCAAACAAGTTCATGATGGAAGGACAACATAGCAGGATGGGAGAGATGATCACACAAGTTCATGATAGAAGGACAACATAGCAGGATGGGAGAGATGATCAAACAAGTTCATGATGGAAGGACAACATAGCAGGATGGGAGAGATGATCACACAAGTTCATGACAGAAGGACAACATAGCAGGATGGGAGAGATGATCACACAAGTTCATGATGGAAGGACAACATAGCAGGATGGGAGAGATGATCAAACAAGTTCTGACAGAAGGGTAACATAGGCAGGATGAGTAGAGATGATCAAACAAGTTCATGACAGAAGGGACAACATAGCAGGAGGAGAGAGTGATCAAACAAGTTCATGATAGGAAGGACAATATAGCAGGATGGGAGAGATGATCAAACAAGTTCATGATGGAAGGACACATAGCAGGGATGGGAGAGATATCACACAAGTTCAATGCGAAGGACAACATGCAGATGGAGAGATGATCACAGCAAGTTCATGATGGAATGACAACATAGCAGGATGGGAGAGATGATCAAACAAGTTCATGACGAGAAAGGACAACATAGCAGGATGGGAGAGATGATCACACAGTTCATGACAGAAGGACAACATAGCAGGATGGGAGAGATGATCAAAGAAGTTCATGACAGAAGGACAACATAGCAGGATGGGAGAGATGATCAAACAAGTTCATGCAGAAGGACAATATAGCAGGATGGGAGAGATGATCCACAAGTTCATGATGGAAGGACAAACATAGCAGGATTGGAGAGATGATCAAACAAGTTCATGACAGAAGGACAATATAGCAGGATGGGAGAGATGATCAAACAAGTTCATGACAGAAGGACAACTATGCAGGATGGGAGAGATGATCAAGACAAGTTCATGACTGGAAGGACAACATAGCAGGAATGGGAGAGATGATCAAACAAGTTCATGACAGAAGGACAACTATACAGGATGGGAGAGATGATCACACAAGTTCATGACTGGAAGGACAACATAGCAGGATGGGAGAGATGATCACACAAGTTCATGATGGAAGGACAACATAGCAGGATGGGAGAGATGATCACACAAGTTCATGACTAGGAAGGACAACATAGCAGGATGGGAGAGATGATCACACAAGTTCATGATGGAAGGACAACATAGCAGGATGGAGAGATGATCACACAAGTTCATGACATGGAAGGACAACTATAGCAGGATGGGAGAGATGATCACACAAGTTCATGACATGGAAGGACAATATAGCAGGATGGGAGAGATGATCAAACAAGTTCATGACAGAAGGACAATATAGCAGGATGGGAGAGATGATCAAACAAGTTCATGGACAGAAGGACAATATAGCAGGATGGGAGAGATGATCAAACAAGTTCATGACAGAAGGACAATATAGCAGGATGGGAGATGATGATCAAACAAGGTTCATGACAGAGGACAATATAGCAGGATGGGAGAGATGATCAACAAGTTCATGACAGAAGGACAACTATATCAGGATGGGAGAGATGATCAAACAAGTTCATGATGGAAGGACAACATAGCAGGATGGGAGAGATGATCACACAAGTTCATGATGGAAGGACAACATAGCAGGATGGGAGAGATGATCAAACAAGTTCATGACAGAAGGACAACAGATGCAGGATGGGAGAGATGATCACACAAGTTCATGACAGAAGGACAACATAGCAGGATGGGAGAGATGATCAACAAGTTCATGATGGAAGGACAACATAGCAGGATGGGAGAGATGATCAAACAAGTTCATGACAGAAGGACACATAGCAGGATGGGAGAGATGATCAAACAAGTTCATGACAGAAGGACAACATAGCAGGATGGAGAGAGATGATCAACCAAGTTCATGACAGAAGGACACTATATCAGGATGGGAGAGATGATCAAACAAGTTCATGATGGAAAGGACAACTATAGCAGGATGGGAGAGATGATCAAACAAGTTCATGACAGAAGGGACAACATAGCAGGATGGGAGAGATGATCAAAACAAGTTCATGACTGAGAAGGACAACATAGCAGGATGGGAGAGATGATCAAACAAGTTTCATGATAGGAAGGACAACATAGCAGGATGGAGAGATGATCAAACAAGTTCATGACAGGAAGACAACATAGCAGGATGGGAGAGATGATCAAACAAGTTCATGACAGGAAGGACAATATAGCAGGATGGGAGAGATGATCAAACAAATTCATGATAGAAGGACAACATAGCAGGATGGGAGAGATGATCACACAAGTTCATGACTGGAAGGACAACATAGCAGGATGGGAGAGTATGATCGAAACAAGTTCATGACAGAAGGACAATATAGCAGGATGGGGAGAGATGATCAAACAAGTTCATGATGGAAGGACAACATAGCAGGATGGGAGAGATGATAAACAAGTTCATGATGGAAGGACAACATAGCAGGATGGGAGAGATGATGCAAACAAGTTCATGACTGAAGGACAACATAGCAGGATGGGAGAGATGATCAAACAAGTTCATGACAGAAGGACAACATAGCATGGATGGGAGAGATGATCAAACAAGTTCATGATGAAGGACAACATAGCAGGATGGTAGAGATGATCACACAAGTTCATGACAGAAGGACAATATAGCAGGATGGGAGAGATGATCACACAAGTTCATGACAGAAGGACAACATAGCAGGATGGGAGAGATGATCAAACAAGTTCATGACAGAAGGACAACATAGCAGGATGGGAGAGATGATGAAACAAGTTCATGATGGAAGGACAACATAGCAGGATGGGAGAGATGATCACACAAGTTCATGACAGAAGGACAATATAGCAGGATGGGAGAGATGATCAACAAGTCATGATGGAAGGACCAACATAGCAGGATGGGAGAGATGATCAAACAAGTTCATGATGGAAGGACAACATAGCAGGATGGGAGAGATGATCCAACAAGTTCATGACAGAAGGACAATATACAGGATGGGAGAGATGATCAACAAGTTCATGACAGAAGGACAATATAGCAGGATGGGAGAGATGATCAAACAAGTTCATGATGGAAGGACAAATAGCAGGATGGGAGAGATGATCAAACAAGTTCATGATGGAAGGACAACATAGCAGGATGGGAGAGATGATCAACAAGTTCATGATGAAGGACAAAGAGGAGGAGAATGATAACAGTATGAGAAGGACAACAAGCAGGATGGAGAGATGACAACAAGCATGAGAAGGACAACATAGCAGGATGGGAGAGATGATCAAACAAGCATGAGAAGGACAACAACAGGATGGGAGAGATGACAACAAGCATGAGGGACAAGAGGATGGAGAGATGATAACAAGTCATGAGAAGGAATAGAGGATGGGAGAGATGATCAACAAGTTCATGAGAAGGACAAATAGCAGGATGGGAGAGATGACAACAAGTTCAAGAAGGACAACAAGCATGGGGAAAGACACAAGTCATGCAGAAGACAAATAGCGGAGGGAGATGATCAAACAAGTTCATGACAGAAGGACAACATAGCAGGGAGAGAGACAAACAAGCATGAGAAGACAATACATGGAAATGATCAACAAGCATGAGAAGGACAATATACAGGATGGGAGAGATGATCAACAAGTTCATGAGAAGGACAAATAGCAGGATGGGAGAGATGATCAACAAGTTCATGAGAAGGACAACATAGCAGGAGGGAGAGATGACAAACAAGTTCATGAGAAGGACAACATAGCAGGATAGAGATGATCAACAAGTTCATGAGAAGGACAACATAGCAGGATGGGAGAGATGATCAACAAGTCATGAGGAAGGACAACATAGCAGGATGGAGAGATGATCAACAAGTTCATGAAGAAGGACAATACAGGATGGGAGAGATGATCAAACAAGTTCATGAGGAAGGACAAATAGCAGGATGGGAGAGATGATCAACAAGTTCATGGGAAAAAGAAGGACAACATAGCAAAAGGATGGGAGAGATGATCAAACAAGTTCATGACAGAAGGACAAATAGCAGGATGGAGAGATGATCAAACAAGTCATGAGGAAGGACAACATAGCAGATGGGAAGATGATCAACAAGTTCATGAGGAAGGACAAATAGCAGGATGGGAGAGATGATCGAAACAATAGCAGGATGGAGATACAACAGTTCATGAAGAAGGACAAATAGCAGGATGGAAGGACAACAAGCATGACGAAGGACAAAGCAGGATGGAGAGATGACAACAAGCATGAGAAGGACAAATACAGGATGGGAGAATGACAAACAGTCATGAGAAGGACAAACAGGATGGAAGATGAAAACAAGTCAAAACACATAGCAGGATGGGAGAGATGATCAAACAAGTTCATGAGAAGGACAACATAGCAGGATGGGAGAGATGATCAAACAAGTTCATGAAGAAGGACAAATAGCAGGATGGGAGAGATGATCAAACAAGTTCATGAGGAAGGACAACATAGCAGGATGGGAGAGATGATCACACAAGTTCATGACTAGAAGGACAACATAGCAGGATGGGAGAGATGATCACACAAGTTCATGACAGAAGGACAATCATATCAGGATGGAGAGATTGATCAAACAAGTTCATGACTAGAAGGACAACATAGCAGGATGGGAGAGATGATCACACAAGTTCATGATGGAAGGAACAACATAGCAGGATGGGAGAGATGATCAAACAAGTTCGATGACAGAAGGACAATATAGCAGGATGGGAGAGATGATCACACAAGTTCATGACCGAAGGACAACTATATCAGGATGGGAGAGATGATCAAACAAGTTCATGAATGGAAGGACAACATAGCAGGATGGGAGAGATGATCAAACAAGTTCATGACAGAAGGACAACATAGCAGGATGGGAGAGATGATCACACAAGTTCATGACATGGAAGGACAACATAGCAGGATGGGAGAGATGATCAAACAAGTTCATGACTGGAAGGACAACATAGCAGTATGGGAGAGATGATACACAAGTTCATGACAGAAGGACAACATAGCAGGATGGGAGAGATGATCAAACAAGTTCATGAGAAGGACAACAAGCAGGATGGAAGGACAAACAAGCAGAGAAGGAAAGAGATGGGAGAGATGATCAACAAGTCATAGAAGGACAACATAGCAGGATGGGAGAGATGATCAACAAGTTCATGACAGAAGGACAATAGCAGGATGGGAGAGATGATCAAACAAGTTCATGATGGAAGGACAACATAGCAGGATGGGAGAGATGATAAACAAGTTCATGAGGAAGGAAATAGCAGGATGGGAGAGATGATCAAACAAGTTCATGACAGAAGGACAACATAGCAGGATGGGAGAGATGATCAAACAATTTCATGATGGAAGGACAACATAGCAGGATGGGAGAGATGATCAACAAGTTCATGAGGAAGGACAACATGCAGGATGGGAGAGATGATCAACAAGTTCATGAGAAGGACACAACAGAGGAGGATCAAAGATGAGAACACAAGCAGAGAGAAGACAACAAGCAGAAGAAGACAAAAGGATGGGGAGAGACAACAAGCATGGAAGGACAACAGTATGAAGAGAAACAAGCAGAGAAGGACAAATAGCAGAGGAAATGAGAGAGATGAAACATACAGAGGAATATACAGTGAGGAGACAACAAGATAGAGACAAAGCAGAGAAGGACACAAGCATGGAAAAAAAAGATGAGAGCACAAAGATGAAGGACACAAGTATGAGAGAAACAATCAGGGAGCAACAAGAGAGAAGGACAACAAGAGATGAAGGGCAACAAGATGAGAAGACAAAAGCAGAGGGAGACAACAGAGAGAAGAAATACAGTGGGAAGAGACAAAAAGTATGAAAGACAACAAGCAGGATGGAAAACAGATGAGAAGGACAAGAGATGAAGGACAACAAGCAGAGAGGAACAAGGATGAAGAGAACAACATAGAGGAAAAGAGATGGAAGACAACAAGCAGGAAAATGGGAGGAGATGATCAAACAAGTTCATGACAGAAGGACAACATAGCAGGATGGGAGAGATGATCACACAAGTTCATGATGGAAGGACAACATAGCAGGATGGGAGAGATGATCACACAAGTTCATGACAGAAGGACAAATAGAGGATGGAGATGATCAACAATTCATGAAGGACAACATAGCAGGATGGGAGAGATGATCACACAAGTTCATGACAGGAAGGACAACATAGCAGGATGGGAGCAGATGATCAAACAAGTTCATGACAGAAGGACAATATAGCAGGATGGGAGAGATGATCACACAAGTTCATGACAGGAAGGACAACTATAGCAGGATGGGAGAGATGATCAAACAAGTTCATGACAGAAGGACAATATATCAGGATGGGAGAGATGATCACACAAGTTCATGACAGAAGGACAATCATAGCAGGATGGGAGAGATGATCAAACAAAGTTCATGATGGAAGGACAACATAGCAGGATGGGAGAGATGATCAAACAAGTTCATGACAGAAGGACAACATAGCAGGATGGGAGAGATGATCACACAAGTTCATGACAGAAGGACAACATAGCAGGATGGGAGAGATGATCAAACAAGTTCATGACAGAAGGACAACATAGCAGGATGGGAGAGAAACAAGTTCATGACAGAAGACAACATAGCAGGATGGGAGAGATCAAAAAGTTCATGACAAAGAATCAGGATGGAGAGCAAAAGTCAGAAGAAGGAAATACAGGATGGGAGAATATACAATTCATGCAGAAGGAATACAAGGAGAGATGATCAAACAAGTTCATGACAGAAGACAAATACAGGATGGGAGAGATGATCACAAGTTCATGATGAAGGACAACATAGCAGGATGGGAGAGATGATCAAATGAGAGACAAGAGGATGGAGAGTATAAAATATGAAGGAAGAAGAGAGAATCAAAGTTCAGATGGAAGGAAAGAGATGGGAGGAAAAGAGAGGAAAACAGGTGGGAAGAGACAACAAGAAGAGGAACAGGTGGGAAGAGACAACAAGAAGAAGGAAAAGGGGAAAAAAAAAGCAGAGAAGGAAAATCGATGGAAGAATCAATAAGAGAACATACAAGAGATGAAAAGTGGAAGAACATCAGAGAAGATGAAAAAACAAATCAGGAAATAACAGTGAACATCAGTGAAGGCACGTATGGAAAGGGAAGAAAGACAACATAGCAGGATGGGAGAGATGATCAAACAAGTTCATGACAGAAGGACAACATAGCAGGATGGGAGAGATGATCAAACAAGTTCATGACAGAAGGACAACATAGCAGGATGGGAGAGATGATCAAACAAGTTCATGACAGAAGGACAACATAGCAGGATGGGAGAGATGATCAAACAAGTTCATGACAGAAGGACAACATAGCAGGATGGGAGAGATGATCAAACAAGTTCATGACAGAAGGACAACATAGCAGGATGGGAGAGATGATCAAACAAGTTCATGACAGAAGGACAACATAGCAGGATGGGAGAGATGATCAACAAGTTCATGATGAAGGACAACATAGCAGGATGGGAGAGATGATCAAACAAGTTCATGACAGAAGGACAACATAGCAGGATGGGAGAGATGATCAAACAAGTTCATGACAGAAGGACAACTATAGCAGGATGGGAGAGATGATCAAACAAGTTCATGATGGAAGGGACAACATAGCAGGATGGGAGAGATGATCAACAAGTTCATGACAGGAAGGACAATATAGCAGGATGGGAGAGATGATCAAACAAGTTCATGACGAAGGACAACATAGCAGGATGGGAGAGATGATCACACAAGTTCATGATGGAAGGGACAACATAGCAGGATGGGAGAGATGATGAAACAAGTTCATGACAGAAGGACAATATAGCAGGATGGGAGAGATGATCACACAAGTTCATGATGGAAGGACAACATAGCAGGATGGGAGAGATGATCACACAAGTTCATGACAGAAGGAACAATATAGCAGGATGGGAGAGATGATCATACAAGTTCATGACTAGAAGGACAACATAGCAGGATGGGAGAGATGATCAAACAAGTTCATGATGGAAGGACAATCATAGCAGGATTGGAGAGATGATCACACAAGTTCATGATAGAAGGACAACATAGCAGGATGGGAGAGATGATCAAACAAGTTCATGACAGGAAGGACAACATAGCAGGATGGGAGAGATGATCAACAAGTTCATGACGGAAGGACAACATAGCAGGATGGGAGAGATGATCAAACAAGTTCATGAAGAAGGACAATCTAGCAGGATGGGAGAGATGATCAACAAGTTCATGATGAAGGACAACATAGCAGGATGGAGAGATGATCAAACAAGTTCATGACAGAAGGACAATACATAGCAGGATGGGAGAGATGATCAACAAGTTCATTATGGACAGGACAACCTAGCAGGATGGGAGAGATGATCACACAAGTTCATGATGAAGGACAACATAGCAGGATGGGAGAGATGATCAAACAAGTTCATGACAGAAGGACAACATAGCAGGATGGGAGAGATGATCACACAAGTTCATGACAGAAGGACAACATAGCAGGATGGGAGAGATGATCACACAAGTTCATGACAGAAGGACAACATAGCAGGATGGGAGAGATGATCAAACAAGTTCATGACAGAAGGACAATATAGCAGGATGGGAGAGATGATCAAACAAGTTCATGACAGAAGGACAATATAGCAGGATGGGAGAGATGATCAAACAAGTTCATGACAGAAGGACAACATAGCAGGATGGGAGAGATGATCAAACAAGTTCATGAAGAAGGACAACATAGCAGGATGGGAGAGATGATCAAACAAGTTCATGATGGAAGGACAACATAGCAGGATGGGAGAGATGATCAAACAAGTTCATGACAGAAGGACAACATAGCAGGATGGGAGAGATGATCACACAAGTTCATGACAGAAGGACAATATAGCAGGATGGGAGAGATGATCACACAAGTTCATGAAGAAGGACAACATAGCAGGATGGGAGAGATGATCAACAAGTTCATGACAGAAGGACAACATAGCAGGATGGGAGAGATGATCAAACAAGTTCATGACAGAAGGACAACATAGCAGGATGGGAGAGATGATCAACCAAGTTCATGACATGAAGGACAACATAGCAGGATGGAGAGATGATCAACAAGTTTCATGACATGAAGGACAACATAGCAGGATGGGAGAGATGATCACACAAGTTCATGAAGAAGGACAACATAGCAGGATGGGAGAGATGATCAAACAAGTTCATGATGGAAGGACAACATAGCAGGATGGGAGAGATGATCAAACAAGTTCATGACAGAAGGACAATATAGCAGGATGGGAGAGATGATCAAACAAGTTCATGACATGAAGGACAACTATAGCAGGATGGGAGAGATGATAAACAAGTTCATGACAGAAGGAACAATATAGCAGGATGGGAGAGATGATCAAACAAGTTCATGAATGAAGGACAACATAGCAGGATGGAGAGATGATCAAACAAGTTCATGATGGAAGGACAACATAGCAGGATGGGAGAGATGATCACACAAGTTCATGAGCGAAGGACAACATAGCAGGATGGGAGAGATGATCACACAAGTTCATGACAGAAGGACAACATAGCAGGATGGAGAGATGATCAAACAAGTTCATGAATGGAAGGACAACATAGCAGGATGGGAGAGATGATCAAACAAGTTCATGACAGAAGGACAACATTAGCAGGATGGAGAGATGATCACACAAGTTCATGACAGAAGGACAATATAGCAGGATGGAGAGATGCATCAAACAAGTTCATGACAGAAGGACAATATATCAGGATGGGAGAGATGATCAACAAGTTCATGATGAAGGACAACATAGCAGGATTGGAGAGATGATCAAACAAGTTCATGATGAAATGGACAACTATAGCAGGATGGGAGAGATGATCACACAAGTTCATGACAGAAGGACAACATAGCAGGATGGGAGAGATGATCACACAAGTTCATGACAGAAGGACAAGATAGCAGTGATGGGAGAGATATGATCAACAAGTTCATGACAGAGGACAACCATAGCAGGATGGAGAGATGATTGACACAAGTCATGACAGAAGGACAATATATCAGGATGGGAGAGATGATCAAACAAGTTCATGATGGAAGGACAACATAGCAGGATGGGAGAGATGATGAAACAAGTTCATGACAGAAGGACAATATAGCAGGATGGAGAGATGATGCAACAAGTTCATGACAGAAGGACAATATAGCAGGATGGGAGAGATGATCAACAAGTTCATGATGGAAGGACAACATAGCAGGATGGGAGAGATGATCAAACAAGTTCATGACAGAAGGACAAATATATCAGGATGGGAGAGATGATCACACAAGTTCATGATGGAAGGACAACATAGCAGGATGGGAGAGATGATCACACAAGTTCATGATGGAAGGACAACATAGCAGGATGGGAGGAGATGAATCAACAAGTTCATGACAGAAGGACAATATAGCAGGATGGGAGAGATGATCACACAAGTTCATGACAGAAGGACAACATAGCAGGATGGTAGAGATGATCACACAAGTTCATGACAGAAGGACAATATAGCAGGATGGGAGAGATGATCAAACAAGTTCATGACAGAAGGACAACATAGCAGGATGGGAGAGATGATCAAACAAGTTCATGATGGAAGGACAATCATAGCAGGATGGGAGAGATGATCACACAAGTTCATGACATGAAGGACAATCATATCAGGATGGGAGAGATGATCACACAAGTTCATGACAGAAGGACAACATAGCAGGATGGGAGAGATGATCAAACAAGTTCCATGACAGAAGGACAACATAGCAGGATGGGAGAGATGATCAACCAAGTTCATGATGGAAGGACAACATAGCAGGATGGGAGAGATGATCAAACAAGTTCATGATGGAAGGACACATAGCAGGATGGGAGAGATGATCAAACAAGTTCATGACTGGAAGGACAAACATAGCAGGATGGGAAGAGATGATCACACAAGTTCATGACAGAAGGACAACATAGCAGGGATGGGAGAGATGATCAAACAAGTTCATGACAGAAGGACAATATAGCAGGATGGGAGAGATGATCAAACAAGTTCATGACAGAAGGACAATATATCAGGATGGGAGAGATGATCAAACAAGTTCATGACTAGGAAGGACACATAGCAGGATGGGAGAGATGATGAAACAAGTTCATGATGGAAGGACATACATAGCAGGATGGGAAGAGATGATCACACAAGTTCATGACATGAAGGACAACATAGCAGGATGGGAGAGATGATCAAACAAGTTCATGACATGAAGGACAATATAGCAGGATGGGAGAGATGATCAAACAAGTTCATGACTAGAGGACAACATATCAGGATGGGAGAGATGATCACACAAGTTCATGACTGGAAGGACAACATAGCAGGATGGGAGAGATGATCGAAACAAGTTCATGACAGAAGGACAATATAGCAGGATGGGAGAGATGATCAAAACAAGTTCATGATGGAAGAAGGACAACATAGCAGGATGGGAGAGATGATCAAACAAGTTCATGACAGAAGGACAATATAGCAGGATGGGAGAGATGATCAAACAAGTTCATGACAGAAGGACAACATAGCAGGATGGGAGAGATGATCAAACAAGTTCATGATGGAAGGACAACATAGCAGGGATGGAGAGATGATCACACAAGTTCATGACAGAAGGACAATCATAGCAGGATGGGAGAGATGATCACACAAGTTCATGACAGAAGACAACATAGCAGGATGGGAGAGATGATCACACAAGTTCATGACAGAAGGACAACATAGCAGGATGGGAGAGATGATCAAACAGTTCATGACAGAAGGACAATATAGCAGGATGGGAGAGATGATCACACAAGTTCATGACGGAAGGACAACATAGCAGGATGGGAGAGATGATCAAACAAGTTCATGACAGAAGGACAACATATAGCAGGATGGGAGAGATGATCACACAAGTTCATGACAGAAGGACAACATAGCAGGATGGGAGAGATGATCACACAAGTTCATGACAGAAGGACAACATAGCAGGATGGGAGAGATGATCACACAAGTTCATGACAGAAGGACAATATAGCAGGATGGGAGAGATGATCACACAAGTTCATGACAGAAGGACAACATAGCAGGATGGGAGAGATGATCAACAAGTTCATGACAGAAGGACAATATAGCAGGATGGGAGAGATGATCAACACAAGTTCATGATGCAGAAGGACAACATAAGCAGGATGGAGAGATGATCACACAAGTTCATGACAGAAGGACAACATAGCAGGATGGGAGAGATGATCAAACAAGTTCATGATGGAAGGACAACATAGCAGGATGGGAGAGATGATCACACAAGTTCATGACAGAAGGACAACATAGCAGGATGGGAGAGATGATCAACACAAGTTCATGACAGGAAGGACAACATAGCAGGATGGGAGAGATGATCACACAAGTTCATGATGGAAGGACAACATAGCAGGATGGGAGAGATGATCACACAAGTTCATGACAGAAGGACAACATAGCAGGATGGGAGAGATGATCAAACAAGTTCATGACAGAAGGACAACATAGCAGGATGGGAGAGATGATCAAACAAGTTCATGACAGAAGGACAATATAGCAGGATGGGAGAGATGATCAAACAAGTTCATGATGGAAGGACAACATAGCAGGATGGGAGAGATGATCAAACAAGTTCATGACAGAAGGACAACATAGCAGGATGGGAGAGATGATCAAACAAGTTCATGACAGAAGGACAACATAGCAGGATGGGAGAGATGATCAAACAAGTTCATGACAGAAGGACAACATAGCAGGATGGGAGAGATGATCAAACAAGTTCATGACAGAAGGACAATATATCAGGATGGGAGAGATGATCAAACAAGTTCATGACAGAAGGACAACATAGCAGGATGGGAGAGATGATCAAACAAGTTCATGATGGAAGGACAACATAGCAGGATGGGAGAGATGATCAAACAAGTTCATGACAGAAGGACAATATAGCAGGATGGGAGAGATGATCACACAAGTTCATGATGGAAGGACAACATAGCAGGATGGGAGAGATGATCACACAAGTTCATGATGGAAGGACAACATAGCAGGATGGGAGAGATGATCACACAAGTTCATGATGGAAGGACAACATAGCAGGATGGGAGAGATGATCAAACAAGTTCATGACTGGAAGGACAACATAGCAGGATGGGAGAGATGATCACACAAGTTCATGATGGAAGGACAACATAGCAGGATGGGAGAGATGATCAAACAAGTTCATGACAGAAGGACAATATAGCAGGATGGGAGAGATGATCAAACAAGTTCATGACAGAAGGACAATATAGCAGGATGGGAGAGATGATCAAACAAGTTCATGACAGAAGGACAATATAGCAGGATGGGAGATATGATGAAACAAGTTCATGATGGAAGGACAACATAGCAGGATGGGAGAGATGATCACACAAGTTCATGATGGAAGGACAACATAGCAGGATGGGAGAGATGATCAAACAAGTTCATGATGGAAAGGACAACATAGCAGGATGGGAGAGATGATCACACAAGTTCATGACAGAAGGACAATATATCAGGATGGGAGAGATGATCAAACAAGTTCATGATGGAAGGACAACATAGCAGGATGGGAGAGATGATCACACAAGTTCATGATGGAAGGACAACATAGCAGGATGGGAGAGATGATCACACAAGTTCATGATGGAAGGACAACATAGCAGGATGGGAGAGATGATCAAACAAGTTCATGACTGGAAGGACAACATAGCAGGATGGGAGAGATGATCACACAAGTTCATGATGGAAGGACAACATAGCAGGATGGGAGAGATGATCAAACAAGTTCATGACAGAAGGACAATATAGCAGGATGGGAGAGATGATCAAACAAGTTCATGACAGAAGGACAATATAGCAGGATGGGAGAGATGATCAAACAAGTTCATGACAGAAGGACAATATAGCAGGATGGGAGATATGATGAAACAAGTTCATGATGGAAGGACAACATAGCAGGATGGGAGAGATGATGAAACAAGTTCATGAGCCAGAAGGACAACATAGCAGGATGGGGAGAAGATGATCCAAACAAGTTCATGATGGAAGGACAAACATAGCAGGATGGAGAGATGATCACACAAGTTCATGACAGAAGGACAATATATCAGGATGGGAGAGAGATGACAAACCAGTTCATGACAGAAGTACAACATAGCAGGATGGGAGAGATGATCAAACAAGTTCATGATGGCAAGGACAACATAGCAGGATGGGAGAGATGATTGAAAACAAGTTCATGACAGAAGGACAATATAGACAGGATGGGAGAGATGACACACAAGTTTATGATGGAAGGACAACATAGCAGGATGGGAGAGATGATGAAACAATGTTCATGACAGAAGGACAATATATCAGGATGGGAGAGTATGATCAAACAAGTTCATGACAGAATGGACAAACATAGCAGGATGGATAGAGATGATTCAAACAAGTCTCATGATGGAAGGACAACATAGCAGGATGGGAGAGATGATCATCATAAGTTCATGATGGAAGGACAACATAGCAGGATGGGAGAGTATGATCAAACAAGTTAATGACAGAAGGCCAAACATAGCAGAATGGAGAGATGATCAAACAAGTTCATGATGGAAGGACAACATAGCAGGATGGGAGAGATGATGAAACAAGTTCATGACTGGAAGGACAACATAGCAGGATGGGAGAGATGATCAAACAAGTTCATGACAGAAGGACAACATAGCAGGATGGGAGAGATGATCAAACAAGTTCATGACAGAAGGACAATATAGCAGGATGGGAGAGATGATCAAACAAGTTCATGATGGAAGGACAGCATGAGGAAACAACAATAACAATCAGGTCATAATTATCGAATGTACCAACAACAGGACATGGTCATACAACATGTGGTTACAGTTGGAACTGTAGAAAATACATCACTAAATTACACAATTATCATCTTCATGAGCCATGCCGATAAGCATGGGCAGTCAAGTTTTGCCATCTCACGTGATCACCAGAGTCGTGGATCAGTTCAGTGTACTTGTCTCGACCATGTCATGTGGCCAAGCCATTAAAGTATTTACTTCTCTGTCTTTCCCTTGTTCTTTTCTCCTCAATCTTGCCAGTTGTCACCAAGTTCTCCAATTTATTTCTTCTCATAACGTGACCAAAAATTTGTGACTGTCTACATCTAATTTCTATAACGAGTTTACAGTTTTCATCTGTTCCTTGTAGGAATTGGTTATTGGTTTTTCTGTCTGTCCATGGCATTCTTTGCATTTTCCTCTGCTCATTGTCCACGCTTCACATCCATACAAAAGTACAGGTTCAATTAACAGCTCAACATTCTTTTTCTCATTGCAGGTGACATCCTTTTATTGGTTAGTATGTCTTCCATCTTGCAAAAGGCTACCTTCATCATGGTGATTCTTGATCTAATCTCTTCAAGGCATCTCCCATCAGATGTTATGACTCTTCCGAGATAATTGTACAGACTCACTTGTTTAAGAATATTTCCATTTACTTGTATATTGCATTGTGGTATTTCTTTCTTCCTAGTGCAGAAAATACAGAGAGAACATGGAACTACGTGGACATTCAATGCCAGGCTACTGCACAGTAAGGAGAGTTTCTCATATTTAGTTGCTTATTTGTGACATGTCTATAAGAAGATTCTCTCAGATTTAGTCTAGTGTGACATCTCTATAAGGAGATTCTCTCAGAATTAGTCTGGTGTGACATCTCTATCAGGAGATTCTCTCAAATTTAGTCTGGTGTGACATTTCTATCAGAAATTCTCTCAGATTTAGTCTGGTGTGACATCTCTATCAGGAGATTCTCTCAGATTTAGTCTGGTGTGACATCTCTATGAGGAGATTACCATAGAATAGGTAGTTCTGACTCAGTTTGTTCCCAGACTATGCCATCCTTGCTCTTGTGCCAACGATGCTGGTATCTGCTTTCACATGCTCCAGCCCGTCAAGTCACTGTAATTATTTCGCTTGTTAGTGACGTTGCATCTATGCTGCCTGTTGCTGCTAATTATTAATCTTCATTTCCTGTTGTTAACTCTACTTCAGAATAGATCATTTGATTGACAAATTCAATTTGATCAGAGACACCTGGGGGCCTTCACCTGAGGTTCAGAGTTTGTGCTCTGTGGGACACTTTCAGCAGGTTCAGGTTTAGAGTTTGTGCTCTGTGGGACACTTTCCACTGTTGAGGTCCAGAGTTTGTGCTCTGTGGGACACTTTCGGTAGGTTGAGGTCCAGAGTTTGTGCTCTGTGGGACAGTTTCCGCAGGTTGAGGGCCAGAGTTTGTGCTCTGTGGGACAGTTTCCACAGGTTGAGGTCCAGAGTTGGGACAGTTTCCGCAGGCAGTCGACTGCTCTACAGAGAGAGACTGAGCTAGATGAGAGAAAACCTGGTGCAATGAAGATGATCCCATTGCCCTTTAACCCCTTTGTTTAAATACTCCATCTTGATTTATGTCTGTGAGTGACCTGGTGCCCGGTGACAGAAAAATTATGTCATGCTGACATACTTCTCTTTTACACTCCTGGAAGGTGGCCTCATTTGTCCAGACATCCAGCAGCATGCCAAATCTGTCAACATCCTCATGGGCATAACTGGCGATGTCAAAATCCCCCGCTTGATTCTGAAAGACAAATACATGAAATTGGTTATTGTTTACTGTCAGGACTCTCACAGCAGCTCTGTTACACTGCTTTATGCAAGTTGTTAAATATGATCTATGATAAACAAGTAGCTAATTGTGATCTATTTTAGACAAGTTGTTAATTATGATCTATTTTAGACAAGTTGCTAATTGTGATCTGTTTTAGACAAGTTGCTAATTATGTTAAGGTAAACCGTGGCCGGAGTGGTTACAATGTTCATCTCAGCCCAGAAGGTAACAGGTTAGATCCTAGCCTAGGCCCGGATATGTTCCAAGAACCACTGGTATCTAATAATAGCACATCCCCCTGATCTCATGGGTAGTGAGACCAGATCCTAGCCTTCTCGGATAAGAAGAAACAACAGGAGGTCTTGTGCCTTACTCTCGAACACTCAGTCTCACATGGCACACCAGACGTCCTCAAACATAACTTACCAATAGAGGTCTTCGAGATCCAGACAGTTGACCTTGTGCCCTAGATCGAAGGTCATGATCATGCTTAATGTAATGACTGCAGACAAGGAGAAGGTCGGCTTCCAGTGACCTAATTAACAGGAACACAAATGAAATTTACTGATGTCTGATCAAAGACTGAATTCATGTAAATCTGGCCCAAGGAGCCAGGGTGATGCAGTGGACGACATGTGTGTGTTCCAATCCCCATCTGGGCACGCACATGCATGCACGCACACATGTGCGCGCGTTCATGCACGCATGCACAGACACACACATATATATATAAGTACCATGAGATATTCTAGGAAGCAAAGGATGCCAGCACCGCACTGACCTCACCAGACACTGACCTCACCAGACACTGACCTCACCAGACACTGACCACACCAGACACTGACCACACCAGATACTGATCACACCAGACACTGACCACATCAAACACTGACCAAACAAGACACTGACCACACCAGACACTGACCACACCAGACACTGACCACACCAGACACTGACCACACCAGACACTGACCACACCAGACACTGACCACACCAGACACTGACCACACCAGACACTGACCACACCAGACACTGACCACATCTGACACTGACCACATCTGACACTGACCACACCAGACACTGACCACACCAGATACTGATCACACCAGACACTGACCACATCAGACACTGACCACATCAGACACTGACCACATCAGACACTGACCACACCAGACACTGACCACACCAGACACTGACCACACCAGACACTGACCACATCAGACACTGACCACACCAGACACTGACCACATCAGACACTGACCACATCAGACACTGATCACACCAGACACTGACCACACCAGACACTGACCACACCAGACACTGACCACACCAGACACTGACCACACCAGACACTGACCACACCAGATACTGACGACACCAGACACTGACCACACAGACACTGACGACACCAGACACTGACGACACCAGACACTGACGACACCAGACACTGACCACACCAGACACTGACCACACCAGACACTGACCACACCAGACACTGACCACACCAGACACTGACCACACCAGACACTGACCACACCAGACACTGGCCACGCCAGATACTGACCACACAAGATCTTCCCATATTCTAAGCCAAGTCTTATCAAATAGAGTGTGAAGATTTCCCATATTCTAAGCCAAGTCTTAACACATAGAGTGTGAAGATTTCCCATATTCTAAGCCAGGTCTTAACAAATAGAATGTGAAGATCTCCCCATATTCTAAGCCAAGTCTTAAAGAGGTTCAGCTGCCAGTTCCCTTCCTGAAAATATGTATAGACAGCAAGAAGAATGCATCCAACAGCTTCTAAAGTTGTGTCATTTTGAGACATTTACTCAAGGTCATCCAAAGCCTTGTCATAGACGACTCTGTAGCCCTTCTGGTCGATAACACCGACATGGTCGTCTTCAATCACGTAGAAATCCTCGTGGTTGTTCACCTCAGAGAACTGGATGAAATCTGACTCACTTATCCTGAAATGGGCAAAACAACATCCATTCATTACTTATAGTACGTCCCTTTCCATCTGTAGCATACATGTATCTCACAACCATGTACAGTCCGACCTCTTCCACCTATGGCACACGTGTATCTCACATCACATACAGTCTGTCCTCTTCCACCTGTGGCTCATGTGTATCTTATAACCATGTACAGTCTGTCCTCTTCTCTTACTGGGATGTACAAGTACCTTATTGTTTTGTTTGAATTCCTCATATTGTCTGATTTTATCTCTCACAGTGATGTCATACTGTCTGATTTTATCTCTCACAATAATGTCATATTGTCTGATTTTATCTCTCACAATGATGTCATATTGTCTGATTTTATCTCTCACAATGATGTCATATTGTCTGATTTTATCTCTCACAATGATGTCATATTGTCTGATTGTATCTCTCACAATGATGTCATGTTGTCTGATTTTATCTCTCACAATGATACACATGCTGTGCGATTTTATCTGTCACAATGATGTTATATTTTCTGCCACTGTTGACACAGTGGATTAGTCAAATCCCTGGCCACTGACTGTTGGCAATAAACACCGATGAAAACAAAAGCCTGTCCTACAAATGGTCATCTATTTATAGCCAGCAAATCAACAATCATGTTCTACAGTGGAAGATTGTCATCTATTTATAGCCAGCCAATCAACAACCATGTCCTACAGTGGAAGATTGGTCATCTATTTATAGCCAGCCAATCAATAACCATGTCCTAAAGTGGAAGATTGTCATCTATTTATAGCCAGCCAATCAACAACCAAGCCCTACAGTGGAAGATTTGCCATCTATTTATAGCCAGCCAGGCAATAACCATGTTTTAAAGTGGAAGATTGTCATCTATTTATAGCCAGCCAATGAACAACCATGTTCTACAGTGGAAAATTGGTCATCTATTAATAGCCAGCCAATCAACAACCATATTCTGCAGTGGAAGATTGGTCATCTATTTATAGCCAACCAATCAACAACCGTGTTCTACAGTGGAAGATTATCATACATTTATAGCCAGCCAATCAACAATCATGTTCTTCTTCTTCTTCTTCGTTCATCCGTTTTGTTTTTTTCGGATGTGATTGCGTTGTGCCTGTTTACAGCAGAGCTGCGTTCTTGCGCCGTTAGGCCGACACATCCGACTTCTGCGGGCATTTGTTGACCGGGTTAACCTTCCCGGAGCCAATCATTATCTATAGTGGAAGATTATCATACATTTATAGCCAGCCAATTACCAACCATGTTCTACAGTGGAAGATTAGCCACCTATTTATAGCCAGCCAATCAACAACCATGTCCATGCCTTCAGCTGCACTGGTATATGGTGCTATACCTAAACTTGTACAGACCAATCAAAATCTATTTACTTATGATGTCTATTTGCTGACAATACACAACAATTATCTGGCTCATTACTTAAAATCTGCCGGATTGCTGTGTTGGTATCCATGGTAACCAAGCCCACCTCCTCCGCCAGTGCTGCCATCTGCCTCTGTTCCTGTGCGATGATTCTGGAAACTGAAGAACCATGAGTTGCACAGCTGATGATTTTGCTTTTGATGCAAACAATAAGTCACAGCACATGGTACAGCAACAGGGTGAGAGTACAAGTTGTGTTGACCTCTAAGTTACAGCACATGGTACAGCAACAGGGTGAGAGTACAAGTTGTGTTGACCTCTAAGTTACAGCACATGGTACAGCAACAGGGTGAGAGTACAAGTTGTGTTGACCTCTAAGTCACAGCACATGGTACAGCAACAGGGTGAGAGTACAAGTTGTGTTGATCTCTAAGTCACAGCACATGGTACAGCAACAGGGTGAGAGTACAAGTTGTGTTGACCTCTAAGTCACAGCACATGGTACAGCAACAGGGCGAGAGTACAAGTTGCATTGACCTCTAAGTCACAGCACATGTTACAGCAACAGGGTGAGAGTACAAGTTGCGTTGACCTCTAAGTCACAGCACATGGTACAGCAACAGGGTGAGAGTACAAGTTATGTTGACCTGTAAGTCACAGCACATGGTACAGCAACAGGGTGAGAGTACAAGTTGTGTTGACCTCTAAGAAAGCACACGGTACAGCAACAGGGCGAGAGTACAGGTTGCGTTGACTTCTAAGTCACAGCACATGTTACAGCAACAGGGCGAGAGTACAAGTTGTGTTGACCTCTAAGTCACAGCACATGTTACAACAACAGGGCGAGAGTACAAGTTGCGTTGACCTGTAAGTCACAGCACATGTTACAGCAATAGGGCGAGAGTACAAGTTGTGTTGACCTCTAAGAAAGCACATGTTACAGCAACAGGGCGAGAGTACAGGTTGTGTTGACTTCTAAGAAAGCACACGGTACAACAACAGGGCGAGAGTATCCCTGTATTTCCCACATACTAATTTAACATCTGCTACTGGCTGTGATGAAATGCTTTGGATAACATCAGAATGAATCTCTCATTTTACAACAAAGAAAAACTTAAGTAGGAATTAAGAAGGCAGCAATTGTACCAATGAGACATGTTTAACTAAGGAAAAGTCCTTCCGACTCTATTTGACCAGATCTGTTTGATGTCCCATGGCAGTGATCTATTTGGCCAGATCTGTTTGATGTCTAAGTGCTGAGATTGCTTGTGTACACAAAGGCCAATGTTTACAGGTGTATTGTAATTACTGCAATGTTAACAGACATGTTGCAATAACTATAATTTTAAGAGATGTATCAGAATTACCCGGAGCTGATCCACGACTCTGGTGATCGAGTGAGATGGCAAAACATGACCACCCGTGCTTATCAGCATGGCACATGATGGATGGATGGATCAGAATTACTGCAATGTTTACAAATGAACTAGAATTACTGCAGTTTTAACCAATGTATTGAAATTATTGCAATGTTAACATATATTTCATGGCGTAATTGCGTGGCGTCCTGATTTCTGTGGTGCTCCTCCTAGCTGGTTGACTCCGTCTTCAGCACCTTTCATTTGCTAGAGCAGACTGTGGTCTCACTCGAGTTTAGATGTGTAGGCGCGCACACACGTATCTGCGCATGCATGTATGTGCATACACATCTAGAGCATTTTGGTTATTTTTTCGGCGCCAGTGACTCGCCCCCGCTCTTTCTCCTGTTAGTTAAAACAGTTCTGCCACATGAAGGCCAGGAGTTAGACTTCTGCTGTAGAGGTGATGAATGCACCAGCCATGGGGTATTTATGCAAGGCTGAGTGCTCACCCCAGCTACATAACAGCAACATTTGGAACCGCTCTGTTATCAAATGTATTGGGATTATTGCAATGTTTAAATGTGTATTGAAGTTACAGATGTCATGGAATTACTAAAATATTTACACATATATTGCAATTATTGCAGTGTAAAGATAGAATAATTATCTCACCTGCCACGCTGTAGATTTTCTTCATCACCTATCAGCCCCTGATCATTGATGGTCAGTGTCCTCTCAATTGACCTGAAGTAGTTCAGCACTGACAAACACTGAAATCATCATGTTAAATAGTCCATTTAGTCAGTTAGTCTCAGATCATTCTCACTGCACATGGAATTATTCAATTGACTAGGTACTCCCAGTTCAGCAGTGACAAACACTGAAATCATCATGTGAAACAGTCCATTAGTCAGTTAGTTAGTTGTCAGATCATTCTCACTGCACATGGAATTATTCAATTGACTGGGAACTCCCAGTTCAGTCTGACAAACACTGAAATCAACAACATGTGATCTTGTGTGCTTGTTCCTGATTGGTTTAACTGATTCTCTGCCGGAGACCGAATGGTCGGTTCTAGAGCCCAAATTTGGCACCCAAAGACCGACCTAACGGTTCTGTATATATACTGCTGTATTTTATCCATTTCTCCTTTTTACTCCACAATTGTTAGTGTCCCATTGATTTAAACTTTAAAACGATTTCCTTTCCTTCCGTGTGCTTCTGTGTGCAAATAACAGGCATGGTCCGTGTAAATTTTAGGAAAATGTTTGTTGATATTTCGAAATTCGAAGTTACAATATCTTCATGTTCTGGACCTCATATATTTTAATAAAATTACCGTTTTAAACAGTTTTAAATTATAGTTGTTGTGATTTAAAGGACTTTGTTAAAGGTTATAAAACGAACCTGTGCAGTTGTCAGATAATTATTTAGAAGACGGTCATAATATAAAAAAAAATCTAACAGTGAAATTTACTAAGAATATGATGGCTTTTCCATTTTGTGTGAAAATTATGTGCTTCATAATTTGATGATTTCATTGTGGTTTATTCATGTTATGGAGCAGTTCTTGTGATATTCTTGAACACAACTGGTGTGTGTAATATAATTCACTAAATTTAACTGGATTAGCGGCTTCAGATAGAAAATAACGCCTTGGTAAGTGAATTTTTTTCATAATTTTTAACACTTTAATTTCAATTGGTATTAATAAAACTCTCATTATTGTCATAATATTTGTAACCTATCAATTAATTATTAACACTGTCAGATTCCCTGTGCAATCCTCTTTAATTTGATATGTAATACAGTGCATCTGCTACCACTTTAACCATTTTAAAAGCATTATTGTGACAAACCCCTACTTCAAATTTTCTGCCTTGAATTTCTGTTTGGGTATGACCACTTTTTTGTTTGGCAGGCAATCAGTTAACATATTCATATATTTGAATAATTGTATTCCCACGTGTGGCATCTCTTAGGCTTGGCCTGGCAAGTTTGGTGAGTTTTGCTGCCAAACAAAAACTCAGGGAGTTTGATCCAGAACCTAAAACTGTTGGAGCAGTATTATGATGCTGGCAACTGAAATGACAATATAAATACAAGGTTTTGTTTGGACAAGAAGACACCACAGGCAGAGAGACTCAGATGAATAGAAGACACCACAGACAGAAATAATCAGATGGATAGAAGACACCACAGACAGAAATAATCAGATGGATAGAAGACACCACAGACAGAGAGAATCAGATGAGTAGAAGACACCACAGACAGAAATAATAAGATGGATAGAAGACACCACAGACAGAGGTAAATGTTACACTGCTAATGTCCTAGAGACTGTAGAAATACTGCCAGTAGAACTGAGTGCCATCAATGACTGACTGTGTTGGGTAGAACTGAGTGCCATCAATGAGCAGACTGGTTGTGTTGGGTAGAACTGAGTGCCATCAATGAGCAGACTGGCTGTGTTGGGTAGAACTGAGTGCCATCAATGACTGGCTGTGTTGGGTAGAACTGAGTGCCATCAATGACTGGCTGTGCTGGGTAGAACTGAGTACCATCAATGACTGGCTGTGTTGGGTAGAACTGAGTGCCATCAATGAGCAGACTAGTTGTGTCGGGTAGAACTGAGTGCCATCAATGAGCAGACTGGCTGTGTTGGGTAGAACTGAGTGCCATCAATGACTGGCTGTGTTGGGTAGAACTGAGTACCATCAATGACTGGCTGTGTTGGGTAGAACTGAGTGCCATCAATGAGCAGACTAGTTGTGTCGGGTAGAACTGAGTGCCATCAATGAGCAGACTGGCTGTGTTGGGTAGAACTGAGTGCCATCAATGACTGGCTGTGTTGGGTAGAACTGAGTGCCATCAATGAGCAGACTGGCTGTGTTGGGTAGAACTGAGTGCCATCAATGACTGGCTGTGTTGGGTAGAACTGAGTGCCATAAATGACTGGCTGTGCTGGGTAGAACTGAGTACCATCAATGACTGGCTGTATTGGGTAGAACTGAGTGCCATCAATGAGCAGACTAGTTGTGTTGGGTAGAACTGAGTGCCATCAATGAGCAGACTGGCTGTGTTGGGTAGAACTGAGTGCCATCAATGACTGGCTGTGTTGGGTAGAACTGAATGCCATCAATAACTGGCTGTGTTGGGTAGAACTGAGTACCATCAATGACTGGCTGTGTTGGGTAGAACTGAATGCCATCAATGAGCAGACTAGCTGTGTTGGGTAGAACTGAGTGCCATCAATGAGCAGACTGGCTGTGTTGGGTAGAACTGAGTGCCATCAATGAGCAGACTGGTTGTGTTGGGTAGAACTGAGTGCCATCAATGAGCAGACTGGTTGTGTTGGGTAGAACTGAGTGCCATCAATGACTGGCCATGTTGGGTAGAACTGAGTGTCATCAATGAGTAGACTGGTTGTGTTGGGTAGAACTGAGTGCTATCAATGACTGGCCGTGTTGGGTACAACTGAGTGCTATCAATGAGCAGACTGGTTGTGTTGGGTAGAACTGAGTGCCATCAATGACTGGCCGTGTTGGGTAGAACTGAGTGCCATCAATGAGTAGACTGGTTGTGTTGGGTAGAACTGAGTGCCATCAATGACTGGCCGTGTTGGGTAGAACTGAGTGCCATCAATGAGTAGACTGGTTGTGTTGGGTAGAACTGAGTGCCATCAATGACTAGCCGTGTTGGGTAGAACTGAGTGCCATCAATGAGTAGACTGGTTGTGTTGGGTAGAACTGAGTGCCATCAATGACTGGCCGTGTTGGGTAGAACTGAGTGCCATCAATGAGTAGACTGGTTGTGTTGGGTAGAACTGAGTGCCATCAATGACTGGCCGTGTTGGGTACAACTGAGTGCTATCAATGAGCAGATTGGTCATGTTGGGTAGAACTGAGTGCCATCAATGAGTAGACTGGTTTTGTTGGGTAGAACTGAGTGCCATCAATGACTGGCCGTGTTGGGTACAACTGAGTGCTATCAATGAGCAGACTGGCCGTGTTGGGTAGAACTGAGTGCCATCAATGAGCAGACTGGCTGTGTTGGGTAGAACTGAGTGCCATCAATGAGCAGACTGGCTGTGTTGGGTAGAACTGAGTGCCATCAATGAGCAGACTGGCTGTGTTGGGTAGAACTGAGTGCCATCAATGAGCAGACTGGTTTTGTTGGGTAGAACTGACCACCATCAATGAGCGGACTGGTTGTGTTGGGTAGAACCATAAATTTCCCTATACATATTTTAATCACATATGTCCAGCACAAGTTTGGTCTTACAATGTTACTTCTTCCTGGCAGTGTTTCTGTAAGTTTAGTGGTGAACATGCCAGGCGGTCTTAAAACATGACCGTATAGTTAGAGTTTGACAAGCTGAGAAAACATGACCGTATAGTTAGAGTTTGACAAGCTGAGAAAACCAGAAAGAAGCAGATATTCTGGCCTGGACTGGCTGACAAGCTGACAGTTACAGGGTCGTATGTATGTTAGTTCTGGTTACTTACAGTTCTCTTCATGTCACGGATTCGTAAGTGACGAAGATGCAGATAAGACAGGAATGCTCCGTGAGTTGTCACTGGATCTGCTTTGTCTTTCTCTCCATCATCCAAACCTGAAATTTTTGTAAGCAACAAGAACACTTGAAGATGAGGTATTGATATCTTAATGTGCAAGAAACATGCACAAGTAATACAAAATGTGTTTAACACTCCAGGATATGGCAGCACAGAATGTGTTTACCACTGCAGGATATGGCAACACTACATGTGTTCACCACTGCAGGATATGGTAACACTGCAGGATATGGCAACACTACAGGATATGGTAACACTGCAGGATATGGCAACACTGCAGGATATGGCAACACTGCACGGATGTATGGCAACACTGGCAGGATATCGGCAACACTACCGGATATCGTTCATCCACTGCAGGATATGTTAAAGCAACACTGCAGGATATGGCAACACTGCAGGATATGTGCAATCACTGCAGGCCTATTGGTAACACTGCGGATAGTGGTAATCCACTGCAGGGATATGGTTAACACCTGCAGGATATGGCAACACTGCATGTATGTAATCACTGCAGGATATGGCTAACACTAGACCAGGCTATGTGTTCATCACTGCCAGGATATGGTAACATGCACTGCAGGATATGGTAACACTGCAGGATATGGTAACACTACAGGATATGGTAACACTGCAGGATATGGTAACACTACAGGATATGGTAACACTACAGGATATGGTAACACTGCAGGATATGGTAACACTGCAGGATATGGCAACACTACATGTGTTCATCACTGCAGGATATGGTAACACTGCAGGATATGGTAACACTACAGGATATGGTAACACTGCAGGATATGGTAACACTGCAGGATATGGTAACACTGCAGGATATGGTAACACTGCAGGATATGGTAACACTACAGGATATGGTAACACTACAGGATATGGTAACACTACAGGATATGGTAACACTACAGGATATGGCAGCACTACATGTGTTCACCACTGCAGGATATGGTAACACTGCAGGATATGGTAACACTACAGGATATGGTAACACTACAGGATATGGTAACACTACAGGATATGGTAACACTACAGGATATGGTAACACTGCAGGATATGGCAGCACTACATGTGTTCACCACTGCAGGATATGGTAACACTGCAGGATATGGTAACACTGCAGGATATGGTAACACTGCAGGATATGGTAACACTGCAGGATATGGTAACACTGCAGGATATGGTAACACTGCAGGATATGGTAACACTGCAGGATATGGTAACACTCAGGATATGGTAACACTGCAGGATATGGTAACACTGCAGGATATGGCTAATTGTACACTGCAGGATATGGTAACACTGCAGGATATGGAACACTACATATGGTACACTGCAGGATATGGTAACACTGCAGGATATGGTAACACTGCAGGATATGGTAACACTGCAGGATATGGTAACACTACAGGATATGGTAACACTACAGGATATGGTAACACTACAGGATATGGTAACACTCAGGATATGGTAACACTCAGGTTTAACACTGCAGGATATGGTAACACTGCAGGATATGGTAACACTGCAGGATATGGTAACACTGCAGGATATGGTAACACTACAGGATATGGCAACACTGCAGGATATGGCAACACTGCAGGATATGGCGAACACTAACCATGTGTTCACCACTGCAGGATATGGTAACACTGGACAGGATATGGTAACACTAGCAGGATATGGTAGACACTGCAGGATATGGTAACAACTGCAGGATATGTTAAACACTGCAGTGATATAGGTAACCACTGCAGGATATGGCAAACACTAGCATGTGTTCATCCACTGGCAGGATATGGTAACACTGCAGGATATGGTAACACTGCAGGATATGGTAACACTGGCAGGATATGGCAACAATACATGTGTCATCACTGCAGGATATGGTAACACTAGCAGGATATGGTAACACTGCACGGCATATTGGAAGCACTACAGGATATGGTAACACTAGCAGGATATGGTAAACACTGCAGGATATGGTAACACTGCAGGATATGGTCAGCACTGTAGGCTATGTGTTCAACCACTGCAGGATATGGTAACACTTGAAAAGGATATGGTAACACTACAGGAATATGGTAACACTGCAGGATATGGTAACACTGCAGGATATGGTAACACTACAGGATATGGTAACACTACAGGATATGGTAACACTACAGGATATGGTAACACTGCAGGATATGGTAACACTGCAGGATATGGTAACACTACAGGATATGGTAACACTACAGGATATGGTAACACTGCAGGATATGGTAACACTGCAGGATATGGTAACACTGCAGGATATGGTAACACTACAGGATATGGTAACACTACAGGATATGGTAACACTGCAGGATATGGTAACACTGCAGGATATGGCAGCACTACATGTGTTCACCACTGCAGGATATGGTAACACTGCAGGATATGGTAACACTACAGGATATGGTAACACTACAGGATATGGTAACACTACAGGATATGGTAACACTACAGGATATGGTAACACTGCAGGATATGGTAACACTGCAGGATATGGTAACACTGCAGGATATGGTAACACTGCAGGATATGGTAACACTACAGGATATGGTAACACTGCAGGATATGGTAACACTGCAGGATATGGTAACACTGCAGGATATGGTAACACTGCAGGATATGGTAACACTACAGGATATGGTAACACTGCAGGATATGGTAACACTACAGGATATGGTAACACTACAGGATATGGTAACACTACAGGATATGGTAACACTGCAGGATATGGTAACACTAGATATGGTACACTGCAGGATATGGTAACACTGCAGGATATGGTAACACTGCAGGATATGGTAACACTACAGGATATGGTAACACTGCAGGATATGGTAACACTACAGGATATGGTAACACTACAGGATATGGTAACACTACAGGATATGGTAACACTACAGGATATGGTAACACTACAGGATATGGTAACACTGCAGGATATGGTAACACTACAGGATATGGTAACACTACAGGATATGGTAACACTACAGGATATGGTAACACTACAGGATATGGTAACACTACAGGATATGGTAACACTACAGGATATGGTAACACTCAGGATATGGTAACACTGCAGGATATGGACACTCATTGTACACTGCAGGATATGGTAACACTACAGGATATGGTAACACTACAGGATATGGTAACACTACAGGATATGGTAACACTACAGGATATGGTAACACTACAGGATATGGTAACACTGCAGGATATGGTAACACTGCAGGATATGGTAACACTGCAGGATATGGTAACACTACAGGATATGGTAACACTACAGGATATGGTAACACTACAGGATATGGTAACACTGCAGGATATGGTAACACTGCAGGATATGGTAACACTGCAGGATATGGTAACACTGCAGGATATGGTAACACTGCAGGATATGGTAACACTGCAGGATATGGTAACACTGCAGGATATGGTAACACTGCAGGATATGGTAACACTGCAGGATATGGTAACACTGCAGGATATGGTAACACTGCAGGATATGGTAACACTGCAGGATATGGTAACACTGCAGGATATGGTAACACTACAGGATATGGTAACACTGCAGGATATGGTAACACTGCAGGATATGGTCAACATACTGCCAAGGCAGTATGGTAACACTACAGGATATGGTAACACTACAGGATATGGTAACACTACAGGATATGGTAACACTGCAGGATATGGTTAACACTCAGGATATGGTAGCACTACAGGATATGTACATACTGGACAGGATATGGTAACACTACAGGATATGGTAACACTACAGGATATGGTAACACTACAGGATATGGTTAACACTACAGGATATGGTAACACTACAGGATATGGTAACCACTACAGGATATGGTAACACTACAGGATATGGTAACACTACAGGATATGGTAACACTACAGGATATGGTAACACTGCAGGATATGGTAAACTACAGGATAGTTCACCACTGACAGGATATGGTAACACTGACGGATATGGTAACACTGCAGGATATGGTAACACTCCAGGAGATGGCTAACCTAACTACAGGATATGGTAACACTACAGGATATGGTAACACTGCAGGATATGGTAACCTACATGTGTTCACCATGATACACTACAGGGATATGGCTAACACTGCAGGATATGGTAACACTAGCAGGATATGGTAACACTACAGGATATGGTAACACTACAGGATATGGTAACACTGCAGGATATGGTAACACTACAGGATATGGTAACACTACAGGATATGGTAACACTACAGGATATGGTAACAACTGCAGGATATGGTAACACTACAGGATATGGTAACACTGCAGGATATGGTAACACTACAGGATATGGTAACACTGCAGGATATGGTAACACTGCAGGATAATGGTAAACACTACAGGATATGGTAACACTGCAGGATATGGTAACACTACAGGATATGGTAACACTACAGATATGGTAACACTACAGGATGGTAAACCACTTACAGGATATCGGTAACACTACAGGATAGGTAACACTACAGGATATGGTTAACACTACAGGATATGGTAACACTGCAGGATATGGTAACACTGCCAGGATATGGTATAACACTACAGGATATGGTAACACTACAGGATATGGTAACACTACAGGATATGGTAACACTGCAGGATATGGTAACACTACAGGATATGGTAACACTGCAGGATATGGTAACACTACAGGATATGGTAACACTACAGGATATGGTAACACTACAGGATATGGTAACACTACAGGATATGGTAACACTGCAGGATATGGTAACACTACAGGATATGGTAACACTACAGGATATGGTAACACTGCAGGATATGGTAACACTACAGGATATGGTAACACTGCAGGATATGGTAACACTGCAGGATATGGTAACACTACAGGATATGGTAACACTACAGGATATGGTAACACTGCAGGATATGGTAACACTGCAGGATATGGACACTACATTGACACTCAGGATATGGTAACACTGCAGGATATGGTAACACTGCAGGATATGGTAACACTGCAGGATATGGTAACACTGCAGGATATGGTAACACTGCAGGATATGGTAACACTGCAGGATATGGTAACACTGCAGGATATGGTAACACTGCAGGATATGGTAACACTACAGGATATGGTAACACTACAGGATATGGTAACACTGCAGGATATGGTAACACTACAGGATATGGTAACACTACAGGATATGGTAACACTACAGGATATGGTAACACTGCAGGATATGGTAACACTACAGGATATGGTAACACTGCAGGATATGGTAACACTGCAGGATATGGTAACACTACAGGATATGGTAACACTACAGGATATGGTAACACTACAGGATATGGTAACACTCAGGATATGGTAACACTCAGGATATGGTAACACACAGGATATGTAACACTCAGGATATGGTAACACTACAGGATATGGTAACACTACAGGATATGGTAACACTGCAGGATATGGTAACACTACAGGATATGGTAACACTCAGGATATGGTAACACTACAGGATATGGTAACACTGCAGGATATGGAACACTACAGGATATGGTAACACTGCAGGATATGGTAACACTACAGGATATGGTAACACTGCAGGATATGGTAACACTCAGGATATGGTAACACTACAGGATATGGTAACACTCAGGATATGGTAACACTACAGGATATGGTAACACTGCAGGATATGGTAACACTGCAGGATATGGTAACACTGCAGGATATGGTAACACTGCAGGATATGGTAACACTACAGGATATGGTAACACTGCAGGATATGGTAACACTACAGGATATGGTAACACTGCAGGATATGGTAACACTACAGGATATGGTAACACTGCAGGATATGGTAACACTGCAGGATATGGCAACACTGCAGGATATGGTAACACTGCAGGATATGGTAACACTGCAGGATATGGTAACACTGCAGGATATGGTAACACTGCAGGATATGGCAACACTCAGGATATGGTAACACTACAGGATATGGAACACTCAGGATATGGTAACACTCAGGATATGGTAACACTGCAGGATATGGTAACACTCAGGATATGGAACACTCATTGTTACACTCAGGATATGGTAACACTGCGGATATGGTAACACTGCAGGATATGGTAACACTCAGGATATGGTAACACTGCAGGATATGGTAACACTGCAGGATATGGTAACACTACAGGATATGGTAACACTACAGGATATGGTAACACTCAGGATATGGTAACACTGCAGGATATGGAACACTACATTGTTCACACTACAGGATATGGTAACACTCAGGATATGGTAACACTCAGGATATGGTAACACTCAGGATATGGTAACACTGCAGGATATGGAACACTACATTGGTAACACTGCAGGATATGGTAACACTCAGGATATGGTAACACTGCAGGATATGGTAACACTCAGGATATGGCAACACTACAGGATATGGTAACACTACAGGATATGGTAACACTACAGGATATGGTAACACTGCAGGATATGGTAACACTACAGGATATGGTAACACTGCAGGATATGGTAACACTACAGGATATGGCAACACTACAGGATATGGTAACACTACAGGATATGGTAACACTGCAGGATATGGTAACACTGCAGGATATGGCAGCACTACATGTGTTCATCACTACAGGATATGGTAACACTGCAGGATATGGTAACACTGCAGGATATGGTAACACTACAGGATATGGTAACACTGCAGGATATGGTAACACTGCAGGATATGGTAACACTGCAGGATTATGGTAACACTACAGGATAGGGTAACACTACAGGATATGGTAACACTAAGGATATGGTAACACTACAGGATATGGTAACACTACAGGATATGGTAACACTACAGGATATGGTAACACTGCAGGATATGGTAACACTGCAGGATATGGTAACACTGCCAGGATAATGGTAACCACGCAGGATATGGTAACACTGCCAGGATATGGTAACACTGCAGGATATGGTAACACTCAGGATATGGTAACACTACAGGATATGGTAACACTCAAGGCTATGGTATCACTAGAGATATGGTAACTAATACAGGATATGGTAACACTACAGGATATGGTAACACTACAGGATATGGTAACACTACAGGATATGGTAACACTACAGGATATGGTAACACTACAGGATATGGTAACACTACAGGATATGGTAACACTACAGGATATGGTAACACTACAGGATATGGTAACACTACAGGATATGGTAACACTACAGGATATGGTAACACTACAGGATATGGTAACACTGCAGGATATGGCAACACTGCAGGATATGGTAACACTACAGGATATGGTAACACTACAGGATATGGTAACACTGCAGGATATGGTAACACTACAGGATATGGTAACACTACAGGATATGGTAACACTGCAGGATATGGCAGCACTACATGTGTTCATCACTACAGGATATGGTAACACTGCAGGATATGGCAACACTACAGGATATGGTAACACTGCAGGATATGGCAACACTACATGTGTTCATCACTACATTGGCAACACTGCAGGATATGGTAACACTACAGGATATGGTAACACTGCAGGATATGGTAACACTGCAGGATATGCAGCACTCAGGTTATCACTACAGGATATGGTAACACTGCAGGATATGGCACACTACATGTGTTATCACTCAGGATATGGTAACACTGCAGGATATGGCAACACTCAGGATATGGTAACACTGCAGGATATGGTAACACTGCAGGATATGGCAACACTACAGGATATGGTAACACTCAGGATATGGTAACACTGCAGGATATGGCAACACTGCAGGATATGGTAACACTGCAGGATATGGAACACTACAGGATTACACTCAGGATATGGAACACTACAGGTATGGCACACTGCAGGATATGGTAACACTGCAGGATATGGAACACTACAGGATATGTAACACTCAGGATATGGTAACACTCAGGATATGGTAACACTCAGGATATGGTAACACTGCAGGATATGGAACACTGCAGGATATGGTAACACTGCAGGATATGGAACACTAGATTGTTCAACACTACAGGATATGGTAACACTGCAGGATATGGTAACACTGCAGGATATGGTAACACTGCAGGATATGGTAACACTGCAGGATATGGAACACTCAGGTTGAACACTGCAGGATATGGTAACACTGCAGGATATGGAACACTACAGGTATCACTCAGGTATACACTGCAGGATATGGTAACACTCAGGATATGGTAACACTACAGGATATGGTAACACTACAGGATATGGTAACACTGCAGGATATGGAACACTACGATTGGTAACACTACAGGATATGGTAACACTGCAGGATATGGAACACTACAGGATATGGTAACACTACAGGATATGGTAACACTGCAGGATATGGTAACACTACAGGATATGGTAACACTCAGGATATGGTAACACTACAGGATATGGAACACTACAGGATATGGTAACACTACAGGATATGGTAACACTGCAGGATATGGAACACTACAGGATATGGTAACACTCAGGATATGGTAACACTACAGGATATGGTAACACTACAGGATATGGAACACTAGATTGGTACACTCAGGATATGGTAACACTGCAGGATATGGTAACACTACAGGATATGGTAACACTTACAGGAATATGGTAACACTGCAGGATATGGTAACACTACAGGATATGGTAACACTGCAGGATATGGTAACACTACAGGATATGGTACCACTACAGGATATGTAACACTACAGGATATGGTAACACTACAGGATATGGTAACACTACAGGATATGGTAACACTACAGGATATGGTAACACTACAGGATATGGTAACACTACAGGATATGGTACACACTAGCAGGATATGGTAAACACTACAGGCTATGGTAACACTGCAGGATATGGTAACACTACAGGATATGGTAACACTACAGGATATGGTAACACTGCAGGATATGGTAACACTACAGGATATGGTAACACTGCAGGATATGGTAACACTGCAGGATATGGTAACACTGCAGGATATGGTAACACTGCAGGATATGGTAACACTACAGGCTATGGTAACCTCAGGATATGGTAACACTGCAGGATATGGTAACACTACAGGATATGAGTAACACTACAGGATATGGTAACACTACCGGATATGGTAACACTGCAGGATATGGTAACACTACAGGATATGGTAACACTACAGGATATGGTAACACTACAGGATATGGTAACACTGCAGGATATGGTAACACTACAGGATATGGTAACACTACAGGATATGGTAACACGACAGGATAGGGTAACACTACAGGATATGGTAACACTGCAGGATATGGTAACACTACAGGATATTGTAACACTACAGGATATGGTAACACTCAGGATTATGGTAACACTACAGGATATGGTAACACTACAGGATATGGTAACACTGCAGGATATGGTAACACTAGCGGTATGGTAACACTGACAGGATATGGTAACACTGCAGGCTATGGTAACACTGCAGGATATGGTAACACTGCAGGATATGGTAACACTGCAGGATATGGTAACACTACAGGATATGGTAACACTGCAGGATATGGTAACACTGCAGGATATGGTAACACTGCAGTATATGGTAACACTACAGGATATGGTCAACACTGCAGGATATGGCAACACTACATATGGTAACACTACAGGATATGGCAACACTAGGATATGTAACACTGCAGGATATGGCAACACTACATATGGTCACCACTGCAGGATATGGTCAACACTGCAGGATATGGTAACACTGCAGGATATGGCAACACTACAAAATGTTACCACTGCAGGATATGGTAACACTACATGTGTTCACCACTGCAGGATATGGTAACACTACATGTGTTCACCACTGCAGGATATGGCAACACTACATATGTTCACCACTGCAGGATATGGCAACACTACATTGTCACCACTGCAGGATATGGCAACACTACATATGTTCAACACTGCAGGATATGGCAACACTACATGTGTTACACTGCAGGATATGGTAACACTGCAGGATATGGCAACACTAGATATGTTCACACTGCAGGATATGGTAACACTACATATGGTCAACACTACAGGATATGGCAACACTAGATATGGTCAACACTGCAGATATGGCAACACTACATGTGTTCACCACTGCAGGATATGGCAACACTACATGTGTTCACCACTGCAGGATATGGCAACACTACATGTGTTCACCACTGCAGGAATGGCAACACTACATGTGTTCAACACTGCAGGATATGGCAACACTACATGTGTTCACCACTGCAGGATATGGCAACACTACATGTGTTCACCACTGCAGGATATGGTAACACTGCAGGATATGGCAACACTACATGTGTTCACCACTGCAGGATATGGCAACACTACATGTGTTCACCACTGCAGGATATGGCAACACTACATGTGTTCACCACTGCAGGATATGGCAACACTACATGTGTTCACCACTGCAGGATATGGCAACACTACATGTGTTCACCACTGCAGGATATGGCAACACTACATTGTTCACCACTCAGGATATGGCAACACTACCTGTGTTCACCACTGCAGGATATGGTAACACTACATGTGTTCACCACTGCAGGATATGGCAACACTACATGTGTTCACCACTGCAGGATATGGCAACACTACATGTGTTCACCACTGCAGGATATGGTAACACTGCAGGATATGGCAACACTACATGTGTTCACCACTGCAGGATATGGCAACACTACATGTGTTCACCACTGCAGGATATGGTAATAGGTCAACACTCAGTTTCAACATACAGGATATGGCAACACTACATGTGTTCACCACTGCAGGATATGGCAACACTACATGTGTTCACCACTACAGGATATGGCAACACTACATGTGTTCACCACTGCAGGATATGGCAACACTACATGTGTTCACCACTGCAGGATATGGCAGCACTACATGTGTTCACCACTGCAGGATATGGCAACACTACATGTGTTCACCACTGCAGGATATGGCAACACTACATGTGTTCACCACTGCAGGATATGGCAACACTACATGTGTTCACCACTGCAGGATATGGCAACACTACATGTGTTCACCACTGCAGGATATGGCAACACTACATGTGTTCACCACTGCAGGATATGGCAACACTACATGTGTTCACCACTACAGGATATGGCAACACTACATGTGTTCACCACTGCAGGATATGGCAACACTACATGTGTTCACCACTGCAGGATATGGCAACACTACATGTGTTCACCACTGCAGGATATGGCAACACTACATGTGTTCACCACTGCAGGATATGGCAACACTACATGTGTTCACCACTGCAGGATATGGCAACACTACATGTGTTCACCACTGCAGGATTGCAACACTCATGTGTCAACACTGCAGGATATGGCAACACTACATGTGTTCACCACTGCAGGATATGGCAACACTACATGTGTTCACCACTGCAGGATATGGCAACACTCACGGATATGGCAACACTACATGTGTTCACCACTGCAGGATATGGCAACACTACATGTGTTCACCACTGCAGGATATGGCAACACTACATGTGTTCACCAATGGCAACATCATGTGTTCAACACTACATTGTCAACACTCAGGTTCACCACTCAGGTTGCAACACTCAGGTTCACACTCAGGTAGCAACACTCATGTGTCACCACCAGGATATGGCAACACTACATGTGTTCACCACTGCAGGATATGGCAACACTACATGTGTTCACCACCAGGATATGGCAACACTACATGTGTTCACCTGCACAGGATATGGCAACACTACATGTGTTCACCACTGCAGGATATGGCCACCAGTGTTCACCACTGCAGGATATGGCAACACTACATGTGTTCACCACTGCAGGATATGGCAACACTACATGTGTTCACCACTGCAGGATATGGCAACACTACATGTGTTCACCACTGCAGGATATGGCAACACACATGTTGCAACACACAGTTCAATCAAATGGCAACACTACATGTGTTCACCATGGCCCGGATATGGCAACACTACAGGAATGAAATGGCAACACTACATGTGTTCACCACTGCAGGATATGGCAACACCACAGGATATGGCAACACTACATGTGTTCACCACTGCAGGATATGGCAACACTACATGTGTTCACCACTGCAGGATATGCAACACTACATGTGTTCACCTCACTGTCAAGGGATATGGCAACACCACAGGATATGGCACACTACATGTGTTCACCACTGCAGGATATGGCAACACATCACCATGTGTACAACACACAGGATATGGCAACACTACATGTGTTCACACTGCAGGATATGGCAACACCACAGGATATGGCAACACTACATGTGTTCACCACTGCAGGATATGGCAACACTACATGTGTTCACCACTGCAGGATATGGCAACACTACATGTGTTCACACTGCAGGATATGGCAACACTACAGGTTCACCATGGAACACTGCAGGATGTGTCAACACTACATGTGTAACACTACAGGATATGGCAACACACAGGTGTTCACCTGCAGGTATAACACTACAGGATATGGCAACACTACATGTGTTCACACTGCAGGATATGGCAAACACACCACAGGAATGGCAACACTACATGTGTTCACACTGCAGGATAGGAACACAGGATATGGAAACTACATGGTCACCGAGATATGGCAACACTACATGTGTTACCACTGCAGGATATGGCAACACTACATGTGTTCAAACTCAGGATATGGCAACACTACATGTGTTCACCACTGCAGGTTGGCAACACTGCAGTTCACCACTGCAGGATATGGTAACACTACAGGATATGGCAACACCACAGGATATGGCAACCTACATGTGTTCACCACTGCAGGATATGGCAACACTACATGTTGTCAACACACTGTCAGCAGGATATGGCAGCACTACATGTGTTCACCACTGCAGGATATGGCAACACTACATGTGTTCACCACTGCAGGATATGGCAACACTACATGTTCACCTGCAGGATATGGCAACACTACATGTGTTCACCACTACAGGATATGGCACACTACATGTGTTCACCACTGCAGGATATGGAACACTACAGGTATTGCAACACACAGGATTGGCAAACTACATGTGTTCACCACTGCAGGATATGGCACACTCACATATTGCAACACTGCAGGATATGGCAACACTACATGTGTTCACCACTGCAGGATATGGCAACACTACATGTGTCACCACTACAGGATATGGCAACACTACATGTGTTCACCACTGCAGGATATGGCACACACTACATGTGTTCACACTGCAGGATATGGCAACACTACATGTGTTCACCACTGCAGGATATGGCAACACTACATGTGTTCACCCTGCAGGATATGGCAACACTACATGTGTCACCACGGGATAAAATTTGGGAACACTACATGTGTTCACCACTGCAGGATATGGCAACACTACATGTGTTCACACCAGGATATGGCAACACTACATGTGTTCACCATGCAGGATATGTGTTCACCACTGCAGGATATGGCAACACCACAGGATATGGCAACATATGCACCACAGGATATGGAAAACTACATGTGTTCACCACTGCAGGATTTAAAAAGGCAACACTACATGTGTTACCACTGCAGGATATGGCAACACTACATGTGTTACCACTGCAGGATATGGAGCAACACTACATGTGTTCACCACTGCAGGATATGGCAACACTACATTGTTCACACGCAGGATATGGCAACACTACATGTGTTCACCGATGCAGACATGTGTTCACCACTGCAGGATATGGCAACACTACATGTGTTCAACACACAGGATATGGCAACACTACATGTGTTCACCACTGCAGGATATGGCAACACCACAGGATATGGCAACACTACATGTGTTCACCACTGCAGGATATGGCAACACCACAGGATATGGCAACACTACATGTGTTCACCACTGCAGGATATGGCAACACTACATGTGTTCACCACTGCAGGATATGGCAACACTACATGTGTTCACCACTGCAGGATATGGCAACACCACAGGATATGGCAACACTACATGTGTTCACCACTGCAGGATATGGCAACACTACATGTGTTCAACACCACAGGATATGGCAACACTACATGTGTTCACCACTGCAGGATATGGCAACACCACAGGATATGGCAACACTACATGTGTTCACCACTGCAGGATATGGCAACACTACATGTGTTCACCACTGCAGGATATGGCAACACTACATGTGTTCACCACTGCAGGATATGGCAACACTACATGTGTTCACCACCCAGGATATGGCAACACTACATGTGTTCACCACTGCAGGATATGGCAACACTACATGTGTTCACACTGCAGGATATGGCAACACTACAGGATATGGCAACACTACATGTTTCACACTACAGGATATGGCAACACAGGATATGGCAACACTACATGTTCAACACTGCAGGTTGCAACACCACAGGATATGGCAACACTACATGTGTTCACCACTGCAGGATATGGCAACACTACATGTGTTCACCACTGCAGGATATGGCAACACTACATGTGTTCAACACTGCAGGATATGGCAACACTACATGTGTTCACCACTGCAGGATATGGCAACACTACATGTGTTCACCACTGCAGGATATGGTAACACTACAGGATATGGCAACACCACAGGATATGGCAACACTACATGTGTTCACCACTGCAGGATATGGCAGCACTACATGTGTTCAACACTGCAGGATATGGCAACACTACAGGATATGGCAACACTACATGTGTTCAACACTACAGGATATGGCAACACTACATGTGTTCACCACTGCAGGATATGGCAGCACTACATGTGTTCAACACTACAGGATATGGCAACACTACATGTGTTCAACACTGCAGGATATGGCAACACTACATGTGTTCACCACTACAGGATATGGCACACTACATGTGTTCAACACTACAGGATATGGCAACACTACATGTGTTCAACACTCAGGATATGGCAACACTACATGTGTTCAACACTACAGGATATGGCAACACTACATGTGTTCAACACTGCAGGATATGGCAGCACTACATGTGTTCACACTATGCAGGGATATGGTAACAATACATGTGTTCACACACTGCAGGATATGGCAAACCTACATGTGTTCACCACTGCCGGATATGGCAACACTACATGTGTTCACCACTGCAGGATATGGCAACACTACATGTGTTCACCACTGCAGGATATGGCCACTACAGTGTTCACCACTGCAGGATATGGCAACACTACATGTGTTCACCACTGCAGGATATGGCAACACTACATACCAGGATATGGCAACACTACATGTGTTCACCACTGCAGGATATGGCAACACTACAGGATATGGCAACACTACATGTGTTCACCACTGCAGGATATGGCAACACTACAGGATATGGCAACACTACATGTGTTCACCACTGCAGGATATGGCAACACTACATGTGTTCACCACTGCAGGATATGGCAGCATATAATGAAACAAACGAATGACTGAAATCTTGCACACAAACAACAAACTCATCCACTATACCTCACGGGTACCAAGCCAGGTGAAGATTCAACCACAGCAATACCACTCATGAATACATGTAACAAATATATAGAGTATACAATATGTTTTATAATTTGTGTATATTTCTAAATATAGTTCCCTTACAGGTATAAGTGCCATTGGTGTCACTGTGATGTCTGTTCACTTGGACTGTGAGGTATAGTACACGAGTTTGTTGTGTCTGTGTAAGATCTCAGCATGGCGTTTTGTTTGCTTCAATTTGTTGTTGCAAAATTAATCATTTGACAGAAGATTTAGAACATGGTGAAAACCTGGCATTATGTTATAAAATGTGTAAACAGGTAGTTGCAGGTGCACAGTGAACCAAACTGAGATCTTCTCCAGATATGTTTGACTGTCATGTGACAACACAGTGAACCAAACTGAGATCTTCTCCAGGTATGTTTGACTGTCATGTGACAACACAGTGAACCAAACTGGGCTCTTCTCCAGGTATGTTTCACTGTTATGTGACAACGCAGTGAACCAAACTGAGATCCTCTCCAGATATCTTTGACTGTTATGTGACAACACTGTGAACCAAATTAAGATCTTCTCCAGACATGTTTGACTGTCATGTGACAACACAGTGAACCAAACTGAGATCTTCTCCAGATATGTTTGACTGTCATGTGACAACACAGTGAACCAAACTGAGATTCTCTCCAGATATGTTTGACTGTCATGTGACAACACAGTGAACCAAACTGAGATCTTCTCCAGATATGTTTGACTGTCATGTGACAACACAGTGAACCAAACTGAGATATTCTCCAGATATGTTTGACTGTCATGTGACAACACAGTGAACCAAACTGAGATTCTCTCCAGATATGTTTGACTGTCATGTGACAACACAGTGAACCAAACTGAGATTCTCTCCAGATATGTTTGACTGTCATGTGACAACACAAGGCCACTCTGGGGTGGAAGAGTGACACAGTTCTGTTGTCATGACAGTCTTCGGTTTAATCCCCAGTGAGATACTGTAAAAATTGTTTGCCTGACTGAGACAGTATTTCTGCCAGTCAGGTCAGGTCAAGTCATGAGTGGTATTGTGCGTATGGTTCACTTGAGGCTGGGTTGAGCTGGGTGTCTGGGTCAGTAGAAACAATCAGTGGGATCCAAACACATGACCACTTGGGCAACAGGCCCATGTGCTAGCCACTTCACCACTGCGGCTGGCTGGTGTTTCTGCCAGTACAAGTCAGGTGTATTAGACATATGGGGTGTAGACATGCTTTTGTATGGACCAATCAGCACTCAGTGGGTCATATATATATATATGTGTGTGTGTGTGTGTGTGTGTGCATGCATGTGTGCGTGCGAGCATGCGTGCATGCATGCATGCGTGCATGTGTGTATATATATATATATACATATATATATATATATATATATATATATATATATATATATATATATATATATATAGAGAGAGAGAGAGAGAGAGAGAGAGAGAGAGAGAGAGAGGAGAGAGGACCAATTGGCACTTGGTGGGTCATGTGCTAGTGTGTGTGTGTGTGTGTGATTCTGCACAAATTAAAATATGACCACCAGGAAGCTCCATATCCATCCATCATGTGCCATGCCGATAAGTGTGGGCGGTCATGTCCTGCCATCTCACTCGATCACCAGAGTCGTAGATCAGCTCTGTGCTTCTGTCTTGACCATGTCATGTGGCCAAGCCATCCAGGTATTTACTTCTTGGTCTTCCCCTTGGTCTGTTCCCTTTGATCTTACCAGTTGTCACCAAGTTCTCCAAGTCGTTTCTTCTCATAACATGCCCAAAAATTTTGACTGCCTACGTCTAATGTCTCTAATCAGATTATGATCTTCATTTGTTTCTTGAAGGACTTGTTCATTGCTTTTTCTGTCTGTCCATGATATTCTTTGCATTTTCCTCAGAAACCACATTTCCACAGCCATCAGATGTTTTTCAGCTTGACTGCTCCACGCTTCACATCCATACAAAAGTATAGGTTCTATGTAGCACTTCAACATTCTTTTTCTCGCAATGACAATTCTTGTTCTAATCTCTTCAAGGCATCTCCCATCAGATGTTATGACTGTTCCGAGATAACTGAATTTATTCACTTGCTTAAGAATGTGCCCTTTTACTCGTATATCACATTGTGGTATTTCCAGCTTCCCAGTGACGACCATAATCTGTGTCTTCTTACTATTCAATTATAACCCTAGTTGTTCACGGTGTGCAACAACCTGCATCTACTAAATGCTGCAGGTCCTGTTCATTGTCTGCAATCAAAACTGTACCATCTTCATGTCTAATGTCATTGCCATATGCCAGGCTGGAAATGGGAGACAGAAATGCATGATGGGATGTGTGCACTATACAGATGTCATTTCTTGTCTTGTAAATATTCAACAAAAGAAGACATGTCAGCTGCCAAAGAATGTATGTAACAACTGTATACAGGGACTCAACCGCAGTCTGTGCTCATGTGATGAGAAGAGGTGTACAGGAAAACATAATGATGACTGAAAGGTTCAGTGATTTCAGAGGCCGACCAAGAGACATGATGCTGGATGGACTGAGAGGGTGCCATGGAGGAATATCCTTAGCAGAGTTGCTCCAGAACACCAAGGATCAAGATCTGTGGAAGACTGTGGAATGCCTATGCCAGCTGACCTGGCACACAATGATGGTGACACGGGTACTCACCCAACATCTGAATTGTGCTCACGTAATCATAGCTGTCCTTCCTGCCGGGGGCACTGCCAGCTCTGTGTGACACACTCTCCATGTCTGTCTCATCCACGTCTGGCAACAAGACACTCTCCTCTGGCTCTGTGCTGAACAATGTCAACATTAGCTCATACCAGCTGCTACAACTTTCACATGTCTGTCATACCTTTCACATGTCTGTCACATCTTTCACATGTCTGTCACACAACTTTCACATGTCTGTCACATCTTTCACATGTCTGTCACACCTTTCACATGTCTGTCACATCTTTCACATGTCTGTCACACACCTTTCACATGTCTGTCACATCTTTCACATGTCTGTCCGGTAGGGGGATGCGTGGTCTCGAGGTATGGTGTCCGCCTCGAGTGCTGGAGGTCCCGGGTTCAGGCCCCCGTGAGGACCGGGATGTATTTAAAAAATCCACCTGGACTTCCAGTAATAAAATGTCCCCTGGTCTCTGGGTAGTGAGATTGGACGCCCGTGTGTATTGTTGCGCACGTAAAAAATCCCTTGGCAGTTGGAAATCGAAAAAGAGTAGCCTAACGACGCTGCCCGGGCAAAATTTCGAGTTAAAAATCTACCCAAAGTATTTCAGGATCCTCGCCGATGCAACGGTGTTCGTGCATTTAGCTGAGTTTCTCCAGACTCAGGTTTGAGTTAGGAGGAAAACGGAGCACTTATGGGTTAAATCGTGTGCCGTGATGTTGATCCAACGACTAAACTAAACTAAACTCACATGTCTGTTACACAACTTTCACATGTCTGTCACACATTTCACATTTCTGTGACACCTTTCACATGTTTGTCACAGCTTTCACATACATGTCACACCTTTCACATGTCTGTCACACAACAGCGTACCAGCTGATACAACATTCACATATCTGTCACACAACTTTCTCATGTCTGTCACACCTTTTACATATCTGTCACACAACCTTTACATGCCTGTCACACACCTTTAATATTCCTGTCAAACAACAGTATAACAGCTGCTATAACTTTCACATGTCTGTCACACATTTCATATGTCTGTGACACCTTTTAAACATCTGCTACACAGAAACATATTAACTGTTCTAACTTTCACATGTCTGTCATACAACAACATACCAACTGTTCACACTTTCACATGTCTGCCATGCAACAACATACCAACTGTTCACACTTTCACATGTCTGCCACACAACATCATACCAAGTTGTACATGTCTGCCACACAACAACATACCGACTGTTCACACTTTCACATGTCTGTCACACAACAACATACCAACTGTTCACACTTTCACATGTCTGCCACACAACAACATACCAATTGTTCTAACTTTCACATGTCTGTCATACAACAACATACCAACTGTTCACACTTTCACATGGTCTGCCACTGACAACAACATACAACTGTTCACGACTTTCACATGTGTGGCATGGCAACAACATCACCAGTGTTGCACATAGTCTGCCACACCAAAAACATACCAACTGTTCACAAAGACTTTCACATGTCTGCCATACAACATCATACCAACTGTTCACAACGTGCACATGTCTGCCATAACAACAATCATAACAACTGTTCACACTTTCAAATGTCCTGTCATACAAGCAACATACCAACTGTTCACAACTTTCAACATGTCTGCCAGCACCAACAACATACCAACTGTTCACAATCTTTCACATGTCATGCCACATCAACAACATAACCAACTAGTTCAACACTTTCACATGTCTGTCATGACAACCATCATAACAACCTGTTCACAGCTTTCAAGCATGTCTGTCACACAACAACATACCAACTGTTCACGACTTTCACATGGTCCTGCCATAGCAACATCATACCAACTGTTTCACACTTTCACACATCTGCCACACCCTCAACAATTGTCCCCACTACACAGTCATACCAATACATGTCTGCCACACAACAACATACCGACTGTTCACAAAATACCCCTTTCACTGTCCTGTCCACACAACAACATACCAACTGTTCACACTTTCACATTCTGCCACACAACACATACATGTTCTAACTTTCACATCTGTCATACAACAACATACCAACTGTTCACACTTTCACATGTCTCCAACAACACACATCACAACTGTTCACAAATTCATACCAACTGTTCAACATTCAACATTGCCACACTACAACCAATGTCTCCACACTTCACATACCAACTTTCACATTACATTTCACCATACAACATCATACCAACTGTTCACACTTTCACATGTTCATACACACACTACCAACTGTTCACACTTTCACATGTCTTCACAACAACATACCAACTGTTCACATTTACATGTCTGCCACAACAACATACCAACTGTTCACACTTTCACATGTCTGTCCACACAACATCATACCAACTGTTCACACTTTCACATGTCTGCCACACAACAACATACTACTGTTCACACTTTCACATGTCTGTCCATACAACATCATACCGACTGTTCACACTTTCACATGTCTGCCACACAACAACATACCAACTGTTCACACTTTCACATGTCTGCCACACAACAACATACCAACTGTTCACACTTTCACATGTCTGCCACACAACAACATACCAACTGTTCACACTTTCACATGTCTGCCACACAACAACATACCAACTGTTCACACTTTCACATGTCTGTCACACAACAACATACCAACTGTTCACACTTTCACATGTCTGCCACACAACAACATACAACTGTTCACACTTTCACATGTCTGTCATACAACATCATACCAACTGTTCACACTTTCACATGTCTGCCACACAACAACATACCAACTGTTCACACTTTCACATGTCTGCCACACAACAATCATACCAACTGTTCACACTTTCACATGTCTGCCACACAACAACATACCAACTGTTCACACTTTCACATGTCTGTCATGCAACAACATACCAACTGTTCACACTTTCACATGTCTGTCACACAACAACATCCACCTACCTTTCACATGTCTGCCATACAACATCATACCAACTGTTCACACTTTCACATGTCTGCCACACAACATCATACCAACTGTTCACACTTTCACATGTCTGTCACACAACAACATACCAACTGTTCACACTTTCACATGTCTGTCACACAACATCATACCAACTGTTCACACTTTCACATGTCTGTCATACAACAACATACCAACTGTTCACACTTTCACATGTCTGCCATGCAACAACATACCAACTGTTCACACTTTCACATGTGTGTCATGCAACAACATACCAAGTTGCACATGTCTGCCACACAACAACATACCAACTGTTCACACTTTCACATGTCTGTCATACAACAACATACCAACTGTTCACACTTTCACATGTCTATCATACAACAACATAAAAATTGTTCTAACTTTCACATGTCTGCCACACAACAACATACCAACTGTTCAAACTTTCACATGTCTGTCATACAACAACATACCAGCTGTTCACACTTTCACATGTCTGTCATACAACAACATACCAACTGTTCACACTTTCACATGTCTGTCACACAACAACATACCAACTGTTCACACTTTCACATGTCTGTCACACAACAACATACCAACTGTTCACACTTTCACATGTCTGCCACACAACAACATACCAACTGTTCACACTTTCACATGTCTGTCATACAACAACATACCAACTGTTCACACTTTCACATGTCTGTCACACAACAACATACCAACTGTTCACACTTTCACATGTCTGCCATACAACATCATACCAACTGTTCACACTTTCACATGTCTGTCACACAACAACATACCAACTGTTCACACTTTCACATGTCTGCCATACAACATCATACCAACTGTTCACACTTTCACATGTCTGCCACACAACATCATACCAACTGTTCACACTTTCACATGTCTGTCACACAACAACATACCAACTGTTCACACTTTCACATGTCTGCCACACAACATCAGACCAACTGGTTCACACTTTCACATGTCTGTCACACACAACATACCAACTGTTCACACTTTCACATGTCTGCCTACACATCATACCAACTGTTCACACTTTCACATGTCTGTCACACAACAACATACCAACTGTTTCACACTTTCACATGTCTGTCACACAACATCATACCAACTGTTCACACTTTCACATGTCTGCCACACAACAACATACCAACTGTTCACACTTTCACATGTCTGCCATACAACAACATACCAACTGTTCACACTTTCACATGTCTGCACAACAACATCATACCAACTGTTCACACTTTCACATGTCTGCCACACAAACAACATACTGACTGTTCACGCTTTCACATGTCTGTCATACAAATCATACCAACTGTTCACACTTTCACATGTCTGCCACACAACAACATACTGCGACTGTTCACACTTTCACATGTCTGTCATACAACAACATACCAACTGTTCACACTTTCACATGTCTGCCATGCAACAACATACCAACTGTTCACACTTTCACATGTCTGTCATGCAACAACATACCAAGTTGCACATGTCTGCCACACAACAACATACCAACTGTTCACACTTTCACATGTCTGTCATACAACAACATACCAACTGTTCACACTTTCACATGTCTGTCATACAACAACATACCAACTGTTCTAACTTTCACATGTCTGCCACACAACAACATACCAACTGTTCAAACTTTCACATGTCTGTCATACAACAACATATCAACTGTTCACACTTTCACATGTCTGTCATACAACAACATACCAACTGTTCAAACTTTCACATGTCTGTCACACAACAACATACCAACTGTTCAAACTTTCACATGTCTGTCACACAACAACATACCAACTGTTCAAACTTTCACATGTCTGTCATACAACAACATACCAACTGTTCTAACTTTCACATGTCTGTCACAAAACAACATACCAACTGTTCACACTTTCACATGTCTGTCATACAACAACATACCAACTGTTCACACTTTCACATGTCTTCCAAACAACATCATACCAACTGTTCACACTTTCACATGTCTGTCACACAACAACATACTGACTGTTCACATTTTCACATGTCTGCCACACAACATCATACCAACTGTTCACACATTCACATGTCTGCCACACAACAACATACCAACTGTTCACACTTTCACATGTCTGTCACACAACATCATACCAACTGTTCACACTTTCACATGTCTGTCACACAACAATATACCAAGTTGCACATGTCTGCCACACAACAACATACCAACTGTTCACACTTTCACATGTCTGTCACACAACATCATACCAACTGTTCACACTTTCACATGTCTGCCACACAACAACATACTGACAGTTCACACTTTCACATGTCTGTCACACAACATCATACCAACTGTTCACACTTTCACATGTCTGCCACACAACATCATACCAACTGTTCACACTTTCACATGTCTGCCACACAACATCATACCAACTGTTCACACTTTCACATGTCTGCCACACAACAACATACCAACTGTTCACACTTTCCACATGTCTGCCACACAACATCATACCAACTGTTCACACTGTTCACATGTCTGTTCACACAACAACATACCAACTGTTCACACTTTCACATGTCTGCCATAACACATAATACCAACTGTTCACACTTTCACATGTCTGTCACACAACAACATTTTTTTTTTTTTACCCAACTGTTCACACTTTCACATGTCTGCCAACAACATCATACCAACTGCTTCCCCACTTTCCACATGTCATGCCATACAACAATCAGTACCAACTTGTTCACACTTCTCACATGTCGTCATACAAACAACCATAACCATACTGTTCACACTTTCACATGTCTGTCACACAACAACATACACGACTGCTTCACACTTTCACATGTCTGCGCACACAACAACATACCAACTGTTCACACTTTCACATGTCTGTCATACAACATCATACAACCTGTTCACACTTTCACATGTCTGTCACACAACAACATACCAACTGTTCACACTTTCACATGTCTGCCATACAACATCATACCAACTGTTCACACTTTCACATGTCTGCCACACAACAACATACCAACTGTTCACACTTTCACATGTCTGCCACACAACAACATACCAACTGTTCATACTTTCACATGTCTGCCACACAACAACATACCAACTGTTCACACTTTCACATGTCTGCCACACAACATCATACCAAGTTGTACATGTCTGCCACACAACAACATACTGACTGTTCACGCTTTCACATGTCTGTCATACAACATCATACCAACTGTTCACACTTTCACATGTCTGCCACACAACAACATACTGACTGTTCACACTTTCACATGTCTGTCATACAACATCATACCAACTGTTCACACTTTCACATGTCTGCCACACAACAACATACCAACTGTTCACACTTTCACATGTCTGCCACACAACAACATACCAACTGTTCACACTTTCACATGTCTGCCACACAACAACATACCAACTGTTCACACTTTCACATGTCTGCCACACAACATCATACCAACTGTTCACACTTTCACATGTCTGTCACACAACAACATACAAACTGTTCACACTTTCACATGTCTGCCACACAACATCATACCAACTGTTCACACTTTCACATGTCTGTCACACAACAACATACCAACTGTTCACACTTTCACATGTCTGCCATACAACATCATACCAACTGTTCACACTTTCACATGTCTGTCACACAACAACATACCAACTGTTCACACTTTCACATGTCTGCCATACAACATCATACCAACTGTTCACACTTTCACATGTCTGCCATACAACATCATACCAACTGTTCACACTTTCACATGTCTGTCATACAACAACATACCAACTGTTCACACTTTCACATGTCTGCCACACAACAACATACCAACTGTTCACACTTTCACATGTCTGCCACACAACAACATACCAACTGTTCACACTTTCACATGTCTGTCATACAACATCATACCAACTGTTCACACTTTCACATGTCTGTCACACAACAACATACCAACTGTTCACACTTTCACATGTCTGCCATACAACATCATACCAACTGTTCACACTTTCACATGTCTGCCACACAACAACATACCAACTGTTCATACTTTCACATGTCTGCCACACAACAACATACCAACTGTTCACACTTTCACATGTCTGCCACACAACATCATACCAAGTTGTACATGTCTGCCACACAACAACATACTGACTGTTCACGCTTTCACATGTCTGTCATACAACATCATACCAACTGTTCACACTTTCACATGTCTGCCACACAACAACATACCAACTGTTCACACTTTCACATGTCTGCCACACAACAACATACCAACTGTTCACACTTTCACATGTCTGCCACACAACAACATACCAACTGTTCACACTTTCACATGTCTGCCATACAACATCATACCAACTGTTCACACTTTCACATGTCTGTCACACAACAACATACCAACTGTTCACACTTTCACATGTCTGCCACACAACAACATACCAACTGTTCACACTTTCACATGTCTGCCACACAACATCATACCAAGTTGCACATGTCTGCCATACAACATCATACCAAGTTGTACATGTCTGCCACACAACAACATACCAACTGTGCACACTTTCACATGTCTGTCACACAACACACCAACTATCTGTGACACTGAAACATCTAAAACAAACTTGTTCCTATCATCGTCCAGGCAAGCACCACATTTCACACCTGTAATCAGTCTATGCTACCACACAACACCTGAGTCTGGATGGTTTGTTCAGAAAGACGAATTGTTCATCACCAAAAACAGTTCATCTTCACCAGAATTATCTCAATTATATCCAGTATTCTCTGATTATAGTGTCAATATCAGTACAGGTATTGACCGTAGCATTAAAGACAAATGGTTGTGCCGTGATCTTGGATGTTGTAGCTTCCATGACAGAGAAGTGACCTAGGCAAGGTTGCTACCAGAAAGTCAACCACAAGGCTGGGGGAACCACCCCATCCTGGAGGAGCCAGAAATGAAACAGCTGAACTTGCAAACTAAGAAAGAGAATGAGAAGAAGATGATATCAAAGTCTCATACTTTGAGAAATAGAGAACTATCCAATCTATCGGGAAGGTACCCAGTGACGTCCACCACACCCCTTACCTGTGGAAACAGATCACTATTCTTTGGATAACAGTGGGACTAAACACATACATCAGCTTGGTCTCTGCTTCATCACATACAAGTGTGGACCTGGCAGAACATACAGCTGGACATGTGGACCTAGCACAAACCACAGCTGAACATGTGGACCTAGCACAAACCATGGCTGGACATGTGGACCTAGCACAAACCACAGCTGAACATGTGGACCTAGCACAAACCATGGCTGGACATGTGGACCTAGCACAAACCACAGCTGAACATGTGGACCTAGCACAAACCATGGCTGGACATGTGGACCTAGCACAAACCACAGCTGAACATGTGGACCTAGCACAAACCGTGGCTGGACATGTGGACCTAGCACAAACCATGGCTGGACATGTGGATCTAGCACAAACCATGGCTGGACATGTGGACCTAGCACAAACCATGGCTGGGCATGTGGACCTAGCACAAACCATGGCTGGACATGTGGACCTAGCACAAACCATGGCTGGACATGTGGACCAAGCACAAACCACAGCTGAACATGTGGACCTAGCACAAACCATGGCTGGACATGTGGACCTAGCACAAACCATGGCTGAACATGTGGACCTAGCACAAACCATGGCTGGACATGTGGACCTAGCAGAAACCACAGCTGAACATGTGGACCTAGCACAAACCATGGCTGGACATGTGGACCTAGCACAAACCATGGCTGAACATGTGGACCTAGCACAAACCATGGCTGGACATGTGGACCTAGCACAAACCATGGCTGAACATGTGGACCTAGCACAAACCATGGCTGGACATGTGGACCTAGCAGAAACCATGGCTGGACATGTGGACCTAGCACAAACCATGGCTGGACATGTGGACCTAGCAGAAACCATGGCTGGACATGTGGACCTAGCACAAACCATGGCTGGACATGTGGACCTAGCACAAACCATGGCTGGACATGTGGACCTAGCACAAACCATGGCTGGACATGTGGACCTAGCACAAACCATGGCTGGACATGTGGACCTAGCACAAACCATGGCTGGACATGTGGACCTAGCACAAACCATGGCTGGACATGTGGACCTAGCACAAACCATGGCTGGACATGTGGACCTAGCACAAACCATGGCTGGACATGAGGACCTAGCACAAACCATGGCTGGACATGTGGACCTAGCACAAACCATGGCTGGACATGTGGACCTAGCACAAACCATGGCTGGACATGTGGACCTAGCACAAACCATGGCTGGACATGTGGACCTAGCACAAACCAGGCTGGACATGTGGACCTAGCACAAACCATGGCTGGACATGTGGACCTAGCACAAACCATGGCTGGACATGTGGACCTAGCACAAACCACTGCTGGGCATGTGGGCCTAGCTAAAGGATGTCCCATGTGAGCTAGGACAGATCTGCTCATCCAGAGAATCAACAGTCAATTCCCAGCTGTATGCAATTCAAGAGAAACTCCCAGAATGGTCAAGTTCATCATGAGACCTCGTCTGCTGGTATAGTCATCTAAGACAGCAGTCACAAAAAGCTGAAGTATGGCATTGCTGTGACATGGTTTGGAACCAGTTATGAGCTGCTAGAGTACTACAACCAGTTGGCACCTGCCGAAAACCAATATGGTGTACAGCAAAGTGGCGGCTGTTTACAATCATGGTATATAGCCAGAGGTGGTGTTTATAATCATGGTATATGGCCAGAGGTGGTGTTTACAATCATGGTATATGGCCAGAGATGGTGTTTACAATCATGGTATATGGCCAGAGGTGGTGTTTACAATCATGGTATATGGCCAGAGGTGGTGTTTACAATCATGGTATATGGCCAGAGGTGGTGTTTACAATCATGGTATATGGCCAGATGTGGTGTTTACAATCATGGTATATGGCCAGAGGTGGTGTTTACAATCATGGTATATGGCCAGAGGGGGTGTTTACAATCATGGTATATGGCCAGAGGTGGTGTTTACAATCATGGTATATGGCCAGAGGTGGCTGTTTACAATCATGGTATATGGCCAGAGGTGGTGTTTATAATCATGGTATATGGCCAGAGGTGGTGTTTACAATCATGGTATATGGCCAGAGGTGGTGTTTACAATCATGGTATATGGCCAGAGGTGGTGTTTACAATCATGGTATATGACCAGAGGTGGTGTTTACAATCATGGTATATGGCCAGAGGTGGTGTTTACAATCATGGTATATGACCAGAGGTGGTGTTTACAATCATGGTATATGGCCAGAGGTGGTGTTTACAATCATGGTATATGACCAGAGGGGGTGTTTACAATCATGGTATATGGCCAGAGGTGGTGTTTACAATCATAGTATATGGCCAGAGGTGGTGTTTACAATCATGGTATATGGCCAGAGGTGGTGTTTACAATCATGGTATATGGCCAGAGGTGGTGTTTACAATCATGGTATATGGCCAGAGGGGGTGTTTACAATCATGGTATATGGCCAGAGGTGGTGTTTACAATCATGGTATATGGCCAGAGGTGGTGTTTACAATCATGGTATATGGCCAGAGGTGGTGTTTACAATCATGGTATATGGCCAGAGGTGGTGTTTACAATCAACAAACCAATAGAACAATAATCAACTCACACGTTATAGAGGTCAGGGTCAGAGTAGATCTTCTTCCAGGTCAACCTGGTGTTGTTCTGGGGTCTGTGAGATGACACTGAGGCTCCCGCTGCTGGCTGCGGGTCCTGGACCTGGGCCGTATGCTTCTTCAGGGTGTCCTGAACTTTCTGTACAAGTATGACATTTACTGATTACTGACACTTGTACAGGTAGGACATTTACTGATTACTGACACTTGTACATGTACAACATTTACTGATTACTGACACTTGTACATGTACAACATATACTGATTACTGACATTTGTACACATACAACATTTACTGATTACTGACACTTGTACATGTACAACATTTACTGATTACTGGCACTTGTACATGTACAACATATACTGATTACTGACACTTGTACACGAGAAACATTTACTGATTACTGACACCTGTACATGTACAACTTTTACTGATTACTGACACCTGTACACATACAACATTTACTGATTACTGACACTTGTACATGTACAACATTTACTGATTACTGACACTTGTACATGTACAACATTTACTGATTACTGACACTTGTAAATGTACAACATTTACTGATTACTTACACTTGTAAATGTACAACATTTACTGATTACTTACACTTGTACACAACTTGTCAATTGCCTGAATACTTACACTTGTACACAACTTATACAATTACATTTGTAATGTTCAAGATTGGTATCCAAGGATGATAGTCAAACTGGTCAACTAGTTGAGATCATGAGTTTGGGTTGCTGGTGTAGTATGTTGTTGACCATAAATCTAGTGTATCACCCACAGTTACGTGACTATCAAGTGTCAGTCTAGCCAATAGAGTCGATGGACAGTCAACACAGTTCATTATTGTATCACCAAGCTGGATGACTCCATACCTGGGAATCTGAGTGTATGGCTCCAGATGATTTGTCTTGGCATCTCTGTACTACCAGTCAACTCTCTCTCTTTCTATCTCTATGCGTGTGTTTGTGCGTGTGTGTGTGTGTGTGTGTGTGTGTGTGTGTGAGAGAGAGAGAGAGAGAGAGAGAGAGAGAGAGAGAGAGTGGCTCCAGATGATTTGTCTTGGCATCTTTGTACTACCAGTCAACTCTCTTTCTTTCTCTCTATGCATGTGTTTGTGCGTGTGTGTGTGTGTGTGTGTGTGTGTGTGAGAGAGAGAGAGAGAGAGAGAGAGAAGAGAGAGAGAGAGAGAGAGAGAGAGAGAGAGAGAGAGTGGCTCCAGATGATTTGTCTTGGCATCTTTGTACTACCAGTGTGACGGGATGAGTCTAGATCACTATGCAAACACCACCACTACTACGTTAGTGGAATTCCTAATTTACATTCTGGATTCAGTAGGCAGCTAAATTAGTAATAATGACGTCATATTGGCGAGCAGACATTTGCTGCACTAAAACTACACACTGTACTATTGGGGACAGCACATATTTTCACGTCATCAAATGATGTCACAAGGGAAATCCCCTGTTTTACTACCCTTATCATTAATACCAAGTATATGGCCATCACTCCCTAGCAACGGGAAAACAGCGATATGCTAATAGTACGGCTGCACCGGAAATTGTGACTAACCACTTCCGTCCTGTTCACAATGACTATAGCTGAGGTGCTAGGCAGACCTTACATTAAATGAGCTGCCATATCCAGTGGCATCCTTGGTAGATTATACCAAAACCGATCTTAATTGCTGCAATAAGACTGGGGGTGAGTGTAGTAACATAATAATTACGATTATAGTAAGAAGTGTGTACACATTTATATTCTGATATTGGGAAAACCCAAAACTGTCCCGACCATGTATATTTATGAAACGTGGTATTTGAAAGGGGAGACATTGAGAGAAAACATGTGAGGCCTAGATATATTTATAGATAAAAATATATATAGATATAATGTATGAACCTTACTGATTATTTTCATATGCATTTTGTGAATGTATTTACATGTATATTTTGTTGAAAATATGATAACATGATTTTGCCATGTGGGCAGAAGTAGAAGAGACAGGTGTAACATGATTCTCACATGCCAGCAATAATACTAGTCGATTTATATTCAAACATAAATTTGCTTACCCCTGATTCACCGCCATGCCGAACTACACGACACTGACGGTCATAAGTTCAAAGCAAATACTATGTGGTGAGGAATCAGAATTTGGGGAGTAAATTACTCCACAAGGGATAACTGAGACATCCTACAGCCCAATGCCTGGAATATCTCAGCCCCCTTGCTTGCCTGCTGGCCTTCTTCTTATCTTTTAGCTCGTATATTCTGTGGGGTATACCTCACGACTTCATGGCGACACTTGATTGCTTTATGCCTAATGACTGATGTGGGATTAGGTTGAATTATTGTTGGCCCTTCCTTAGCTATCTAGGGAAACATCCTGGCTGCCCAGAACCACCTCACCATGATGTTAAGGAATACACCAGTAATTATTGCATATGAGTCACTTCAAGTTTTACAACCATGTACATTTTGTAATGTTTTTTTCAAACAAAGATTTGTCTACATGTTCTATTCCAATGGACCATGTGGTCTTAGAATGTGTCCACTTCTGGACCCTTTTTCACCTTGTATCATCATGTCATACAAGGTATAGCCAAGCTGATAAGAACTATTGGCCTTTGCTTTTGATACAGAATAGCAGAGAGGAATTGTTTTATTCCTGTTCTGCATCTGACACATACACAACAGACACACAACACCAACACTCAGACACATTGTTATTGTCAAGACACTAAGGAGTCTGCAACTGTTTGTTTGATTTAAGGAGCCTCGCTGCTTGATACTGCTGACACCTAACCGGTTCCGGTTACCGAAACTTTGAGCCACCAACTAGTGAGACGGAACCTGGAATCCGGAGGAGCATCGTACACCTGTCGAATGCCAGGGTCGACTCCAAGACATAATACAACCGAAAGCCAGCACTTTTCCTAAACGAGATCAGATTATCTCAGGTGTTCTGAGTGTGTCACTGTCTGGATGGTGTGAATGATGATATGCGATCTAGCTAAGCATCAGAAAACTATTTTATTTTTGTACCTGTAACATAAATGTAACTATCATAGTTCACCAGTTGAACCACAATTTTCATTTTCTCTTTTATATTAAGAGTATTGTTTTATACTTTCACCAACGTACTCCACTCATGATCATTTTGAACGCAAGGTGTGCGTCGTGAGTGCGTGAAAGTAGTTAAAACAGGGGGCTCCATCAATTGACGAAGGATCACCGACAGATAAACTAGGCATTCGTGTTAGGGCTTCCTACATACACGAGTGTTCTTCACCTTCTGCCTTTGTCTACCAAGTGAATCCCAGTCTCTTCTATCGGGACCATCCCTTTAGACATTCTTGTAACGAGCCATAATTTCTAGAGACTGTCGGCAAACTCTTGGATAGGGATTTCTGTCTATTTCGATAGAAACACCCTAACGGTCGGTGACAACTGTGGTCTCGGTCCGGGATCTACCCAGCTAATTAGAAATATTTCTAATAAATTGTGTTACTTGGTACAAAAAAAAAAAAATTCTCATCTTAGTAAAGGGTAGAGTAGTTTAGGAAACTCTGTAATTAGTTGTTTCCATTCGATTGAGAGAGTGAAAGTGTGTCTTGTATCATTGTTTTGTACTAACCATTTTTGTGTATGTACTAATAAGATTTGTAAATTATTGCAATTGTATTAGTATAACTTGAATTGGGAAGTAGTATAATATTGATATAGAAATTGTAGTCCACTGATCACTCACCCTCTCAGTCAAAACTCAGTCATGAGTTCATCAGCAGATTTGCACGCAGCAGCGGTAGCTATGGGTTATTGGAGCCCGAAGCAGCCAAATATGTCCATGATATGGAGAGGGAGTTAAGGAAAGAAGACAGGGAAGATAAAATACGTAGGCATGAACTCGAGCTTAAGAAACTGGAAGCAGAGACAGAGCTTAAGAAAATCGAGGCCGAGGCTGAGAAAGAACTTAGGCAGTTTACAGGAAAACGAAAAATTCGACAGCATGAGTTTAGGATGAAAGAGCTAGAAAACCAAGCTCTATCAGCAACCTGTTCTAACGCCAGCTCTCCGGCACCCAGCATTGAAACCCAGCTACATTCGACTTCTCATGTGGGTCCTATGAGTTTTTCCTTTGATGCCGTTTGAGGAAAATCAGGAACAATTGGATAGTTACCTTCAGAAATTAGCTGAGTCATTTGGGTTGGCTAGGGAACACTGGAACTTGAAGCTTTCTCAGGCACTGAGGGGACAAGCGTATGTAGTCTTTCAGGGACTACCTCCAGGCCATGAACACTCTTATGAAAGTTTGAAATCGGCCTTTATTGAAGAGATATGAGTTAACCTCAGCTGCTTATCAGCGGAAATTCCGAACCGCAAGACGTCTGAGGGGTGAGTCATTCTCACAATTGTCCGCTCGTCTGCAGAGTTATCTCTGTAAATGGGAGACATTGGGAGAGTATTGAACACTCCTATGCGGGCTTGCGGGAGATGGTTTTTTGTGTGAGCAGCTGAGGAAACTGTATGTCGAAGCCGATGGAAACTTTCATCATTGAACAAGGGCAACAAACACTGGGGGAAATGATAGTCTTGGCTGAAAGATATTTGACTGCCCATGGGACTCGGTCCCAACACAACCTCCCCAACCTCAACAGAACCCACCTCCAAACAATCAGGGACAAACCGTTAGCAATATACCAGCAGACCAGAGGCAACCTCAGCAGCAGCATAACAAAAAACAAACACATCTGGGGCTAGAAAACCATACTGCACGAATTGCTCATAATAATTCCCACAGTACGGCAGACTGGCAAGCGCAGAAACAAAACCCCAGATTGTGGCTTGCTTCTCGGTAGGGAAGAAAACCACTACACTACCACCGCCTCCCGAAATGAGAGGACATCGAGTAGTAGAGAAGATCAATGTCAATGGACAGTTGGTCGAGTGTCTCCATGATACGGGGTTAACGTATGATGCCATAATAGCATCACACTTAGTAAAACCTGGTCAGTTGACGCAAAACATGGTCGAAGTTATGGGTGCGACAAGAAGTTCGCCTACCCTAACTTTACCAATAGCCCAAGTGTTAGTTAACTCTAGATTTGTAAAGGGAACTATATCGGCAGCAGTGATGACTGATCCTATCTATGACATAATACTGGGAAGTAAATATGTTTATTTAGGGGAACCATCCACTCCCATGATAGTAGGCAGTGCACTGACCCATATCCCAACTCTAACACCTGGCTGTAACCAACTTCCTAGTGCTAGGAAGACTCCCCAGAGAGGAAAATTTTCTTCCTCTAAACGTTCGCTAGAGGTAGGGGACAAAGTGTTACTCTTAAGATCTAGGGGGACTAATAAGGAGACTGAGTGGCAAGGACCATTCCCCATAATGGAGAAAGTGTCCAACACCAAATATAAAATTTTCATGAAAGGTAAGATGAAAATCTACCACATTAAATTGCTCTGCAAATATTATGACAGAGCAAAAGAACGACCAGTACATCTGGTAGCTCTAAATGTGGTTCAGAAAGTAGGGAGGAGGGAAGAACCTCTTAGCTTTCCATACCCCCTCAACTTTGGGGACCCCCCCTCTGCCCCCCCCCCCCCCCCCCTCAGGTCTCCCTCTAATCCTCTCCTCTCCCCTTCCAGAATCTCCCTATCCTCCTCATGCATTCCGGCCCTCTTCTCCCCCTGGCTCTACTCTCCCGGCCCTCTAGGCCCCTGCCCCTCATCCCCCTCTGATCCCTCTGCCCCCCTCCCTATCTCCTCCCCTCTTCCTCCCCCCCTCCTGCACCCTCCTGCCCTTGCTGGCCTGGCATTCCCCCTCTGACCCCTACTCCCACCCCCCCCGTGCCTGCTGGCTCTACTTTCTGGCACTGGCACATTATTGCCACTCTTGTCTGCCTCCCCTCTCGCCTCCCTGGTGGCTCCACTCCCGCCTACCCTTATGGACCCCTCCTCTGCCCCTGGCCCATGCCCCCATGCCTAATGGTACCGCTGGCACCGGAAATTGTACTACCTTTCCGTCTCTTCCCAATGACTATAGCTGGGTTAGGCTGCTGCTCCCCCCCAGTGGGCATCTGTCCGATTATACCACCCCTGACCCTGCCATAAGACTGGGGGGGAGTCCTTAACATTTTGCTTTGCCGTAAGGGCCTGGCCCCTGGCACCAACTGGCTCCCCGCCTTCTATGGCTGCATTTCCTGCTCCGAACCCCCGACCCTCTGGAGCTTTCTACCCTCCCCCTGTCTCTGGGGACCTCCAGGAACTCTTCCTATGCCCCTCTTAATCCTCCTATGAGAGTATGAGTTGATATCTGGTATCCTCTCTCTTCCCCCTCCCCTTGAGTGGAATCATTCGCACCATGCTCCCTTCCCCCCCCCAAATAATATCCCCTTGATTCTGTCTCATCTCCTTCACGGCTGTGGCCATGACTCTGGTGCAGCTGCCCCTGCTGGCCCCCAACCTCCTCCCCCCTGCTGCTCCCCCATGCCTCCCCCCCCTCCCCCTGGCTTCCCACTGCCCCGCCTTGGACTCTCTTCCCCCTCCAACCCCCCCCCCCTCCTTCCCCCCCTCTCACCAATACCCCTCTCTGCTCTCTGACCCCCTCAGCCCATCTGTCCCCCCCCTCCCTGGGGCTTGGCCTGCTGCCCTCCTTCCCTATCTTGGCTGGTACCCCTTCACCCCTCCCCCCCCCCCACCCTGTTTGGCTTCCTCCTCCGTGCTCTTCCTTATTGCCACTCTGGCCTCCGAATCCCCCCCCACCGGGGGACTGCCACCTCGTCCCGTGCTGGGGACTCCCTTTCCTTATCTGCCCCCCCCCTGCTGGTCCTGCCACGGGGGGGGGACCCTGGCTTGATCCACTTCACTGCCCCCCGGGTGGGGGGGGGGGGGGAACCCCCCCCTCCCCCCCTCTCCGGGGGCCCTCCTGCCTTTGACTCCCCCGCTCTGGCTGCCCTCTCCCCCTGGACCCCCTCCTCTCCACTTTGCCTGAGCCTGCTGACCCCCCCCTCTCATCTCTGCTTCGCCCCTTGGCTTCCCCCTTTGCTCCCCCCACCACCTGCCCCCCTCTGCCGGGGACTCTGGCCCCTCTCCCCGCACCCCCGGTGCTCCTGGCTCCGTGCCCTGGCCCACCTCCTCTCTGGTCCCTGTCCTCCCCTGTGGCTCCCCCCTCTCTGCTCCCCCGGGGGACTGTCTCCCTCCCCCCCCACATCCCCCCTGGCCCTCCCTGTCCTCTTGGCCCCTCCCCTCTCCCCCCCCCTCCCTCTGGCTCCTGCCCCCCCCTTACCCCTGGCTTCCCATTGCACCTCTGACTGGATCCTCCACTAAACTTATCAGGAGAAACGCCAGGTCATACCAAAGTACCAAGCCAGCCCGGAGTCGAAAAGAGTCTAATAGATCCTTCTCTAGAGGGGAACAATGGGTTCAGATATAAACAAAAACTATGGTGAGAATGCATAGTCGATCTAGGCTCATCCACCCGAAAGTTGCTGAGCCGTACTTTTCCTAGGGGGGCATATGTGACGGGATGAGTCTAGATCACTATGCAAACACCAACACTACTACGTTAGTGGAATTCCTAATTTACATTCTGGATTCAGTAGCAGCTAAATTATAATAATGACGTCAATTGGCGACGCAGACATTGCTGCACTAAAACTACACACTGTTACATTGGGGACAGTCATATTTTCACGTCATCAAATGATGTCACAAGGAAATCCCCTGTTGTACTACCCTTATCATTAATAACAAAGTATATGGCCGTCAATCCCTGCAACGGGAAAACAGCGATATTGCTAATAGTACGGCTGCACCGGAAATTGTGACTAACCACTTCCGTCCTGTTCACAAGATATAGCTGAGGTGCTAGGCAGACTTACATGAATGAGCTGCCATTCCAGTGGCATCCTGGTAGATTTACCAAAACCGATCTTAATTGCTGCAATAAGGACTGGGGTGAGTGTAGTAACTTAATAATTACGATTATAGTAAGAAAGTGTGTACACATTTATATTTGATATTGGGAAAACCCAAACTGTCCCGACCATGTATATTATGAAAACGTGGTATTGAAAGGGGAGACATTGAGAGAAAAACATGTCGGGCCTAGATATATTTATAGATAAAAAATATATATAGATATAAGTGATGAACCTTACTGATTATTTTCATATGCATTTTGTGAAATGTATTTACATGTATCTTTTGTTGAAAATATGATAACATGATTTTGCCGTGTGGGCAGAAGTAGAAGAGACAGGTGTAACATGATTCTCACATGCCAGCAATAATACTAGGCGATTTATATTTCAAACATAAATTTCGCTTACCCCTGATTCACCGCCATGCCGAAACTACACGACACTGCCGGTCATAAGTTCAAAGCAAATACTATGTGGTGAGGAATCAGAATTTGGGGAGTAAATTACTCCACAAGGGATAACTGAGACATCCTACAGCCCAATGCCTGGAATATCTCAGCCCCCTTGCTTGCCTGCTGGCCTTCTTCTTATCTTTTAGCTCGTATATTCTGTGGGGTATACCTCACGACTTCATGGCGACACTTGATTGCTTTATGCCTAAGACTGATGTGGGATTAGGTTGAATTATTGTTGGCCCTTCCTTAGCTATCTAGGAAAACATCCTGGCTGCCCAGACTCCCTCACCATGATGTTAAGGAATACACCAGTAATTATTGCATATGAGTCACTTCAAGTTTTACAACCATGTACATTTTGTAATGTTTTTTTCAAACAAAGATTTGTCTACATGTTCTATTCCAATGGACCATGTGGTCTTAGAATGTGTCCACTTCTGGACCCTTTTTCACCTTGTATCATCATGTCATACAAGGTATAGCCAAGCTGATAAGAACTATTGGCCTTTGCTTTTGATACAGAATAGCAGAGAGGAATTGTTTTATTCCTGTTCTGCATCTGACACATACACAACAGACACACAACACCAACACTCAGACACATTGTTATTGTCAAGACACTAAGGAGTCTGCAACTGTTTGTTTGATTTAAGGAGCCTCGCTGCTGATACTGCTTGACACCTAACCGGTCCGGTTACCGAAACTTTGAGCCACCAACTAGTGGAGACGGAACCTGGAATCCGGAGGAGCATCGTACACCTGTCGAATGCCAGGGTCGACTCCAAGACATAATACAACCGAAAGCCAGCACTTTTCCTAAACGAGATCAGGTGACTCTTCTACATGTGTTCTGAGTGTGTCACTGTCTGGATGGTGTGAATGATGATATGCGATCTAGCTAAGCATCAGAAAACTATTTTATTTCTTGTACCTGTAACATAAATGTAACTATCATAGTTCACCAGTTGAACCACAATTTTCATTTTCTCTTTTATTATTAAAGGAGTATTGTTTTATACTTTCACCAACGTACTCCACTCATGATCATTTTGAACGCAAGGTCGTGCGCGTGAGTGCGTGAAAGTAGTTAAAACAGGGGGCTCCATCAATTGACGAAGGAATCACCGACAGATAAAACTAGGCATTCGTGTTAGGGCTTCCTACATACACGAGTGTTCTTCACCTTCTGCCTTTGTCTACCAAGTGAATCCAGTCTCTTCTATCGGGACCATCCCTTTAGACATTCTTGTAACGAGCCATATTCTAGAGACTGTCGGCAACTCTTGGATAGGGATTTCTGTCTATTTCGATAGAAACACCCTAACGGTCGGTGACAACCAGTCAACCTCTTTCTTCTCTCTATGCATGTTTGTGCGTGTGTGTGTGTGTGGTGTGTGTGAGAGAGAGATGAGAGAGAGAGAGAGAGAGAGAGTGTGTGTGGCTCCAGATGATTTGTTCTCGGCTCTCTGTACTACAGGCAACTCTCCTCTCTTTTTTCTATCTCTATCTTCTATGTGGTTTTGTGTGTGTGAGTGAGTGTGTGTGTGGGGAGGAGAGAGAGAGAGAGAGAGAGTAGTAGTAGTAGTTAGTAGTAGCAGATTGTCCTGATATCTCTGTACTACCAGTCACCTCTTTCTCTCTCTCTCTCTTCTCCTCTCCTCTCTCTCTATCTCTCTCTCTCTCTCTCTCTCTCTCTCTTTGTGGGTGGGATGTGTGGGATGCAGCATGTTTGTGCGCAGCGACAAATGACAACAATAGATGTTGGACAGCAAGTGAAATGTTGGTGTTCCCAACAACAACAGATGTTCACATCAAGTGAAATGTTTGTATTCCAACAACAACACAACAAAAAACAACAGATGTTGACAGCAAGTGAAATTTTGGTGTTCCAACAACACAATAGATGTTAACAGCAAGTGAAATTGATGTGGTCCAACAACAACAATAGTTGACAGCAAGTGAAATGTTGGTGTTCTAACAACAACAACAACAACAAACAATAGATGTTGACAGCAAGTGAAATGTTGGTGTTCCAATAACAACAATAGATGTTGACAGCAAAGTGAAATGTTGGTGTTCCAAAAACAACAAAACAACAAACAGATGTTGACAGCAAGTGAACAGTTTCATATGGACATATTTCACTAGTAAACAATTCAGTATTTTATGGTTGCTGTACAACTTACTGTTTGAAACGCCACTTACCACATCACTACACCACCATGTGAATGTACCACATAAGAACCTCCATCGCTCAATACCAATTAGCACCAGACAAATGGTGACCTCAGACAACATACCTCGCCACCTATCAGCATCACTCTAAGTATATGTTGACTGTTGATGTTGACTGTTGATGTTGACTGATTGATGTTGACTGTTTGATTTGACTGTCTGAAGTGACTGTTTGATGTTGAATGTGTATCCTCTTATACTCTTGGATGTAAAGGTAGGTTACTTCAAACTCACCTTCTATCATTCACATCCTCACCTTCTATATTTCACACCCACACCTTGTAACCACACCCGTAAAGAAGCAATAGTACTTGTCACACCTCACCTTGTAGTGTTTAACCTCCACATACTCACCTTGTAATGTTTAACTTTGACAAAATGAGCATGGACAGTGAGGAGCTCATCAACATACTTATGCTGTGCTGCAGGTCTGCCAGGACTTTCTGCTGCTGCAGGCTCCTTCTACGGGGACAATTGACAAAACTGGCACCAGTTTGACTACTTTTTGTAAATGTAGGTTCATGCCTTCGGATCAGAAGTGTCTTTTCCAGACTGAAAAGAAACCTGAAGGCAATGTAATTGAGCCAAGAGGCAACATTGAGACAATGTAACTAGCCAAGAGGCTAACATCGAGGACAATGTTAGTGAGCCAAGAGGCTAACATTGAGAGTCAATGTGGTTGATGTGGATGTCCAAAAAAATAGTCATGACATGATGAAGACAGTGGACGCAGCAAAGATGTGGTTCCAGAAGTGGACGTGAATATTTGGATAGAGAATACCATGGGATGAGTTTTCACGACCATAAGGAAGAGACAAATGCAACATTTGGGGTACAAACAGCAGGGGTGTGTACCAACAGCAGGGGTGTACCAACAGGAGCAGTGTACCAACAGTAGCGGTTTGTACCAACAGTAGGGTGTACCAACAGTACTGGTGTAACAACAGTAGGGTTACCAACAGTAGCAGTGTACCAACATTAGGGGGTGTACCAACAGTAGCAGTTACCAACAGTAGGGTGTGTACCAACAGTAGCGGTGTACCAACAGTAGCAGTGTACCAACAGTAGGGGTGTACCAACAGTAGGGTGTACCAACAGTAGGGTTGTACCAACAGAGGGGTTGTACAAACAGTAGGGGGTTGTACCAACAGTAGGGGTGTACCAACAGCAGGGGTTCACCAACAGCATGGGGTTTGTTGTACCAACAGCAGGAGTGTACCAACAGGAGCAAGTGGTACCAAACAGTAGTGTGTACCAACAGTAGGATGTACCAACAGTAGGGGTTGACCAACAGTAGGGGACCATGAAATTTTATGAAACGTGGTATTTGAAAGGGGAGACATTGAGAGAAAACATGTGAGGCCTAGATATATTTATAGATAAAAATATATATAGATATAATGTATGAACCTTACTGATTATTTTCATATGCATTTTGTGAATGTATTTACATGTATATTTTGTTGAAAATATGATAACATGATTTTGCCATGTGGGCAGAAGTAGAAGAGACAGGTGGAACATGATTCTCACATGCCAGCAATAATACTAGGCGATTTATATTCAAACATAAATTTGCTTACCCCTGATTCACCGCCATGCCGAACTACACGACACTGACGGTCATAAGTTCAAAGCAAATACTATGTGGTGAGGAATCAGAATTTGGGGAGTAAATTACTCCACAAGGGATAACTGAGACATCCTACAGCCCAATGCCTGGAATATCTCAGCCCCCTTGCTTGCCTGCTGGCCTTCTTCTTATCTTTTAGCTCGTATATTCTGTGGGGTATACCTCACGACTTCATGGCGACACTTGATTGCTTTATGCCTAATGACTGATGTGGGATTAGGTTGAATTATTGTTGGCCCTTCCTTAGCTATCTAGGGAAACATCCTGGCTGCCCAGGACTTCCTCACCATGATGTTAAGGAATACACCAGTAATTATTGCATATGAGTCACTTCAAGTTTTACAACCATGTACATTTTGTAATGTTTTTTTCAAACAAAGATTTGTATACATGTTCTATTCCAATGGACCATGTGGTCTTAGAATGTGTCCACTTCTGGACCCTTTTTCACCTTGTATCATCATGTCATACAAGGTATAGCCAAGCTGATAAGAACTATTGGCCTTTGCTTTTGATACAGAATAGCAGAGAGGAATTGTTTTATTCCTGTTCTGCATCTGACACATACACAACAGACACACAACACCAACACTCAGACACATTGTTATTGTCAAGACACTAAGGAGTCTGCAACTGTTTGTTTGATTTAAGGAGCCTCGCTGCTGATACTGCTGACACCTAACCGGTCCGGTTACCGAAACTTTGAGCCACCAACTAGTGGAGACGGAACCTGGAATCCGGAGGAGCATCGTACACCTGTCGAATGCCAGGGTCGACTCCAAGACATAATACAACCGAAAGCCAGCACTTTTCCTAAACGAGATCAGATTATCTCAGGTGACTCTGTGTCTACATGTGTTCTGAGTGTGTCACTGTCTGGATGGTGTGAATGATGATATGCGATCTAGCTAAGCATCAGAAAACTATTTTATTTTTGTACCTGTAACATAAATGTAACTATCATAGTTCACCAGTTGAACCACAATTTTCATTTTCTCTTTTATTATTAAAGAGTATTGTTTTATACTTTCACCAACGTACTCCACTCATGATCATTTTGAACGCAAGGTGTGCGCGTGAGTGCGTGAAAGTAGTTAAAACAGGGGGCTCCATCAATTGACGAAGGATCACCGACAGATAAACTAGACATTCGTGTTAGGGCTTCCTACATACACGAGTGTTCTTCACCTTCTGCCTTTGTCTACCAAGTGAATCCCAGTCTCTTCTATCGGGACCATCCCTTTAGACATTCTTGTAACGAGCCATAATTTCTAGAGACTGTCGGCAAACTCTTGGATAGGGATTTCTGTCTATTTCGATAGAAACACCCTAACGGTCGGTGACAACCAGTCAACTCTCTTTCTTTCTCTCTATGCATGTGTTTGTGCGTGTGTGTGTGTGTGTGTGTGTGTGAGAGAGAGAGAGAGAGAGAGAGAGAGAGAGAGTGTGTGTGGCTCCAGATGATTTGTCTCGGCATCTCTGTACTACCAGTCAACTCTCTCTCTCTTTATTTCTATCTCTATCTTTCTATGTGTGTTTTTGTGTGTGTGTGAGTGTGTGTGTGAGAGAGAGAGAGAGAGAGAGAGAGAGTAGTAGTAGTAGTAGCAGATTGTCCTGATATCTCTGTACTACCAGTCACCTCTTTCTCTCTCTCTCTCTCTCTCTCTCTCTCTCTCTCTCTCTCTCTCTCTCTCTCTCTCTCTCTCTCTCTCTCTCTCTGTGGGTGGATGTGTGGGCATGCATGCATGTTTGTGCGCAGCGACAATGACAACAATAGATGTTGACAGCAAGTGAAATGTTGGTGTTCCAACAACAACAGATGTTCACATCAAGTGAAATGTTTGTATTCCAACAACAACAACAACAACAACAACAGATGTTGACAGCAAGTGAAATTTTGGTGTTCCAACAACAACAATAGATGTTAACAGCAAGTGAAATTGATGTGTTCCAACAACAACAATAGTTGACAGCAAGTGAAATGTTGGTGTTCTAACAACAACAACAACAACAACAATAGATGTTGACAGCAAGTGAAATGTTGGTGTTCCAATAACAACAATAGATGTTGACAGCAAGTGAAATGTTGGTGTTCCAACAACAACAACAACAACAACAGATGTTGACAGCAAGTGAACAGTTTTCATATGGACATATTTCACTAGTAAACAATTCAGTATTTTATGGTTGCTGTACAACTTACTGTTTGAAACGCCACTTACCACATCACTACACCACCATGTGAATGTACCACATAAGAACCTCCATCGCTCAATACCAATTAGCACCAGACAAATGGTGACCTCAGACAACATACCTCGCCACCTCTCAGCATCACTCTAAGTATATGTTGACTGTTTGATGTTGACTGTTTGATGTTGACTGATTGATGTTGACTGTTTGATGTTGACTGTCTGAAGTTGACTGTTTGATGTTGAATGTGTATCCTCTTATACTCTTGGATGTAAAGGTAGGTTACTTCACATCCTCACCTTCTATCATTCACATCCTCACCTTCTATCATTCACACCCACACCTTGTAACCACACCCTTAAGAAGCAATAGTACTTGTCACACCCTCACCTTGTAGTGTTTAACCTCACATCCTCACCTTGTAATGTTTAACTTTGACAAAATGAGCCTGGACAGTGAGGAGCTCATCAACATACTTCTGCTGCTGCAGGTCTGCCCAGACTTTCTGCTGCTGAGGCTCCTTCTCCGGGGACAATTTGACAAACTGGCACCAGTTTGCCTCCTTTTTGTAAATGTAGGTCATGCCTTCCGGATCAGAAGTGTCTTTTCCAGACTGAAAAGAAACCTGAAGGCAATGTAATTGAGCCAAGAGGCAACATTGAGACAATGTAACTGAGCCAAGAGGCTAACATCGAGACAATGTTAGTGAGCCAAGAGGCTAACATTGAGAGTCAATGTGGTTGATGTGGATGTCCAAAAACTAGTCATGACATGATGAAGACAGTGGACGCAGCAAAGATGTGGTCCCAGAAGTGGACGTGAATATTGTGGATAGAGAATACCATGGGATGAGTTTTCACGACCATAAGGAAGAGACAAATGCAACATTTGGGCGTACCAACAGCAGGGGTGTACCAACAGCAGGGGTGTACCAACAGGAGCAGTGTACCAACAGTAGCGGTGTACCAACAGTAGGGGTGTACCAACAGTACTGGTGTACCAACAGTAGGGGTTACCAACAGTAGCAGTGTACCAACAGTAGGGGTGTACCAACAGTAGCAGTGTACCAACAGTAGGGGTGTACCAACAGTAGCGGTGTACCAACAGTAGCAGTGTACCAACAGTAGGGGTGTACCAACAGTAGGGTGTACCAACAGTAGGGGTGTACCAACAGCAGGGGTGTACTAACAGTAGGGGTGTACCAACAGTAGGGGTGTACCAACAGCAGGGGTGTACCAACAGCAGGGGTGTACCAACAGCAGGAGTGTACCAACAGGAGCAGTGTACCAACAGTAGTGTGTACCAACAGTAGCGGTGTACCAACAGTAGGGGTGTACCAACAGTAGGGGTGTACAAACAGTAGGGGTGTACCAACAGTAGGGGTGTACCAACAGTAGGGGTGTACCAACAGCAGGGGTGTACCAACAGCAGGAGTGTACCAACAGCAGGAGTGTACCAACAGGAGCAGTGTACCAACAGTAGTGTGTACCAACAGTAGCGGTGTACCAACAGTAGGGGTGTACCAACAGTAGGGGTGTACCAACAGTAGCAGTGTACCAACAGTAAGGGTGTACCAACAGTAGGGGTGTACCAACAGTAGGGGTGTACCAACAGTAGGGGTGTACCAACCATAGGGGTGTACCAACAGTAGGGGTATACCAACAGCAGCAGTGTACCAACAGTAGCGTGTACCAACAGTAGGGGTGTACCAACAGTAGGGGTGTACCAACAGTAGGAGTGTACCAACAGTAGGAGTGTACCAACAGTAGGGGTGTACCAACAGTAGCGTGTACCAACAGTAGCAGTGTACCAACAGTAGCGGTGTACCAACAGTAGCGGTGTACCAACAGTAGGAGTGTACCAACAGTAGGGGTGTACCAACAGTAGGGGTGTACCAACAGTAGGGGTGTACTAACAGTAGGGGTGTACCAACAGTAGCAGTGTACCAACAGTAGCGGTGTACCAACAGTAGGGGTGTACCAACAGTAGCAGTGTACCAATAGTAAGGGTGTACCAACAGTAGGGGTGTACCAACCATAGGGGTGTACCAACAGCAGGGGTGTACCAACAGCAGGAGTGTACCAACAGGAGCAGTGTACCAACAGTAGCGTGTACCAACAGTAGCGGTGTACCAACAGTAGCGGTGTACCAACAGTAGGGGTGTACCAACAGTAGGGGTGTACCAACAGTAGGAGTGTACCAACAGTAGGGGTGTACCAACAGTAGGGGTGTACCAACAGTAGCGGTGTACCAACAGTAGCGGTGTACCAACAGTAGCGGTGTACCAACAGTAGGGGTGTACCAACAGTAGGGGTGTACCAACAGTAGGGGTGTACCAACAGTAGGGGTGTACCAACAGTAGGGGTGTACCAACAGTAGCGGTGTACCAACAGTAGGGGTGTACCAACAGTAGGGGTGTACCAGCAGTAGGGGTGTACCAGCAGCAGGGGTGTACCAGCAGCAGGAGTGTACCAGCAGCAGGAGTGTACCAACAGGAGCGGTGTACCAACAGGAGCGGTGTACCAACAGGAGCGGTGTACCAACAGGAGCGGTGTACCAACAGTAGGGGTGTACCAACAGTAGGGGTGTACCAACAGTAGGGGTGTACCAACAGTAGCGGTGTACCAACAGTAGCGGTGTACCAACAGTAGCGGTGTACCAACAGTAGGGGTGTACCAACAGTAGCAGTGTACCAACAGTAGCAGTGTACCAACAGTAAGGGTGTACCAACAGTAGGGGTGTACCAACAGTAGGGGTGTACCAACCGTAGGGGTGTACCAACAGCAGGGGTGTACCAACAGCAGGAGCAGTGTACCAACAGTAGCGGTGTACCAACAGTAGCGGTGTACCAACAGTAGCGGTGTACCAACAGTAGCGGTGTACCAACAGTAGGGGTGTACCAACAGTAGCAATGTACCAACAGCAGGGGTGTACCAACAGCAGGGGTGTACCAACAGTATGGGTGTACCAACAGCAAGGGTGTACCAACAGCAGGGGTGTACCAACAGCAGGGGTGTACCAACAGCAGGGGTGTACCACAGCAGGGGTATACCAACAGCAGAGGTGTACCAACAATAGGGGTGTACCAACAGCAGGGGTGTACCAACAGTAGGGGTGTGATGGGAATATCAGTGTGTGGGAAATACTTGACAGCAGCCAATAGTGTGGCTGTGAGAATATTGAGACACGCAGTGTCCTCATGGCTTGACACATCCACTCCACGGGAGACACAATCAGCTGCAAGCAATATCACACAGCCACTCCAGGGGAACACAATCAGCTGCCAGCAATATGACACACCCACTCCATGAAGGACACAATCAGCTGCAAGCAATATCACACAGCCACTCCAGGGGAACACAATCACCTGCCAGCAATATGACACACCCACTCCATGGGGGACACAATCAGCTGCAAGCAATATCACACAGCCACTCCAGGGGACACAATCACCTGCCAGCAATATGACACACCCACTTCATGGGGGACACAATCACCTGTCAGCAATATGACACACTCACTCCAGAGGGACACAATCACCTGCCAGAAATATGACACACCCACTCCAGGGGGACACAATCACCTGCTAGAAATATGACAAAACCACTCCAGGGGGACACAATCACCTGCCAACAATATGACACACTCACTCCAGGGGGACACAATCACCTGCCAGAAATATGACAGCTGGCCGCTTTGCGTTGATTTCCACGGCATGAGGTGCAAACATTCAGACAGCGATGAAACACTACTGAACCCAAACTGTCTGGTCAATAACAAGAAGCCAAAAAATGCTGGGGTTGATGGCAACCTCCTGGACAGAACATGCAGCTAAGTCTAACTGTAGGCCTACTGGACATGAGAAATACCAGGCTACCGCAGGCCAACTAAACATGAGAAATACCAAGCTACCATAGGCCAACTGGACATGAGAAATACCAGGCTACCGCAGGCCAACTGGACATGAGACATACCAGGCTACTGTAGGCCAAATGGACATGATAAATACCAGGCTACTGATAGCCTAATGGACATGAGAAATATCAGGCTACAGTAGGCCAACTAGACATGAGAAATACCAGGCTACCATAGGCCTACTGGACATGAAAAATACCAGGCTACTGTAGGCCAACTATACATGAGAAGTACCAGGCTACTGTAGGTCAACTAGACATGAGAAATACCAGGCTACCATAGGCCAACTGGGAGTCTCTGTGGCGAAGTGGTCAAGCCGTTTGACTCGTGCTCCAAAGGTTGTGGGTTCGATTCAAGGCCGCGTCCTTCGGTTTACGAGTTAAATGTTTCAGAGACTCCTGTGGGTCGTCGCTAGAGCTATGTAGTTCATGCTTTGTGCTACGCTTTCCGTGCTGCAGAAAGAGACAGAGCCATATGGGATAAAACCCGGTGCAATGAAGTCGACCCTGTTGACTTTTAAGCGACTTTTAAGGCCAACTGGACATGAGAAATACCAGGCTACTGTAGGCCAACTAAACATGAGAAATACCAGGCTACTGTTAGCCTACTGGACATGAGAAATACTAGGCTACTGTTAGCCTACTGGACATGAGAAATACCAGGCTACTGTAGGCCAACTAAACATGAGAAATACCAGGCTACTGTTAGCCTACTGGACATGAGAAATAAGAGGCTACTGTAGGCCAACTAGACATGAGAAATATCGGGCTACTGTTGGTCTACTGGACATGAGAAATACCAGGCTACTGTAGGCCAACTAGACATGAGAAATACCAGGCTACTATAAGCCAACTGGATATGAGAAATACCAGGCTACTGTAGGCCTATTGGACATGAGAAATACCAGGCTACTGTAGACCTACTGGACATGAGAAATACCAGGCTACTTTAGGCCAACTGGACATGAGAAATACCAGGCTACTGTAGGCCAACTGGTCATGAGAAATACCAGGCTACTGTAGGCCAACTGGACATGAGAAATACCAGGCTACTGTAGGCCAACTGGACATGAGAAATACCAGACTACTGTAGGCCAACTAAACATGAGAAATACCAGGCTACTGTAGGCCAACTGGACATGAGAAATACCAGGCTACTGTAGGCCAACTGGACATGAGAAATACCAGGCTACTGTAGGCCAACTGGACATGAGAAATACCAGGCTACTGTAGGCCAACTGGACATGAGAAATACCAGGCTACTGTAGGCCAACTGGATATGAGAAATACCAGGCTACTGTAGGCCAACTGAACATGAGAAATACCAGGCTACTATAGGCCAACTGGACATGAGAAATACCAGACTACTGTAGGCCAACTAAACATGAGAAATACCAGGCTACTGTAGGCCAACTGGACATGAGAAATACCAGGCTACTGTAGGCCAACTGGACATGAGAAATACCAGGCTACTGTAGGCCAACTGGACATGAGAAATACCAGGCTACTGTAGGCCAACTGGACATGAGAAATACCAGGCTACTGTAGGCCAACTGGACATGAGAAATACCAGGCTACTGTAGGCCAACTGGATATGAGAAATACCAGGCTACTGTAGGCCAACTGGACATGAGAAATACCAGGCTACTGTAGGCCAACTGGATATGATAAATACCAGGCTACTGTAGGCCTATTGGACATGAGAAATACCAGGCTACTGTAGACCTACTGGACATGAGAAATACCAGGCTACTGTAGGCCAACTGAACATGAGAAATACCAGGCTACTATAGGCCAACTGGACATGAGAAATACCAGGCTACTGTAGGCCAACTGGACATGAGACATACCAGGCTACCGTAAGCTAACTCCATCCATCCATCCATCATGTGCCATGCCAATAAGCGTGGTCGGTCATGTTTTGCCATCTCACTCGATCACCAGAGTCGTGGATCAGCTTCGTGTTTCTGTCTCGACCATGCCACGAGGCCAAGCCATCCAGGTATTTGCTTCTAGGTCTTCCCCTTAGTCTGTTCCCTTCGATCTTGCCAGTTGTCACCAAGCTCTTAAATTTATTTCTTCTCATAACATGCCCAAAAAAATATTGACTGTCTACGTCTAATGTCTCTAATCAGTTTACGATCTTCATTTGTTTCTTAAAGGACTTGTTCATTGGTCTTTCTGGTTGTCCATGGTATTCTTTGCATTTTCGTCAGAAACCACATTTCTACAGCCATCAGATGTTTTTCAGCTTGACTGCTCATTGTCCAAGCTTCACATCTATATAAAAGTACAGGTTCTGTGTAGCACCTCAACACTTTTTTTCTCATTTCAATTGACATCTTTTTATTGGTTAGTATGTTTTTCATCTTGCTAAAGGCTACTTTTGCCATGGTGATTCTTGTTCTAATCTCTTCAAGGCATCTCCCATCAGATGTTATGACTGTTCCGAGATAATTGTACCTATTCACTTGTTGAAGAATATTCCCATTTACTTGTATATTACATTGTGGTATTTCGTTCTTCCTAGTGATGACCATAATCTGTGTTTTTTTACAATTTAATTCTATCCCTAGTTGTTCACTGTGTGTAACAACCGCATATACTAAATGTTGCAGGTCCTGTTCATTGTCTGCAATCAAGACTGTATCATCTGCATATCTAATGTTATTGATGCATCGTCCCCCAATGTTGATTCCTTCCATATCTTCAATATTTCTGAAAATATTTTCACTGTACAGGGAAAACAGATCTGGAGACATTACACATCCCTGTCTCATACCTCTCTTAATAGGCTGATATTGACCTACTTCATTATCAATTCTTATGGCAGCTTGTTGTTTCCAATATATGTTTTTACAAGTCTAAGGTCTTTTCCATCAATTTGTAGATCTTCAAGCATCCTTATCATGTCGACATGTCTCACTTTATCGAAAGTCATTGTGTAGTCAATAAAGCAAAGGTGTAGATCTTTGTTTACTTCTATAGAACGTTCGATTACGGTAAGCTAACTGGACATGAGAAATACCCCGCTGTCGTGAGCCAACCGGATGTGAACTCAGAAACAGCAAGAGGCAGCAGGTGATGCTCACCTTAAACAAGCCGTACATTCTCAGATGACCCAGCTGTTCTTGCCTGGCAAAGATCTGCTTGAACTTGCGGTTGATGGCACTAAACATCTCCATCTCGTCAGCGCTGTTGTGAACTCTGGATATGTCCTGGGGGAACATATGAAGGCAGGTGGTTTGACTGAGGTTGTGAAGCTGGTGGGTGGTTTGACTGAGGTTGTGAAGCAGACAGGTGGTTTGACTGAGGTTGTGAAGCAGACAGGTGGTTTGACTGAGGTTGTGAAGCAGACAGGTGGTTTGACTGAGGTTGTGAAGCAGACAGGTGGTTCGACTAAGGTTGTGAAGCTGGTAGGTGGTTTGACTGAGGTTGTGAAGCTGGTGGGTATGTTTGACTGAGGTTGTGAAGCAGACAGGTGGTTTGACTGAGGTTGTGAGGCAGGCAGGTGGTTTTGACTGAGGTTGTGAAGCTGGTGGGTATGTTTGACTGAGGTTGTGAAGCAGGCAAGTGGTTTGACTGAGGTTGTGAGACAGACAGGTGGTTTTGACTGAGGTTGTGGCGACAGAGTCAATGTGGGTGAACATGGTTTGACACACAAAATGAATAATGCTTCGTTGTCAATAGTGGAGCAGTCATTTTGTAATTGCTTTTGCACATGCACAAACCACTCAGTCCTCACGACTTCTACATGGAGTATTGCTTAAGAGCCAGTTTGTGTCCTGAAATCAGATTTCCCATTGTCCTTACCCTTCCATGCACTTTATGAATGAGGTTCCTGTTACTTAATGACTTTCTCTGGTATAACTGGCAGAGGTCCTGGTAAGCTGTGTTTGTGTGTGTGGTTTCTTCCCAGGATCTGAACATTCCTGTTTGCTTGGCTCTATATTGTTATATCCTGCTGCAGTCCAGATTTGTATTCCTTAAGACAGCAATGCACTAGGCAGGACCTGGGCAATGCTCTGTCTAAATAAAGATGATCTCTGAGAGCTGGCACAGCGACAATATTTACCTGGCAGGTGAGATACTCACAAAGTCAATAGCGTAAACGTTGATGAGGAAGGTCAGCTGAGGTCGAAAGTACTCCAGGTCCACTCTACACACAGGGATATGCAACACGTGCTCCTCCAAGGCCAGGGCTCCACCTGGAGTTGGGTGTGGAGAGGATGAAAGTGTAGTTTATCATGTGTGTGTGCATACTTGCGTGCATGTGTGTGTGTCTGTCTATCTGTATGTCTGTGGATGCAAAGAGTTAGGGAGAAAGTGCAACACAAAATAATGGGACAAACAATGTTGGTTCATAGAAGGCAAGGGTACAATAAATGCTGTGTATTTGCTGAAAACATTAATTGAGTGTTCAATAGATGTAAATAAAGACCTACATCTTTGCTTTATTGACTACACAAAAGCTTTCGATAAAGTAAGACATGTCGACACGATGAAGCTACTTGCAAATCTACAAATTGATGGGACAGACCTTAGACATGTAAAACACATATATTGGAAACAACAAGCTGCCATAAAGATTTATAATGAAATAGGTCAAAAATACATATATTGGAAACAACAAGCTGCCATAAAGATTTATAATGAAATAGGTCATTATCAGCCTATTAAGAGAGGTGTGAGACAGGGATGTGTAATGTCTCCAGATCTTTTTTTCCCTATACCGTGAGAATGTTTTTAGAAATGTAGAAGATATGAGAGGAATCACCAATTGGGGACATAAGATCAATAACATTAGATATAGATATGATACAGTATTGATTACAGACAACAAACAGGATCTGCAACATTTAGTAGATGTGGTTATGGTACACAGCGAACAACTAGGGTTAGAATTACATTGTAAGAAGACACAGGTTATGGTTGTCACTAGGAAGAAAGAAATACCACAATCTATATCTATAAAACAGAGTGTATGTTTGTTTGTTTGTGGGTATTGGATGCGTTCGATAACGGTACATCCGATTGAGATTAAATTTTCTACACGTCTTCCTTTCATTCATTTGCAACCGACTATAATAATTTCTTAATGTAAAATCTTCGACTTATTTAATAACATTTACTTTTCCATTTTCATTATATAATGTCTATATAGCAGGGGCACTTCACTCTAGAAAAGTTATTTCAAGGGGCATAACTTTTAATAACATTTCTATATACTTTATAGTCGTATTGTTGGACTTACTTGCACTATTGTTAAACTTTTTGTCTATAGTTATTTTCAGGCATATGAGTTATAATAAATAATGATATAATCTTTAAGGCATTTTCAAAGTTTTCATAAAAATAATGCATAATGCATAACATTGTAACCCATCTTTTTCTACAGTTTTCATTGAATGGTGTGTGGAAGGACATTCTTTTAAGTTACTGTGCGCCAAGAGCTGGGCGAAACCACGCCGGTCAGACAGATAGACAGACAGACAGTCGGGAACGGGAGAGCTTATATGACTACTTATATGAATTAAATTAGATGCTCCCCACCAGGGACTGGGTGAAGCCGGGCCGGGACAGACAGACAGTCGGGAACGGGAGAGCTTATATGACTACGTATATGAATTAAATTAGATGCTCCCCACCAGGGACTGGGTGAAGCCGGGCCCGGTCAGATAGACAGACAGACAGATAGTCGGGAACGGGAGAGCTTATATGACTACTTATATGAATTAAATGAGATGCTCCCCAGCAGGGACTGAATGAAGCCGGGCCGGGTCAGCCAGCCAGACAGACAAACAAGCAGACAGACAGACTGATAGATAGATAGATCCCCTCCAGGGCCTGGGCGAAGCCGGGCCGGGTCAGCTAGTGTAATATACAAGTAAATGGGTATATTCTAAACAAGTGAATCAGTAATCTATCTTGGAACAGTCATAACATTTGATGGGAAGTGCACTGAAGAGATTTGAACAAGAATCACTATGTTTAAGGTAGCCTTTTGCAAGATGAAAAACATACTGACCAATAAAGTGTAGATTGCAACAAGAAAAAGAGTGTTGAAGTGATACAAAGAATCTGTACTTTTGTATGGATATGAAGCAAAGACAATGTGGTGAGTTACTTGGAAAGCCTCACCTTTGCTTATGACAAAGAAGGAATTATTAATATAATTATAAATGTGTAAACCATACATGTAATTTTGTATGGGTTGAGCGGTGTGCTGGAAAAAAAAGTAAGATCTCAGCCATTTGATTCACGCTAACTCAAGTCTAGTAGCATCATAGGGCCCAGTTGTTAAGTCATAGAATGCAACACCGGTAGGGTAAGAAAACTTGCTATAATTATTATTGCATTTACTTCTATAATTATGTGTCCACGACGTGGATTACATTTTTTGTTCTATACGATTCCTGCAAGCTTACATGTGTTGCTAGTATCGTATATTTATCCATCCATCCATCATCATCATCATCATATTTTGCCATCTCACTCGATCACTAGATTTGTGGATCAGCTCCGTGTTCCTGTCTTGACCAAATATTTATATTATAAGGTATTTTAAAATTATTTGTCCACGAGGTGGATTAAATTTAACTTTCTATACATGCCTAAAGGCATGCTAGTAGTGTATAGTGATAGTATACTGTATGATAGAATTATGTGTCCACAGGTGGAATTAATTACATTCTTCAATACGGTTGCTTCAAGATCATGCTTGATAGCATCAATCAGTTACATTAAAACATGTGGTAGAATTACTGTCCACTAAGTGGGATTCATTACATTCTTCAATATGATTGCTTCAAGCCCAAGCTTGCTAGCCGCTTATTGTATTTTATAAAGTATGTTAGGATTAATTATCCACGAGGTAGAATTAATTAAATTCTTCAACACAATTACTTTCAAGCCACATGTGTGACAAGTATCGTCAAGTTATGGCAGAATGCTTGTTAGATTTAACATAAGAGTGTGAACAAGCAACTCATGCACAGATACTTTCATCAAGATCCACGATCAAAGCAGTACTTAAGTTTGTTGCTTGAATTCTTTGATTGTAGTGAATTCATGATTGCTAGAATTTTATGTGAGTGCATTGTTCACGGCGCTTTCAGTTAGTTAGTTAGTTAGTTAGTTAGTTAGTTAGTTAGTTAGTTAGTTGAGGTTCCAACTTCACGACAACGGGTCATCCCCATTATGCTCCATTCCCATGCCAGCGAATATCACGCAGAATGCTCCCCACTGCCCAATGTGAAAAGTGGAATAGACAGGCGCTTTCAGTAACCATAAGGATCTCAGTGATTGATACAATTTCATTCATAGCATGATTTCACTGATTGTTAGGATTTCAGTATGCGACATGAGTGATTTATATTCACATTGATTGTCAGATTCAGATTGTTTCACATTCTTGATTTATTCCAAAATTCACATCTATGAAGTATAGAATTTCGTTTCTTAGAAGGATCAGTATTCAGTCTACTTTCCCAGTGATGTGTACAATGTAAGTATAGCACATAGGAGAGGAAAACCAAGATACACTTAGAAGAGATTACAGAAAGGATAATAGATCAATCTTCCTTTTCCCTGACAGGTAGATCTTTTCCTAGGATATCCACTCAAGCCCTACAGAAAGGATAATAGATTAATCTTCCTTTCCCCTGACAGGTAGATCTTTTCCTAGGATATCCACTCAAGCCCTATAGAAAGGATAAGTGATTAATCTTCCTTTCCCCTGACAGGTAGATCTTTTACAAGCACACGGGGCAGACAACCTTGAGGGAACATAAAGCATTTTGAAGAAGAAATAAACTAGAGAACTTGGTGACATCTGGCAAGATAAAGGGAATAAGAACAAGATGACGGCAAAGAAGTAAATATCTAGATGGCTAGGCAAAATTTCATGGTCGGGACAAGAAAACAAGGCTGATTCATGATTCTGGTGATTGTGAGATGGTAAAACATGACCGCCTATGCTTATCGGCACGTCACATGATGATGACGTAGGTGTGTGTGTTTGTATGTATGTGTGTGTACATGTGTGTATTAAACTTAAAACATCAAACATCATCAAAACATGTATCAAACATTACCTGAAGCTGCAGCTGCATAGAGAAGTGCAGAGGGTGGTAGAGTGGCAGCTGCTGACAGGAGGGCAGGGTTCGGCGCTGGCGGAGGTGAAGCAGGACTGTTGTCTGATCTCACGGAAGCTGACCTGGATCTGCCAGCCAAGTTGTGTGTGAACTTGTTGTCATGGTAACGAGATGCCATCAGTGAGGCCTGGTCTACCCTCTCCCCCTTCTGTATGTGATCAGAACAGGTTTAAACTGATGCCATCACAGAACTTCCGCAGGACACGGTCTCTATCCCCCAGTATTGATCATAGCCGTTGATTTGTTGTTTGTGTAGAGACCTGGCTTGTGGCACTTCAGGTAAACACATGGGCGCTTCATCACCCTCAGACGGTTTTGTGTGAGAGTGTATGTGTGCATGTATATGTGTGTGTATGCAAGAATATGTGTGTGTGTGTGTGTGTGTGTGTGTGTGTGTGTGTGTGTGTGTGAGAGAGAGAGAGACAGACAGACAGAGAGAGAGAGACAGAGACAGAGACAGAGACAGAGAGAGAGAGAGAGAGAGAGCATGTATGTGTGTGCATGCCATGTCTCAGAACCCACCGCTGTACATCACCAGGTTACTTCTGCATCATAAACCAGAACAACAAACATCACTCACTTCACTTTATTCCCTTCACATCACTCCTTTCACATAACTCCCATCACATCACTCACATCAAGGAGTGTGTATGTGTGTGTTATTGAGTGGGTGCACAACTGAGAGAGTTTGTGTAAATGATGTGTGTTTGCAGGTATGTATGTGCATGTGTATATGTGTCTGGCTGTCTGCCTGTCTCATAACACTGTAGCATGCATTGTTTGTGTTCACAACTTCCATTTGACAATGTTTTCCCTTTCCTATGTAAATGTACCATGCAAAGTAGTTAATTGCTGTACAAGAGATGAGTGATTGGCAGGGCCGAATGTAAGACAGGCCTGCATCCAATTTGTCACCCTTTGAAAATAAAGTTTGTTCGTTCATTCACATCACATCATTCACTTCACATTACTCACTTCACATCATTCACATCACTCACTTCATATTACCTGCACTCACATCACATCACTCACCCTGCACTCACATCACATCACTCACCCTGCACTTACATCACATCACTCACCCTGCACTCACATCACATCACTGCCAATGACATGTGTAGCAAATAATGTGTGTAGCCAATGACATGTGTAGCCAATGACATGTGCAGCCAATGACATGTGTAGCCAATGACATGTGTAACCAATAACATGAGTAGCCAATGACACATATAGCCAATGACACATGTAGCCAATGACATGTGTAACCAATGACACGTGTAGCCAATGGCATGTGTATCCAATAATGTGTGTAGCCATTGATATGTGTGGTCAATAATATGTGTAGTCAATGACATATGCATCCAATGATATGTGTAGCCAATGATATGTGTAGCCAATAATGTGTGTAGCCATTGATATGTGTGGTCAATAATATGTGTAGCCAATGATATGTGTAGCCAATTATATGTGTAGCAAATGACACATGTAGCTAATGACATGTGTAGTCAATTACATGTGTAGCCAATGATATGTGTAGCCAATGACATGTATAGCCAATGATATGTGTAGAAAATGACATGTGTAGCCAAAGATATGCGTATCAATTACAGTGTAGTCCATGATTTGAATTATATCTATATATATATATATATATATATATATATATATATATATATAATATATATATATATATATATATATATATATATATATAAAACAAAGTGTATGTATATATGTATATATGTATGTATGTAAATATGTATGTCCTTTATTTGTTCGCGAACGGCCCATCCGATTGAGATGAAATTTTCTACACGCCTTCCTTTCATTCCAGAGCTGTCAACTGTCATAGTTTTTTCTTCTTCTTCCTCCTCCTCCCTCCTCCCCCTCCCAAAATACGTACGTAAATATATGATGATGATGATGAAAGAATCCCCGAACCAAAACGCTAGGGAAAGGGAAGAAAATGACGTGACTACACAGAATCGTCACACGGCAATCATCATCATCAAGTGCCGTGCCGGCTGGCGTAGGCGTTCATGGCTCTCCGTAGATCTCAGTCTTTGGTTTTTTGGATCAACTCTGCTGCTGATATTCCTCCATGCCACGGCAATATCAATAACAATTCATCTTTTTATGTGTAAGGAAGTTATCTACAGTCGTGTAGAAGGGAAGAACTAGACGAGTATGAATTCGGAATTGCGAACTCTCTCCTCCTCTCTTCTCCTCCCTCTACCTCCTCCCTCCACCCTTCTCCTCTTCCTCCTCCCTCTCATCCCTCTCCCTCCTCCTTCTCCCTCTTCCTTCTCCCTCTTCCTCTCCCCTCCTCCTCCATCCTCTTCCCTCCTACTCCCTCCACCTCCTCCCTCATCTTCCCTCCTCCTCCCTCTCCCTCCTCCTCCTCCTGCATCCCTCCTCCTCCTGCCTCCTTCTCCCTCATCATCCTCCCTCCTCTTTCTCCCTTCTTCTCCCTCTTCCCTCTTCCTCCTCCTACCTCCTCCCTCCTCCTCCCTCTACCTCCTCCTCCTCCCTCCACCCTCCTCCTCCCTTCTCCTCCTCTTCCTCCTCCCTTTCCTTCCTCCTCCTTCTCCCTCTACCTCCTCCTCCCCCTACCTCTTTCCTCCTCCCTCCTCCTCCTCTTCCACCTCCCTTTCCTTCCTCCCCTCCTCATTCTCCCTCCTTCCTCTCCCTCCTTCCTCCTCCTCCTTCCTTCTTCTCCCTCTGCCTCCTCCCTCCTCCTCCCTCCTCCTCCTTCTCCCTCCTTCTCCCTTCTTCTCCTCCTCTCCCCTCCTCCTTGTGACGAAACGCGATTATCTGTCTTGGGTCGTCAAGATTCCGCACTATTGTGGCGCGTCATCGGGGACTTTCCCAGCTAAAAATAGACTGAGGGAAGCCGATGAAGGACTTACGATCTAGAATATTCTCGAAACACCGAAATTCGAGTAACCCGTGATGCTGGGTATCGCTCTAAATTCCCGTGCAGAGAGATCTAGAAACTAGAAAGTATCTTTTCTCAAGAAGCACTCGCTTCTAGTGCGCATTGAGTTGGCACGAAGCGGGAATGTGGCTAAATCAGTCATTCACTTACTGTCGTTGGAACAGAACAGACGCAGGCCAGATGTGAGCCCATTTTGTGTGCGTCTCCCCTCAACCATTATTCGGCTGACTGTTATGTCAAGGAAGCTGAGAAGCCCTTGAACAGTTCGGAGCTGACTGGAGATCTGGTTCACCAATGCAGGTAGATATTTGGTTAAATCATTTAACTTTGTACGTGTGTTCCACACGCCATTGTTCTAACCTCATTACCTATGCGGTTGTCCTTGCATACTAATTAGCAAACCGATCGATAACGCAGTTGACGGCGAATCGTGTTTGTTTACCATGTGCTTGCGAATCAGCTGTTAGGAACGCCGTATTGTGATGTGGGCGATTTGGGTTCCAAATATAGGTAACATATTTTGCCAATCGTTGCATCTATTAGGTTGCTGTGTTAGAATAAAACCTAGTTACTTGTGCCGGATGGAAACTTAGATTATGTCAGTCAGTTGCTGAAGCCAGACGAACGGTTAGAAAACCAGGTAAGTTGGTAGGTGGAGTTTCAGACAAAAGTGTGCTTAGTTACTAAGTAAAGGAAGAATTAGTTCTGTGCCACCAGGAATGATATAACTATTGTGTAATAACTTAATAGTGAATTCATTGTGTGGAACAGCGGATTTCTGTGGACAGGTAAGTTGCTTTGGTGCTATATCTATATATATATATGATGTGACATTGTGTGTATATATTAGGTCATGGCATGTGATACTTCCTGGAGTAAGTCCGAACGCCGAATAGCTCGTCGCGAGATAACACTGCGTGCCGTCGCGATATAAATATGCGTTCTGTAATCTTGTCTGAGCTATCCTGTTTCTTTCATACTGGCGCTAGTGCGAGTGAATGCTCAGGTGCTGGAAGTATGGAAGGATGCCAGGGGGCTGTATGAGACTGGGGAAATATAGAATATGGGGGATGTGAAAAGCAAGTTATGAAAGTATGTGTTGGTAGGCCAAGCCAACGAGGAAGTTCAGTCCATGCCAAGGCTAAACCACTTGGGGAGGACAGAACTGGAAGATTACCCTTGGAACATGTGGGGAACATGTATTTTCAAGAAGGCTTCTTGACTCTAAGGCAGAGTCTGATAAGAAGAGTTTGCTATGGCAGGGGCAGGTGGTCCCACCAGCAAACAGGCTTGTGTACATAGTGGATGTGATCATGTCCTATTCCTTTATCCCGAGGGATGGGATATTGATCCAGCTTATGTTTCTTAATGTACATTGATGATGTTAGGAACGAGTCTAGGGACTCTTTACCTATGTTTAGTTCGATTACCTTAGAACTATAATAACAGCCTGGTATCACTACTGACGTTAGCGACGACTGGTAGATGATTAGGGACAGGTGAGACCAAAGATCAGACTCGTCTTTCTGATTTCTTGCTCTGTTTGACGGGCTGTGAACCCATGCTGTACTACTCTCCATATAGAGATAATGCTTTAGTTATATGCATAACTAAGTAGCATGACTGAGGGTTGAGTAGTTATTGGTAGGATGCATGTGGTCTAATGTTTGGGCCAGTATACTCTCACCGGTCGCTCTTCCTTTTCAGGAGTTTGCCTGTTGAGGAACCAGTCAACTATAATTGTTGTTGGCAGGAAACCACTTCGTGTGACAGAGCGAAGGGTCAGTTCTTTACTTATCACGCCAGACTCAACCACACCAGGTACCCAATGTGATTCACCATGGGTGAAGGTTGCCTCAAGATATACAACCACCCTGAAGGTGCACGTGTGGGAAGTGATGGTTTGTGATCGTTTTGATAAATAGACGACATTCTGTTTTTGCCAGGAACATTTCAGCGTGTTGAGTAATCATGCTCAACGACAGGGAACACCGGTCCGTCCAGTTTGACGGGGGTTCTGCCTAAACGCAGAAGTAACTAATCTTCAGACACTTGAATGGTTCTTTGGACAGCTCTAAGGGCAGGTCTTGAGAAGAACTACACCAGTTATTGACTTGTGGCAAGTGAAACCCGGTGGAAGGGACTATGGGATTATAGTCCAACCTGAATTGTTTCCGTGAAATAGATGTCTGATTCTATTAATGTACTGTTTCCGTATCCAGATTATCAACTGTGTTCTAGAAGGACTCAGTAACATTTTCAGTAGCCATATCTGATTATACCAGCAGTGTGACTGTAAGAGACCCTTGAATTGGTCATAGACATTTTTCCATTCATGTTCCGGTGCTGTGACGAAGGGACCATTGAATTGGTCAATGCCATAGCTGTTCTGCAGTGGGACTGTGTTACGAGTGACAGACCATTAGATTGGTCAGTGATTATGTAAGTTCATCGAAGTGACTAATACTTGGAGTCAAGTCCAGGAGGATTGTCTCCCAACCAGTATTGTTCGAGAACTGTATTAACAGTGACTCCGTGGGAGTGATATAGATGCAGTTGGTCCAGTGAAGTGTGGTCCAGCAGTGACTCTAGTGTTGTGGATCCACGCTCTGGAGACAGAGTGGTCTCCTAGGTTTTAGTCATCTCACTGGAAGGAAGCCGGGTGAGTGGCGGACCGACTGGACGGGACATCTGCATCCAATCTACTTCTCAACTCGATGAAGACACCTACATCTCTGATGCTATCTCTACTCTATCTTCTATTTGTGTAAATAGATTCTTCTATCAGGATGTTCATTTCAGTTCTATATTCTCAAGGGTAGAATAAACTTTATGTAAGTTGACTTGCTCTTTGTAAAATGATTGAGTGTGGTCTCGGACGATGCCTCAGTGTTCATTGTTCCACAGGTGTAGGTAGTTAGTGGGGGTTTAGAATCTGGAGGGGCTTGTAGACGTAATTAACTACTATGAGATCAACCACAGAGTAAAAATGTGTATCTGCTCGTCCAACCCCTGGGGCTAGAATACACGGGAGTGCCAGAGACACCTCGGGTGTGGTTCACTCTCACTACCCAAGGTGAACTCGTCACACTCCTCCTACCCTCTTCCTCTTCCCCTCCTCCCTCTCCCTCCTCCATCCTCCTCCTCCCTCTTCCTCCTCCTCCCTCTTCCTCCTCCTTCCTCTTCCTCCCTCTCCCTCCTCCATCCTCCTCCCTCTTCCTCCTCCTTCCTTCTCCTCCTCCTCCTACCTCCTCCTCTATCCTCCTCCCTCCTCCCTTTTCCTCCCTCCTCCTCCTCCCTCTACCTCCTCTCCACTCTTCCTCCTACCCTCTTCCTCTTCCCCTCCCCCTCCTCCCTATCCCTCCTCCTCCCTTCACATTCCTCCTCCTCCCTCTTCCTCCTCCTCCCTCCTCCTCCTCATCCCTCCTTTTCCCTCCTCCTCTTTCTTCCTCCCTCCTCCTCCTCCTCCCTCCTCCCCCTCCTCCCTCCTCCCCCTTCCTCCTCCTCCCTCTCCTCCTCCTCCTTCCTCCTGCTCCTCCCTCCTGCTCCTCCTCCTCCTCCCTTCACATTCCTCCTCTCCTCCTCCTCCTCCTCTCCTCTCCTCCCTCTCCTCCTCCCTCCTCCCTTCACATTCCTCCTCCTCCCTCTTCCTCCTCCTCCCTCCTCCTCATCCCTCCTCCTCCCTTCTCCTCCTCCCTCCTCCTCCCTCTACCTCCTCCTCCCTTCACATTCCTCCTCCTCCTCCCTCCTCCTCCCTCCTCCTCCTTCTTCCTCCCTCCTCCTCCTCCCCTCCTCCTCCCTCCCTCACTTCCTCCTCCTCCCTCTACCTCCTCCCTCCTCCTCCCTTCACATTCCTCCTCCTCCTCCCTCCTCCTCCTCTCTCCTCCTCCTCCTCCCTCCTCCTCACCACTCCTCCTCCCTCCTCCTCCTTCTTCCTCCCTCCTCTTCACTCCTCCCCCTCCTCCTTCCTCCTCCTCCCTCTCCGCCTCCTCCCTCCTCCTCCTCCCTCCTCCTCCCTCTACCTCCTCCTCCTCCCTCTACCTCCTCCCCCCTCCTCCCTTCACATTCCTCTCCTTCCTCTTCCTCCTCCTCCCTCCTCCTCCTCTCTCCGCCTCCCTCCTCCTCCTCCCTCTACCTCCTCCCTCCTCCTCCCTTCACATTCCTCCTCCTCCTCCTCCCTCCTCCTCTTCCCTCCTCCTCCTCCCCCCTCCTTCTCCCTCTTCCTCCTCCCTCTTCCTTCTCCCTCCACCTCCTCCCTCCTCCTACTCTCTCCTCACCCTCCTCTCCTCCCTCTCCCTCCTCCTCCCTCTCCTCCTCCTGCTCCCTTCTCCTCCTGCGTTCTCCTCCTCCCTCCTCCTCCCTCTTCCTCCTCCCTCCTCCTCGCCTCCTCCTCCACCCTACTCCTCCCTCCTCCTCCTAATCCCTCCTCCTCCCTCCTATTCCTCCCTACTCCTCCTGTCTCCTCCCTCCTCCTCCCTCCTCTTCCCTCCTCCACCTCCCTCTTCCTCCTCCCTCCTACATTTACCCAAGACAGACAGACAGTCAGACAGATAGTCGGGAACGGGATCTTATATGACTACTTATATAATTTAAATGAGATGCTCTCCACCATGGGCTGGGCCGGGTCAGACAGACAGACAGACAGATAGATAGATAGACAGACAGACAGACAGACAGACAGACAGACAGACAGACAGACAGACAGACAGACAGACAGACAGACAGACAGTCGGGAACGGGAACTTATATGACTACTTATATGAATTAAATGAGATGCTCCCCACCAGGAGTTGGGCGATCCCGGGCCGGGTCAGACAGACAGACAGATAGATAGTCGGAACGGGAACTTATATGACTACTTATATGAATTAAATGAGATGCTCCCCATCAGAGTCTGGGCGAAGACGGGCCGGGTCAGACAGACAGACAGACAGATAGACAGACAGACAGACAGACAGACAGACAGACAGACAGACAGATAGTCGGTAACGGGAACGAGAACTTATATGACTACTTATATGAATTAAATGAGATGCTCCCCACCAGAGTCTGGGCGAAGCCGGGCCGGGTCAGCTAGTATATATATATAACTGATGACATGTAACAGTGATAAATGTCCAATGACATGTAATAGATGATGACATCCAGCAAATTATGTCTCACTAATAACATGTAGCATTATTTTCACGCGCATAACAGGTCACGTGACAAGCGACTAGATAATAACCAATGACTGGTAATATACCTGGTCATCAGAACTAACATCAGGGGGAACAATGTCATCCTTGTGAACTGTGGGCAGCCACTGAAGAACCTAGATCAGAGTTGGGTGACAAAGAGTTATCAGTGGTCACACATCGCACAGAGCTATCACTGGTCACACATCACACAGAGCTATCACTAGTCACACATCACACAGAGCTGTCAGTGGTCACACGTCACACAGAGCTGTCAGTGGTCACACATCACACAGAGCTGTCAGTGGTCACACATCACACAGAGTTATCACTGGTCACACATCACACAGAGCTATCACTAGTCACACATCACACAGAGCTGTCAGTGGTCACACGTCACACAGAGCTGTCAGTGGTCACACGTCACACAGAGCTGTCAGTGGTCACACATCACACAGAGCTGTCAGTGGTCACACATCACACAGAGCTGTCAGTGGTCACACGTCACACAGAGCTGTCAGTGGTCACACATCACACAGAGTTATCAGTGGTCACACATCACACAGAGCTGTCAGTGGTCACACATCACACAGAGCTGTCAGTGGTCACACATCACACAGAGCTGTCAGTGGTCACACATCACACAGAGCTATCACTGGTCACACATCACACAGAGCTGTTGGTCACACATCACACAGAGCTCTCAGTGGTCACACATCACACAGAGCTCTCAGTGGTCACACATCACACAGAGCTGTCAGTGGTCACACATCACACAGAGCTATCACTAGTCACACATCACACAGAGCTATCACTGGTCACACATCACACAGAGCTGTTGGTCACACATCACACAGAGCTGACAGTGGTCACACATCACACAGAGCTCTCAGTGGTCACACATCACACAGAGCTGTTGGTCACACATCACACAGAGCTCTCAGTGGTCACACATCACACAAAGCTATCAGTGGTCACACATCATACAGAGCTCTCATTGGTCACACATCACACAGAGCTCTCATTGGTCACACATCACACAGAGCTGTTGGTCACACATCACACAGAGCTCTCAGTGGTCACACAGCTGTCAGTGGTCACACATCACACAGAGCTCTCAGTGGTCACACATCACACACAGCTGTCAGTGGTCACACATCACACAAAGCTCTCAGTGGTCACACATCACACAGAGCTGTCAGTGGTCACACTTCACACAGAGCTGTTGGTCACACATCACACAGAGCTCTCAGTGGTCACACTTCACACAGAGCTCTCAGTGGTCACACATCACACAGAGCTCTCAGTGGTCACACATCACACAGAGCTCTCAGTGGTCACACATCACACAGAGCTGTCAGTGGTCACACTTCACACAGAGCTGTTGGTCACACATCACACAGAGCTCTCAGTGGTCACACATCACACACAGCTGTCAGTGGTCACACATCACACAGAGCTGTCAGTGGGCACACATCACACAGAGCTCTCAGTGGTCACACATCACACAGAGCTGTTGGTCACACATCACATAGAGATCTCAGTGGTCACACTTCACACAGAGCTGTTGGTCACACATCAAACAGAGCTCTCAGTGGTCACACATCACACAGAGCTCTCAGTGGTCACACATCACACAGAGCTGTTGGTCACACATCACATAGAGATCTCAGTGGTCACACTTCACACAGAGCTGTTGGTCACACATCACACAAAGCTCTCAGTGGTCACACATCACACAGAGCTCTCAGTGGTCACACATCACACACAGCTGTCAGTGGTCACACATCACACAGAGCTGTCAGTGGTCACATGTCACACAGAGCTGTCAGTGGTCACACATCACACAGAGCTGTTGGTCACACATCACACAGAGCTCTCAGTGGTCACACATCACACAGAGCTCTCAGTAGTCACACATCACACAGAGCTGTCAGTGGTCAAACATCACACAGAGCTGTTGGTCACACATCACACACAGCTGTCAGTGGTCACACATCACACAGAGCTGTCAGTGGTCACATATCACACAGAGCTATCACTGGTCACACATCACACAGAGCTGACAGTGGTCACACATCACACAGAGCTATCACTGGTCACACATCACACAGAGCTATCACACTGGTCACACATCACACAGAGCTATCACTGGTCCACACATCACACAGAGCTGTTGGTCACACATCACACAGAACTGTTGGTCACACATCACACAGAGCTCTCAGTGGTCACACATCACACAGAGCTCTCAGTGGTCACATGTCACACAGAGCTGTCAGTGGTCACACATCACACAGAGCTGTTGGTCACACATCACACAGAGCTGTTGGTCACACATCACACACAGCTGTCAGTGGTCACACATCACACAGAGCTGTTGGTCACACATCACACACAGCTGTCAGTGGTCACACATCACACAGAGCTGTTGGTCACACATCACACACAGCTGTCAGTGGTCACACATCACACAGAGCTCTCAGTGGTCACATGTCACACAGAGCTGTCAGTGGTCACACATCACACAGAGCTGTCAGTGGTCACACATCACACAGAGCTCTCAGTGGTCACATGTCACACAGAGCTGTCAGTGGTCACACATCACACAGAGCTATCACTGGTCACACATCACACAGAGCTGTTGGTCACACATCACACAGAGCTCTCAGTGGTCACACATCACACAGAGCTCTCAGTGGTCACACATCACACAGAGCTCTCAGCGGTCACACATCACACAGAGATATCAGTGGTCACACATCACACAGAGCTGTCACTGGTCACACATCACACAGAGCTATCAGTGGTCACACATCACACAGAGCTGTCAGTGGTCACACATCACACAGAGCTGTTGGTCACACATCACACAGAGCTGTTGGTCACACATCACACAGAGCTGTCAGTGGTCACACATCACACAGAGCTGTTGGTCACACATCACACACAGCTGTCAGTGGTCACACATCACACACAGCTGTCAGTGGTCACACATCACACAGAGCTGTTGGTCACACATCACACAGAGATATCAGTGATCACACATCACACAGAGCTGTCACTGGTCACACATCACACAGAGCTGTCAGTGGTCACACATCACACAGAGCTGTTGGTCACACATCACACAGAGCTGTTGGTCACACATCACACAGAGCTATCAGTGGTCACACATCACACAGAGCTGTCAGTGGTCACACATCACACAAGGCTCACAACAAGGTCACTCAATTGACAAGTTTTATAGCAAAATCAACATGTCACAGATTGCATTCAATATGTCACACCCCGCATTCAACATATCACACAGCACAATTAACATGTCACAGCACAATGAGTATGTCACACCACCTTAACAACATGTCACACAGCACAACCAACATGTCACACAGCACAACCAACATGTCACACAGCACAACCAACATGTCACACAGCACAACCAACATGTCACACAGCACAACCAACATGTCACACAGCACAACCAACATGTCACAATGCACAATAAACATGTCACACAGCACAATCAATATTTTAACACCTCCCCTCATGTAAAAGATGTTTATATATCCTCCCCACATGTACATACAGATGTATATATGTCCTTCCCACATGTACATACATATGAATATATGTCATCCCACATGTACACACAGTTGTATATATGTCCTCCCCACATGTAGATACAGATGTATACATGTCCGCCCCTCCTCCCCACATGTACATAAATATGAATATATGTCCTCCCCACATGTACATACATATGAATATATGTCATCCCACATGTACATACAGTTGTATATATGTCCTCCCCACATGTACATACAGTTGTATATATGTCCTCCCCACATATACATACAGATATATATATGTCCTCCCCACATGTACACACAGATGTATATATGTCCTCCCCACATGTACCTACAGATGTATATATTTCCTCTCCACATGTACACACAGTTGTATATATGTCCTCCCCACATGTACACACAGATGTATATATGTCCTCCCCACATGTACACACAGATGTATATATGTCCTCCCCACATGTACACAGATGTATATATGTCCTCCCCACATGTACACACAGATGTATATATGTCCTCCCCACATGTACCTACAGATGTATATATGTCCTCTCCACATGTACACACAGATGTATATATGGCCTCCCCACATCCACAAATTTATCTACGTCTTCCCTAAATGACCATATATTACTACTGGCTCCTTTTCATCTTGACAGAGGATAGTTTGTAAACATTGTGCTTTACAAAAGACATAATAACTACAACCTATGGCGGCTGTGACTGTGACTGATCAGACCAATTCACACTGTAAATGTTTGCATGTGAACACATGGCTATTTCCACCATCACGCACCATCTGATGTCTCACTTCTGTCTGTCTTAGCCTTAATCACTGTCTTAGAGAAGAAGGACAGAATGTCAGACAGGCCTGCGTGCCCAATTCTAAACCCTTTGAAAATAAAGATATTCGTTCGTTCGTTCACTCGCTCAGTGTCTGACCTATCTGCAATCATTTTCTCCTTTGTCTTTATTCCATTCCTGATATTTTCCCTCCGTGCAACACAATCAGCAGCAACTTGCTCCTAAGGTGCAATATTAATGCCTGTATCAATCAAGTACCGCTTACACACATCTTTGTAGCAAAGTTGAGGCTGACCCCAAGATCTTTTAATTTTTTTTCCCTGATCGAGGGGTTAGCAGGTTTCTCCGTAACCCCAAATACTCTCGTGGTTGACGTGAGTGCACGAGAATTGGAAGCGGTTCGAGTCGCGCCAGTGACTTATGAGAGTATGGAGCCGGTCGCTCAAAAATCAATGGCAAACTACTGAGCGTAATCTTGCCAAGAAATCAACAATCAGCTGAAAGATGCTGATGTTGACAGCGATGTCCTGTAAAGGATATGCAAAAACAAAAATGTGAATGTATCATGCACTGTTGATGAACAAAAGATGAGTGATTCGAAGGGCCGAATGTAAGACGGGCCTACATGCCCAATTTTTAACCCTTTTAAAATAAAGTTCAATTCAATTCAATTCTCTCTCTGTCTCTCTCTCTCTCGCGTGTGTGCGTACATGCGTGTGTGTGTGTGTGTGTGTGTGTGTGTGTGTGTGAGTTGCATGTTGTGCATGCACGGGCGCAGGCACACACACACACACACACACACACAGATATATATATATATCCATCCGGTGTCACGTGTGTACAAAATTCTGAAATGTGTCAGAGATAGGGAAGAATGACTACCTTAAGGAACTGGTGGAACAGCTTCAGTGAGTGTAGGTGGCAGACCAGCCAGCGCAGGTAGATCAGCAGGTCCTCCACACTGACAGCAGTCACGGCTGCCTCTGGCTTGTCCAGCATTAGGGTCTCCCTGGCCAGCGACAGCCTCTGGGCTCTCTGCACGCTGTCCCTGTACTCATCCAGGATCTCTCTGTGGTTGCAGGAGTGGGGTAAAGGCAGACCCACACATTGTGAACAAGGCAGACCCACACGTGAACAAGGTAGACCCAAACATTGTGAAAAAGGCACACCCACACATTGTGAACAAGGCAGACCCACACGTGAACAAGGCAGACCCACACATTGTGAACAAGGCAAACCCATACACTGTGAACAAGGCACACCCACACATTGTGAACAAGGCACATATACACAATACCTCATTACCATGACTTCAATGCCCCACCTATGACTTCAATGTCCCACTCCTATGACTTCAATGTCCCACTCCCATGACTTCAATGTCCCACTCACACCCCAATGACATCAATGCCCCACTCCCATATTATCAATGTCCCACTCTGACCTCCATGACATCAACGCTCCACTTCCATGATATCACTGTCCCACTCCCACCCCCATGACTTCAATGCCCCACTCCCATGACATCACTGTCCCACTCCAAATAACTCATATCTAAGTGTCATTACATAAAAGTCACCTATGATTATGATGATGATGATGAATAATGGATGTCACTGCAACTAGGAAGAGCCACAAAATGCCCTGTCACACCAAGCAGAAGGTAACTGGTGTGAATGCTGACTGGGTCATCCTGAATGATGACTGGGTCATCCTACGTAGTCCTCAAATGACGAGTTTAATTTTATTACACATGTAGTGGAGTGTCCCACTGTCAGTGGCAGCACCCACTCCCTACCTGACTGTATGATTGTTGTATGCTTACATTCATGTTGCCTTCTAGCCTGAATGTATGATTGTTGCATGCTTACATTCATGTTGCCTTCTAGTCTGACTGTATGATTGTTGCATGCTTACATTCATGTTGCCTTCTAGCCTGAATGTATGATTGTTGCATGCTTACATTCATGTTGCCTTCTAGTCTGACTGTATGATTGTTGCATGCTTACATTCATGTTGCCTTCTAGTCTGACTGTATGATTGTTGCATGCTTACATTCATGTTGCCTTCTAGTCTGACTGTATGATTGTTGCATGCTTACATTCATGTTGCCTTCTAGCCTGAATGTATGATTGTTGCATGCTTACATTCATGTTGCCTTCTAGTCTCACTGTATGATTGTTGCATGCTTACATTCATGTTGCCTTCTAGTCTGACTGTATGATTGTTGCATGCTTACATTCATGTTGCCTTCTAGTCTGACTGTATGATTGTTGCATGCTTACATTCATGTTGCCTTCTAGTCTGACTGTATGATTGTTGCATGCTTACATTCATGTTGCCTTCTAGTCTGACTGTATGATTGTTGCATGCTTACATTCATGTTGCCTTCTAGTCTGACTGTATGATTGTTGCATGCTTACATTCATGTTGCCTTCTAGTCTGACTGATTTACAACTTGTTCCTACAGCTTGACTGTATGATTGTTGCATGCTTACATTCATGATGAATTCTAGTCTGACTGTATGATTGTTGCATGCTTACATTCATGATGAATTCTAGTCTGACTGTATGATTGTTGCATGCTTACATTCATGATGAATTCTAGTCTGACTGTATGATTGTTGCATGCTTACATTCATGATGAATTCTAGTCTGACTGTATGATTGTTGCATGCTTACATTCATGTTGCCTTCTAGTCTGACTGTATGATTGTTGCATGCTTACATTCATGTTGCCTTCTAGTCTGACTGACTTACAACTTGTTCCTGCAGCCTGACTGTATGATTGACTTAACAAATTTCATTCCAAAATTTTCTGACTTACAACTTTCATTCCAAATTTGGCTGGCTTACAACTTTCATTCCAAATTTGGCTGACTTACAATATTTCATTCCAATTTGACTGACTTCTCCTTCCAGGTGAGCTGTTATGAGCAAACCCAGGTCCAGTCAAACAAACACCCAGCCAAGGAATGTTGGAGAAATCAAATAACTACAAACAGAAAGAAGCACACAGGACTGACCCCAGCCTCTGGCTGTATGCTGGGTAGACAGCCTCCATGGCACTGGTATGCCTAGAGAACCTCCTCCATCGAAGCATGTACTGATGCCTCAGGTGTAACAAGTGCTGGATTCTCTCTGTAAAGTGCTGGAAAACATATACATCTTAGCACATCACTGTGGGATCACATACACATCTTAGCACATCACTGTGGGATCACAACATGCATCTTAGCACATCACTGTGGGATCACATACACATCTTAGCACATCACTGTGGGATCACAACATGCATCTTAGCACATCACTGTGGGATCACATACACATCTTAGCACATCACTGTGGGATCACAACATGCATCTTAGCACATCACTGTGGGATCACATACACATCTTAGCACATCACTGTGGGATCACATACGCAACTTAACACATCACTGAGGGATCACATACACATCTTAGCACATCACTGAGGGATCACATACACATCTTAGCACATCACTGAGGGATCACATACACATCTTAGCACATCACTGTGGGATCACAACATACATCGTAGCACATCACTGAGGGATCACATACAGATCTTAGCACATCATTGTGGGATCACAACATATATCTTAGCACATCATTGAGGGATCACATACACATCTTAGCATATCACTGTGAGATCACAACATACATCTTAGCACATCACTGTGGGATCATAACTGTCTGGAGTTCTTAGCACATCACTGTGTGATCATAACTGTCTGGAGTGTCTTAGCACATCACTGTGTGATCATAACTGTCTGGAGTGTCTTAGCACATCACTGTGTGATCATAACTGTCTGGAGTGTCTTAGCACATCACTGTGTGATCATAACTGTCTGGAGTGTCTTAGCACATCACTGTGTGATCATAACTGTCTGGAGTGTCTTAGCACATCACTGTGTGATCATAACTGTCTGGAGTGGTCATGTCTGTGCTTCAGTCAGTGGATGCTAGAGATAGTATGTGTTCTATAGCAGTGAATGTGATATGATAGTATGTGTGATATGGCAGTATGTGTGATATGATTAGTATGTGTGATATGGCAGTATATGTGATATGATTAGTATGTGTGGTATGATAGTATGTGTAATATGATAGTATGTGTGATATGACAGTATGTGTGATATGATAGTATGTGTGATATGGCAGTGAATGTGATATGATAGTACATGTGATATGGCAGTGTATGTGATATGATAGTATGTGTGATATGGCAGTATATGTGATATGATAGTATGTGTGATATGATAGTATGTGTAATATGATAATATGTGTGATATGGCAGTATGTGTGATATGATAGTATATGTGATATGATAGTATGTGTAATATGATAGTATGTGTGATATGGCAGTATGTGTGACATGATAGTATGTGTGATATGATAGTATGTGTTATATGATAGTATGTGTGACATGATAGTATGTGTGATATGGCAGTGTATGTGATATGATTAAGATGTGTGATATGATTAGTATGTGTGATATGGCAGTGTATGTGATATGATAGAATGTGTGATATGGCAGTATATGTGATATGATTAGTATGTGTGATATGGCAGTGTATGTGATATGATAGAATGTGTGATATGGCAGTGTATGTGATATGATAGTATGTGTCAATATGTCCCCTAGTTGTCCAGGTTGAGATCACATAACAGATTGTGATCAAACCTCAGCACAGGCAGGGTGACTGTCATGACCACTACATCTCTGGACTCGTCCCACCTGCCCCATAGATAGGGGATATTAGACCATTTTCAGATTGTTCTGATATTGAAGACCTACAGGTGTGTACAGAAACAATTCTACAAGAGTAGGTCACCCACAGGTGTGTACAGAACTATCCAACAAAAGTAGGTCACCCACAGGTGTGTACAGAACTATCTAACAAGAGTAGGTCACCCACAGGTGTGTACAGAATTATCCAACAAGAGAAGGTCACCTACAGGTGTGTACAGAACAATCCAACAAGAGTAGGCCACCCACATGTGTGTAGAGAACTATCCAACAAGAGAAGGTCACCTACAGGTGTGTACAGAACTATCCTACAAGAGTAGGTCACCCACAGGTGTGTACAGAACTATCTAACAAGTCACCCACAGGTGTGTACAGAACAATCCTACAAGAGGTCACTCACAGGTGTGTACAGAACTATACAACAAGAGTAGGTCACCCACAGGTGTGTACAAACATCCAACAAGAGTAGGTCATGCACAGGTGTGTACAGAACTATCCAACAATAGTAGGTCACCCACAGGTGTGTACAGAACAATCCAACAAGAATAGGTCACCCACAGGTGTGCACAAACATCCAACAAGAGTAGGTCACCCACATGTGTATACAGAACTATCCAACAAGAGTAGGTCACCCACAGGTGTGTACAAACATCCAACAAGAGTAGGTCACCCACAGGTGTGTACAGAACTATCCAACAAGAGTAGGTCACCCACAAGTGTGTACAGAACTATCCTACAAGAGTAGGTCACCCACAGGTGTGTAAGAACTATCTAACAAGAGTAGGTCACCCACAGGTGTGTACAGAATAATCCAACAAGAGTAGGTCACCCACAGGTGTGTACAGAACTATCCTACAAGAGTAGGTCACCCACAGGTGTGTACAGAACTATCCAACAAGAGAAAGTCACCCACAGGTGTGTACAGAACAATCCAACAAGGGTAGGTCACCCACAGGTGTGTACAGAACTATCCAACAAGAGTAGGTTACCCACAGGTGTGTACAGAACAGGTGTGTACAGAACTATCCAACAAGAGTAGGTCACCTACAAGTGTGTACAGAACAATTCTACAAGAGTAGGTCACCCACAGGTGTGTACAGAACTATCCTACAAGAGTAGGTCACCCACAGGTGTGTATAGAACTATCCTACAAGAGTAGGTCACCCATAGGTGTGTACAGAACTATCCTACAAGAGTAGGTCACCTACAGGTGTGTACAGACCTATCTAACAAGAGTAGGTCACCCAAAGGTGTGTACAAATATCCTACAAGAGTAGGTCACCCATGGGTGTGTACAGAACTATCCTACAAGAGTAGGTCACCCACAGTGGTGTACAGAACTATCTAACAAGAGTAGGTCACCCACAGGTGTGTACAGAACTATCCAACAAGAGTAGGTCACCCACAGGTGTGTACAAACATCCTACAAGAGTAGGTCACCTACAGGTGTGTACAGAACTATCCAACAAGAGAAGATCACCTACAGGTGTGTACAGAACTATCCAACAAGAGATGGTCACCCACAGGTGTGTACAGAACTATCCAACAAGAGTAGGTCACCCACAGGTGTGTACAGAACTATCCAACAAGAGTAGGTCACCAACAGGTGTGTACAGAACAATCCAACAAGAGTAGGTCACCCACAGGTGTGTACAAACATCCAACAAGAGTAGGTCACCCAAAGGTGTGTACAGAACTATCCAACAAGAGTAGGTCACCCACAGGTGTGTACAAACATCCAACAAGAGTAGGTCACCCACAGGTGTGTACAAACATCCTACAAGAGTAGGTCACCTACAGGTGTGTACAGAACAATCTCTCACCTGAAGCAACAAAAGTGGGAGACTCTCGCAGGTGTATTCATTCTGCTCTGTGATTTCCATCTCTCTCTTCATCTGGTCAGCTTGGATGCAGACAGGTTCGGCCCCACTGACCTACATTCAGATGACAGAAGGAAACAAATAAATCTCTAGAATTAAATTTCTTCTTGTACTTCTCCAGCCATCAACTGTACTGTGTATTTATTCCATGGATCATGAACAGGGCAGTGTGTGTGAGGCCTTCATCAGTCCCAGATAGTTTATCTTGTAGGATGTGTTCTGTTGGTCAGATTTCCTTTCACTATTGGGCACAATCTGTGCCAATGACACGTTTGATGAATGGACACTGTGAAGTGACAAACTGTGCTCTATGCCTGGACATTTACCAGTGACAAACTGTGCTCACTGGCACCACATGACCTTATGGCAACACATGACCTCACTGATAACACATGGCCTCACTGACAACATGTGACTTCACTGGCAACACATAATCTCAGGCAACACATGACCTCACTGGCAACACATGACTTCATGGCAACATATGACCTTATGGCAACATATGACCTTATGGCAACACATGACCTTATGGCAACACATGACCTTATGGCAACACATGACCTCACTGGCAACACATGACTTCATGGCAACACATGACCTCACTGGCAACACATGACCTCACTGGCAACACATGACCTCACTGGCAACACATGACCTCACTGGCAACACACAACTTCAATGGCAACACATGACCTCACTGGCAACACATGACCTCACTGGCAACACATGACCTCACTGGCAACACATGACCTCACTGGCAACACACAACTTCAATGGCAACACATGACCTCACTGGCAACACATGACCTCACTGGCAACACACATCTTCAATGGCAACACATGACCTCACTGGCAACACATGACCTCACTGGCAACACACAACCTCACTGGCAACACACAACTTCAATGGCAACACATGACCTCACTGGCAACACACAACTGCAATGGCAACACATGACCTCACTGGCAACACATGACCTCACTGGCAACACATGACCTCACTGGCAACACATGACCTCACTGGCAACACATGGCCTCACTGGCAAGGCAACACATGACCTCACTGGCAACACACAACTTCAATGGCAACACATGACCTCACTGGCAACACATGACCTCACTGGCAACACATGACCTCACTGGCAACACAAAACTTCAATGGCAACACATGACCTCACTGGCAACACACAACTTCAATGGCAACACATGACCTCACTGGCAACACACAACTTCAATGGCAACACATGACCTCACTGGCAACACACAACTTCAATGGCAACACATGACCTCACTGGCAATACATGACCTCATGGCAACACATGACCTCACTGGCAACACATGACCTCACGGCAACACATGACCTCACTGGCAACACATCACCTCACTGGCAACAATCGACAGTGTCATGACAAGTCTAAATGTTGACTGTCCAGATTCAGTGCTTACCTCCAGCACCCTCTGTATGACCAGTTTTCTTTCTCTCCTGAAATGTTCCGGGTTTGCTGGCAGAGGGACAGAGCTGGAATAGAACAAACATGGTGTTAGGTGATCACAGGTGAGTACACGCATGGGGGTTACAAACACACTGAAACATTCATGATTTATACAAACATACTAAAATATTCATGATTTGTATAAACATACTAAAATATTCATGATTTGTATAAACATACTAAAATATTCATGATTTGTATAAACATACTAAAATATTCATGATTTGTATAAACATACTAAAATATTCATGATTTGTATAAACATACTAAAATATTGATGATTTGTATAAACATACTAAAATATTCATGATTTGTATAAACATACTAAAATATTCATGATTTGTATAAACATACTAAAATATTCATGATTTGTATAAACATACTAAAATATTCATGATTTGTATAAACATACTAAAATATTCATGATTTGTATAAACATACTAAAATATTCATGATTTGTATAAACATACTAAAATATTCATGATTTGTATAAACATACTAAAATATTCATGATTTGTATAAACATACTAAAATATTCATGATTTGTATAAACATACTAAAATATTCATGATTTGTATAAACATACTAAAATATTCATGATTTGTATAAACATACTAAAATATTCATGATTTGTATAAACATACTAAAATATTCATTATTTATACAAACACACTCAAATATTCATGATTTATACAAACAAACTCAAATACTCCTTTGGGGCTACAAACAAACTCAAACATTTATGATTTTACAAACATACTCAAACATTCATAACTGAAACAATCATACACATTGAAGTATTTATAAGTTATACAAACACTCAAACATTCATGGCTGATGCAAACACACAAGTACATGAACTCATTAACTACACGATGGAGACACAAGCTGTGGTATGGACATTTTTGTGCACACATTTAAGCCACAATGTGGCCATCTTTCCATCCGTAGTTTCTCCACTCGTCTGTTTTATTGTAGTTTTTCACAAATGTGGATCACATCTTATATTTAGTTATTTTCTCACATATAATGACTATTAAAGGTCAAGAGGTCAATTTGTCAGGCTGACATTTTCCAGCTCAAATCTCAAGGTCACTTCTGCTGAACAGTTTGTTTGGTTTTGTTCCAGTTATAACTACCCAAATATCCCCTACATTACTGCTGATAATTTAAACATTGTTATGTTCCAGTTATAAATACCGCACAACCCCTGTATTACTACTGTAATTCCAACATTGTTTTGAAATAATGGAGATAGTCAATTCTGAACCTGCAACAATAATAGTTATCACAATCATGACACAAAAATTACAAACATAATACAGCAATCACAGTCATGGTACAATAGTCACAGTCATGGTACAATAATCACAATCATGCTACAGCAATCACAATCATGGTACAGTAATAAAAATCAGGGCACAGTTATTGTTATTACACTCATGCTACAGAAGTGAAAATATAATTGACACAATCATCGCAAAATTCAACAATTCTGGTGTAAGATCAACTTAAAGTATGTTAGAATGATGTAAATGATGTTTAAAATGAAAGAAAGTAGGTTAATGTTTGCAGTTAAGAACAAATACTTTAGTGTGTGAAAACTCTGTACACCTGACCTGGTTGTCCTAGCTGGCAAGTCGACCTCCTCCAGTTCTGCTCTTAGTTCTGCTAGTTCCCGCTCCAGTTCAGCCTCCATTTCCTTGACTTTCTCACTGACACCGACTTGGTAGACTTTGTTCAGCTCAAGGGCTGCCATTTTGTGGGATCTGCTCAGGCAAGGACAGTGTAGGCATGTATTAGATCTTGTTTATATCGGGACCTGGTGGGACCTGGTCACAGAGAGGTGACAGGGAGCTAGCCTTCAACCAGTCAATAGTTGCTATCTGTGAACTAGCCTGAAACTTGTCAACAATTCCTATCTGTGAACTAGCCTGAAACTTGTCAACAATTCCTATCTGTGAACTAGCCTGAGACTTGTCAACAATTCCTATCTGTGAACTAGCCTGAAACTTGTCAACAATTCCTATCTGTGAACTAGCCTGAAGCTTGTCAACAATTCCTATTTGTCAACAATTTTTGTCTGTCAACAATTCCTATCTGTGAACTAGCCTGAAGCTTGTCAACAATTCCTATCTGTCAACAATTCCTATCTGTGAACTAGCCTGAAACTTGTCAACAATTCCTATCTGTGAACTAGCCTGAAACTTGTCAACAATTCCTATCTGTGAACTAGCCTGAAACTTGTCAACAATTCCTATCTGTGAACTAGCCTGAAACTTGTCAACAATTCCTATCTGTGAACTAGCCTGAAGCTTGTCAACAATTCCTATCTGTGAACTAGCCTGAAGCTTGTCAACAATTCCTATCTGTGAACTAGCCTGAAGCTTGTCAACAATTCCTATCTGTGAACTAGCCTGAAGCTTGTCAACAATTCCTATTTGTCAACAATTTTTGTCTGTCAACAATTCCTATCTGTGAACTAGCCTGAAGCTTGTCAACAATTCCTATCTGTCAACAATTCCTATCTGTGAACTAGCCTGAAACTTGTCAACAATTCCTATCTGTGAACTAGCCTGAAGCTTGTCAACAATTCCTATCTGTCAACAATTCCTATGTGCCAATAATTCCTATATGTCAACAATTCCTATCTGCAGTGGGCGTGAAGACTTGTGAGGTACGGCTGACTGTTGGATTATAATATTATATTTATCTAGGCCTATGATGACGGTTAGCGGGGTAGGGGTATCCCCTATCAAAGGAGAGGTAAGACGCCTCCTTTCCCCCGTTAGTCTACGGGACACCCTTGGGCAAGGTGGAGTACCCGTTTAGCCCCCCGATCAGGGTTACGTGAAGCCATGGAAGCAGGTGGTGGATGGAGTGTGAGAGCAGCCGACAGATTGTTGTTGGTTATGGTCTTGCACTCTGCGGCGATAGGCAGATGATCTCATCAGTAGAGACAATGGCTATGGCCACCGACTAGTACAGTCACTGCCCAGAAGGAAAGCAATGGCAAACTACTTTCTGCAAAACTTGCCAAGAAACCATAACAACCATGAAAGAAAACATAATAAGAAAGAGATCTGGTGGCGAGACCCCCAGGCCAGGCAGATCAGATAACACTGGGGAAGAGTGTGACACAGGGACCAGTACTAGTAATCGTGATGACAGAGTTAATCCTGACTGTGTTACCAAAGAAATCCCCTGTGTCAGACTAAGAAACAGAGTGAGAATAGCAACGTGAATGTGAGAAGTCTGTATGAGGGAAAGCTTAAAGTAGTGTGTGATGAGATTGAGAGGTTAAACATTCAAATTTTAGGAATTAGTGAACATCGCTGGAGCGGAAAGGGACATTTTACAACTGAAAATGGAAGTATTTTCATTTATTCTGGTAGAGACGTCGGAGGCCAGAGTGGAGTGGCATTTTGTTTAGATAAGGCAACTGCAAAATCTTTAATGGGATATAATCCAGTTAGTGATAGAATCCTCACTATTAGACTTAAAGGCTGTCCAAAAAACACAACTCTCATACAGATATATGCACCTACTTCAACAGCAGAGGACGAAATTGAAGATTTTTACAACACACGACAAGACACATTAAATAAGATTGGTCATAATGATATAGCAATAATAATGGGGGATTTTAATGCAAAAGTAGGTGCAGGAAGAGCTGAAAATGAGAGATACGTTTTAGGAAAATTTGGATTAGGAAATAGAAATGATGCAGGTGACAAATTAATTGAATTTTGCACAGAAAATGAGTTAACGATAGCCAACACGCTTTTTAAACAACATCCAAGAAGACTCTTCACATGGAAGTCTCCAGACATTATTATCAAAAATCAGATAGATTATATTTTAATACAAAGAAGATGGAGATCAAGCATAAAATCTGCAAAAACCCTACGTAGTGCAGACTGTGATACAGATCATCAGTTATTAGAAGCAGATCTGAAATTAAAACTCAAAAAGCTTACCCGAGGACCAAGGCCACTTCGTTTTGATCTCACAAAAATACCAGATGCATACAATGTAGAAGTTAGGAATCATTTTGGGGTCTTGATGTCTGTACAAGAGGAAATGACACCTGATGAACTGGCAGTACAAGCTAGAGATATCTTGATAACTGCAGCCAAAGATTTAATTCCGACCAAGAAAAAGCAACTTAAGCCATGGATGATTACATCAGACACGTTAGAATTAATAAAACAACGAAGGGAACTGAAACAGAAAGGAGGTGAATCCGATAATACCAGGATGAAGTATAAATCTTTAACTCGAGAAATAAGAAAGGACACAAGAAAGGACAAAAATCAATACATACAAGATTGTTGTAACAGAAGAGAGCAATATTATAAGACTGGAAGAGATTATGAAATGTTCAAAGAAATGAAGTTATTGACAAGAAATGTTCAACCTCAATTGAATGTTATCTGTGACAAGATGGGAAATATATTAACAGAATCTAGACAAATTCTAGAAAGATGGCAGGAGTACTGCAGTGGAATGTATGATATGAGTGACAGTGAGGATATGAATGAGATACATGAGCCAACGACAGCAGAGACAAAACCTGAACCCTCATTAGATGAAATTGCTTGGGCTATAAAGCACCTGAAGAAAGGTAAATCTCCTAGATGTGATGAGATACCAGCTGAACTAATTAAAGCGGGAGGAGAAGAAAGCATACACATATATCATGCATTATGTACAAAGATTTGGAAATATGGTATATGGCCAAAAGATTGGAAGAGAACTATCTTCATTCCAATACCAAAAAAGGGCAACCTGAAATTATGCACCAACTATAGAACTGTTGCCCTGATCAGTCATGCAAGTAAAATCCTACTAAAAGTCATAATGGCAAGACTTCGTAAGAAAATGGAAGAAGAGATTAATGTAGTTCAAGCTGGATTTAGACAAGGAAGAGGAACAAGAGATCACATATTCAACATGCGTTTAATAATAGAGAAGTGCAGAGAATTTAATGTAAACCTATACTCATGTTTTGTGGATTATTCAAAGGCATTTGACTGTGTACAGCATCAGAAACTTTGGGAAATCATGAGGACTATGGGCTTTCCATCACATGTAGTACAACTCATAAAAATGCTCTATCTAGACCAACAAGCAGCAGTTAGAATAGATGGCGAGGCATCAGATTGGTTTGACATCAAGCAAGGAGTCCGTCAGGGCTGCATGCTGTCACATTATTTGTTTAACCTGTACGCCGAAAATATAATGAGAAATGTAAGAGATGATATAAACAGGGAGCTATATGATGCCCTAAATATCGGCGGTCGTGACATACCGGAGATTCGATATGCTGATGATACAGTGTTACTATCCACAACACAGAATGGCATGGAAAACCTAATAGCCTCAACCCAAATGAATAGTGAAAATCACAACTTATATCTTAACATAGCAAAAACAAAGATAATGCATACAGATAAAACTACCATGGAGAAAGAAATATACATTAATGGGGAAAAATTGGAAGTGCTGGAAAATTTTGAATATCTTGGGTCATTGATTACCAACAACGGGGACACAATGAAAGAAATTAAATGGCGACTATCAATTGCTCTTCAAAGACTAAAACAGCTGAATAAATTATGGAGTGGGACAGACAGAACTACAAAAATTAGATTTTTAAGAGCATGCATCTTTTCCATTGCAACATACGCCTGTGAGACATGGACACTTACTAAACAAGCTGAACAGCGCATAAATGCCTTTGAATATAAATTTTATAGACGAGTTCTAAAAATATCTTGGGTAAAGAAAAGAACAAATGCATCCATACTTCAAGAGTTGAATATTGAAGAAGGTTGGCTATTAAAGACGATAAAACAAAGAAAATTGAAATATTTTGGTCACTTGAAACATCACAAAAGTTTGGAGAGAACAATAATGGAAGGGTATATGCCTGGGAAGAGAGGAAGAGGAAGGCCAAAGAGAAGATGGGTGCAGGATGTGGCGGATGATCTCCAGATGGGTGTATCAGACGCGGGACATCTTGCTTATGATCGAGAGGTTTTCCGGAAGGTTGTTATGGGAGCGAGGTTCTGCAAAGGACGTGCTACTGAATGAATGAATGAGGCCTATGATGAACCATTTATCCGACTATGCTGCTCACATATTATAAGATAGACAACTGAACATGAACATAAATAGACAACTGAACATGAACAATGGGTCTTCTACTTCTCCCATAGACAGGCTGGACAGTTATAATGTATAATAAATATTTAATTTCCCAAACAGGGCCCTGAAACATGTATTCCCTAACCCTAACCCACAACCTAACGCTATCCCTAACCCTAGCCCTAATCTAATCATGCACAATAACACTACAGCCTTCTATAATATGTGTGTATATACCGGTCTCTGTGGCTAAGGGCTTGCGAACGCTGTTTGTGAGCCCGTATACCCGGGTTCGAAACACAGCGGTGCTGGTTTTTTCGAAAAAGTTATAGGAGCCGGTCGTTCGGAAAGCAATGGCAAACTACTGAATGTAAAATTTTCCCATGAATCACGAACAGCGAAAATGCTGGGGTTGACTGCTACATCCTGTGAAGGACATGCAACTTAATTTGTGTATATATATTTAATACATTATACTGGCCCCCCAATGATATGCCAGTTTGTACTGCTCTCTATTATGGGTAGCGGGGTAGGGGTATCCCCTATCAAAGGAGAAGTAAGGCGCCCCCTTCCCTCCGCTTGCCTACGGGACACCCTTGGGCAAGGTGGAGTACCCGTTTAGCCCCCCGATCAGGGTTATGTGAAGCCATGGGTGCACGGTGGTGGATGAAGATGGTGAGCAGCCGACAGATAGTTTTAGGTTATGGTCTTAACCTTCACGACGGTAGGCAGAGGATCTCTTTTTTGAGGAGACAATAGCTACGGTCACTGACCAGTATGGTCACTGCTAGGAAGGAAAGCAATGGCAAATTACATTCTTTATAGATGCCAAGAAAATCATGTTGTGTGACAGTCACAATTTTTTGGGCATGTTATGAGAAGAAATGATCTGGAGAACTTGGTGACAACTGGTAAGATCGAGGGGAACAGACCAAGGGGAAGACCTAGAAGCAAGTACCTGGATGGCTTGGCCTTGTGGCATGGTCGAGACAGAAACACGGAGCTGGTCCACGACTCTGGTGATCGAGTGAGATGGCAGAACATGACAGCCCACGCTTACCGGCATGGCACATGATGGATGGATGGACTGCTCTCTAATATAGAAGATATAGACGTGACCATCCCTGTTTGGGAATAATATAATCACTTCGTAACAGTAACACGTCCACACACAGGTAAATGAGTAATGAACTAATGATCAATGCCACTTTCAATTGGCTGGTTTGGACAAAACAAACAGAGTGATTTCAAATAGTAATAAATAGTTAAATACTTGTGGCCAGCCGTGAGGAACTTCAAAATTCCGCATTGCTTACCTGTTGCTTGTAACTTGGAACTCGATGTGATGATGTTGATGTGATGTGGGTGCTGGGCTGGCCTCTAACAGGGCAGCTCTAACACTGACCTCCCTTGTTGCTTAGCAACATGCGGTGTCAATGATTGACTGACTGCTAGGTTATAGTGCCCGTCCCTGGAACACTGCCTTGTGGTTGTGTTCACTTGAAACACCCATTCTAGAGTATTGACTGGCAATTAGAGAAGACGATCAGAAAGGATTAAGGATAATAGATCGCGCTAGATAAAGCAAAAATTTAATTCTATATTAAGTAATGGGTGCGAATATTGGACAATAGGTAATAATATTGCAAGTAAACCGAAGACATCTCATCTCATCATGTTCCTCTTGTACCTTGCGGTGTCGAGGTGAAGTATAAACAGCTGGATGCCACCCCCCCCCCCCCCCCCCCCAAGAATGTAGAATCAATAATAGAAGAAGATCAGATTGTAAATACTGGTCAGATTATGTGAAAGATCTTTGCAACGATTCAAGAGAGGAATATTATGATGTTCGGAATAATCTTCTTCTTCTTCCTCTTTCGTTCGCATGAAATATGTTTGACTATAACTGCAATGATGTCTCTTGTATGAATCTAACAGTCTTTTTTAGTTCACTCAGCGATCCAAAGAGTTTATCTTCCACTGTTGTCTCTCTAGGCCAGAAGGTTCACCTGGGTATGTTGTAGTTTGGGCAATCCTGGAGTATATGCTCTGCTGTATGCGACGCCAAACCACATGTGCACATGGCTGTATCACCAATCTTGAATTTTGTATACATGTGGTTGCGTAATCTATTGTGTCCTGTTCTGAGGCGCAGAATAATGACTTGTTCTGGTCTGTTCATAACGTGGTAGTCGTCTTGAGTAAGGTTTGGTGGCCCTCTGACTGATTTGATCATTATTTTCTTTTGGTGGTATGTAATGGGCACATCAGGTTGTTCTTCCTTTGCTCCTTCCCTAGCCAATCGATCAGCTCTGTCGTTTCCAGGGACTCCACAGTGGGATGGTATCCACTGTATGGTGACCTTATGCTGACTGCTAAGTTCTGAAAGTAGTGTCCTTAGAACTGGCAATTTCCCAGACAGGAGCGCCTCTATTACGGATTTTGCATCTGTCAATATCACCACAGGTTGTGTACCATGGATGGTATTTTGTAATTTCTCTGTATGTAATTGCTCTGATGACTGGGAGACAAGTGCTAAGTCAATAGCTGTGTCTGCATCGCCAGGCCTCATTGCCATTCTAGTCGGCCTACCATCATTTATGCAGACCACATTGGAGTCCACCATGGCATCCGCAAGGGAAATTCCCTGTCGGTTTCCTCCACTACTGTCTCAATCTCTGTTCCTTGCATTTAAGTCTCCACATATGAGTAGCCTATCACCTGGTAATTCCTCCAGTTCCTTAAGCCAGTCCCAGTGTTCCTTTCTGACAGAACAGTCCACTGTGGCATATACATGTATGATGTTCCAACTTAAGCCACCAATCCCCATTTGTATACCCTGGACCTCTCTTGCACTGTGATTCCACTGGCTCAAGTCAAGTACCACATGCTTCACTCCTTCCTTCACCAGCAGACCTTGTCCGTGTCTCTTCTGCCCAGTAGGGTTTATATACTTGGCGTACCCGGGGCAATGGTATTTGTCTGTATTTAGCTCCTGGGGCATGAGGACATCAAAATCATATATTAGTCTCTCCAATGCAGGACCTCTCTGTCTGGCACTGCGACAATTCCAGTATCCCACTCTTACATAGTTGAAACCTAGCCTCTCCACTTTTCGTCTTGTTCTCCTGGCGCCTGCCCTCCTATTTCTATGCCGTCTTCTCACACCATTTCCTCGTCTTCTCCTCCTCACTCTCTCTTCGCTAGCCTCTGAGGGATGTGTCAAGCGCAGAGCACGTGCTCCGTAGCTCCAGCGACGGTTCTCGTGTTTAAATAAATCCATAGGCAAAGTTTGGATATTGCAGGAAATAAACGGTCACCCTAGCATTGCCTGCTTGCTAGGGAAGAGGCAGGGGATGTCCCGCTGGATTCCATACGCCTGGTGCTGCCCCGCACGCCTGCCAGACGTCCAACGTTCCCGACCAGTTAAACCATGGCCATCCAGTTCTTCAGCACGCTGGTCCACCTTGAAATTGGGGGTTTATATTTGGAGTTTTCCGTCTCCTAGATGGGCTGCTGTCCAAAGCTAACGAGTTCCACCTACCCGGGGGAGGGGTTAGAGCGCCCCGACTCGCTTGGCTGGCACGTCTACGAGCATATGAGGTATTTTCTAAGGAACTCAGATCCCATCCTGAGATCCCGCCTCGCCCTCTGTGCCTACCGCCAGTTGGTCCGCGGCTGCTTATTCGATATTCGCAGCTAACCTCTATATCTAGAGGCCGTTCCACGATCCGCCACAAGCGGACACGCTGGGTCGGGGATGGTTGCCCCAGTTTTACCCAGCCATTCAACATAATACCTGGGACATCTGCCTTCACGATCCGGTTATCCAGGGAGTACCACACAACCGATGCCTTGTCTGGGTGTATAATGGCGCCTGCGTCCCTGCACGACTCCGCTACCCTGTTTATTGCCACTTGTAAGTCTTTCGCCAAATTGGCCCTGTCTGTACACCAGCACATCATCTGCAAATGTCAAGATTCTACCCACACCTGGTGTCTCAACAGCTGCGATTTTGCTGGTGTAGACATTCAAGAGCACTGGGGACAAGGCAGATCCCTGCGGCAACCCAAGTGTAATAGTACAGGGGTCAGAAGTCAAGGAACCCATGCACAGTGCAACCTTAGGCTCATAAAGGAATGCCGCAACCCATCTAACAAGACAAGAGCAGACCTCCATGTCCAACAGTGTGTGCATTAACCGATCATACCTATCCCTGTTATACTCATCCTCCAGGTCAAGAGCTACCGCCACCGTCTCTTGTTTATCCTGGAAGCCCTCGCAGACATCAAATGCAAAAATCGCAGCATTGGCCCAGGTGTCCTTCCCAGGGCGGTAACTCCCGAGTCCTTGGGGAAGCGGATTACGACTTTCCAAATGTCGCTGGAGCCTGCGTGCTACTATCTTTTCGAGGACTTTGCCATACGTATTTTGCAGGGTTATGATTCGGTATCCATTAAGTCTGGAGTGATCCTTACCTGGCTTTGGGAGTGTGACCAGATAGCTATGCAGCCAATCGTGGGGTATTTCCGCCGTATTGATGCTTAGGTTGAAACTAAGAGCCATCTCCTCCAAGTCCCCATCATTTATGTTCCTCATATGGGAGTACCTCATCCCATCCGGACCTGGCGCTGTGTCTTTAGCCCGCTTCAACCCGTCTAATGTCCTCCACTTTAATCTCACAGTCCTCCTTCCTAGTGACCCGTGACAAGGCTTTTCTGACGTTATCTCTAATAGCCCTATCTTGCTGATCCGTCTGTTTTAAAAATCGCGCAAAAAAGCCTCCCCTTTGTTCTTGTCAGTTGTCATAGGTCGGTTGTTATCATCATAAACGGTACCATGCGTACCAGGCATCGCCTGTCTCTTCATCTGCCGGTGCAGCCTCCAGAATTTTCCCAATGTCACACCCCAACCGACTTCATTGATAAACTGTTCCCACTGAATCCTCTTTGCCTCTGCTGCTTGGAGTTTAAAATCCTGCACCTTCACTTTATTTATATCTTTCAGCCTCTTCCAATTCTGTGACAACTGAATTGGTTGCTCTCCGCACCCTCTGCCAATTCCTTATGGCTGCCCTCTTTTCCCTCCATGAATTCTCTATCTCTGGTGTCCACCATGGTGGTTGGGTGAAGATTCATCTTGTTGGTTTAGATCTTCTCTGTGATCTAAGGCGCCCCAAGAGCGAAGAGTGGTCCCGCTCATAACTGAATGCCCTGCGAGCTCTTATAGCTCTAAATGTGCAGGACTTGAGTATCAGCACAGAACAGGGGAGGTGGTCAGTTCCGTTGTCCCCAAGGACGCTTCATTTTATATCTGATGCCGCCTCTTGGGATACAAGCGCCAGGTCGATGGCCGTGTCAGGGTCTCCCGGTCTCATTGCTAGCCTAGTGGGTGTCCAGTCATTTAGACAAACAACATCCGTCTCAAGAAAGGCCTGTTCTCTCCCGACCTGTCTCATTCCTTGGCGCGGGCTTTGAAATCACATCATATCAGATACCTGGTACCTGGAGTGTCCACTGAACCTTTCAACCAGTCCCAACTCTCTCTGCTTATGCAAAATTTCCCACTTACATATACATTTATCAGGTTCCAGCTGTATCGGCCGATTTGTATCCGCATTCCCTGCACCTCTTAACTCTCCTGATCCCACCCACTCATATCTATTACTGAATGCTGTAAACCATCCTTGACCATCGGAGCCTGCCCATGTCTTCCCTGCCCAGTTGGGTTAATGTAACATGAATAGCCAGGGCACTTAAAAGAGTTTGTATTCAGCTCTTGTGACATCAGGACATCAAAATCGTAGACCAGTTTCTCCAGTATTGGACCTCGTTGCTTTGCACTACGGCAGTTCCAATACCCAACCCGTACATTTTTGAGTCCCAAATGATGCGTTTTCCTTCTACCCCTTCTGGCTCCAGCCCTCTTCTTCCTTCTCCTTCTCCCTCCCTCTCCCCTACCTCTTCTCCTCCGCTTCATTCTCTCCCCGCTGGCTGTTGTCAAAGGTATCGAGCACAAAGCAGTGCCATGCGGCGCACATCAATGAGAACGATTTGGAAGAGATAAAATTACAAGTGCGGCACGGACAGTGAACGCACAGGCATAAATATTGGAAACGGGACGTCATAGAGAGACAGACGGGGAACAGCCATGAAATAAGCAAGGCACACGGTTATCAAGAGGACAAGATCTTTGAGAAGCGAATGGAGAAAATGACTGAACATCTAGAGAATTTAATGAAACGAAGGATGAAGGAGGAAGCAAAGATAGATTGAGGAATGAACACGATCCGGCACAGAATACAGACAGAAGTAGAGGAATGAAATGAGATATAGTGGGCCGACATTTCAGTTGGAGAATCAACGAAAGGTCATACAAGAACTAACACCCCAAGATAGACGTTAGTAATCAAATATAAAGGTTTCTGTGAGCTAGGAATATTATTGTTACAGGTGATAGGGCAGGCAACATGTTTGACTTTAATGGTAGTGTTATTAAGTACGGCAGCATGTGGAATTATGACGGAATGCGTGATGCCTGCGTCAAGTGGATGGCCCGCATGTCATAAAGAAGACATGGGTTACTGCCCGAAATAAAATATACACACTAAATTGAAGCACTATGTCGATGTTGTATATCACCAGTTCGGTTACTAAGTTCAATTTGTTTGATTCATAAACTAAAGCTAGACCTACGAGAAAAATTATTGCAAAGGAAAGTAAGCAACTACGTGGCAGAAGGGTATTACTACTTGGCAGTTAAGATGGGGATCATCGTCCGGTAAATATACTAAGCCCGAAGAATAAAGATTGGATCATCTTCCGATAGAGACTATGCCCGAAGAATATAGATTTGTGACTGTGTCAGCGATCGATAGCACTTGAGAATAAGTGGCTGTGCCCATGGCGATAGACATAATGTTACTACAGTGAAATTTTGATAAAGGCATACATTTATTTGGATCATTTATATAAACACGTCAGGATCTGAGAATATACAGATACATATATTTTACAAGGCAAACATAGATCCTTTTGTACATCATCACCACAAGATAAACAGTTCGATAGGCAGATACTGGCAGGGATTCTCTTCATGTTTGGATCCAACATCCGTTGCTGTCATGTGACAGACTCAACTACAAACTATGGCAACTGTGGCTAGGGAACTGTTAACCCATGATATTGTGATGTGATTTAACGAACACTAATTGCATAGTGTACAGACATTTTTCATTACAGAAAAGGCAGATTGCAGCGGTGATCAGCAGTTTTCTATATCTACTAACTGACGTCTACAGACGAGTGGGTCAGACAGCAGCCAATACCTGAAGAGGCGTATCGTTCTGTCGGAAGAATGACACCAAGGTTACAGGGAGCAGATACACATGCCATTATCCGAAGGAACAAGTCCTGGCATCTGGAGATCACTACGAACAATACCAGGACCAGATACACCAGGTTGTAATCCTTTTAGATTGTCTTTGTAACTTGATTTGTATCACACATATTCATTAGATTCTCTTATAGGTATTGATAATAATATTGTTGTAATTTTAGTGTACACCAACTATGTCCACATTAGGTGAATTTATCGCATTAGGGGAAAGATGCAGCTTAACGGGACCCGAACTAATGGCTTGGGCTGAGGCCAAGGTGTCCGATTTTCATGCACAGCAGAGGGAAGAAAGAGCTGCAGCTAGGGAGGCCAGAGAAGCACAAGAAGCAGCAGCTAAGGAAGCCAAAGAAGCCAGAGAATTGGAAAAAGAAAGAATAGCTATTCTAGAAAAACAGAAAGAAAAATAATTGGAACAAGAAAAAGAAAGAATGTTGACTCTAGAAAAACAGAGAGAAAAAGAAATAGAATGAGAGAAACAGAAAATAGAGAAAGAAATTGAATTACAGAAACAAAAGATGGACAGAGAAATAGAACTGGAAAGGGAAAAATTAGCTCTCCAAGAGAAAACACTTGCGTTTGAAAGGGACAAATTAGCGGTCGAATAAATACTAAAAGACAAAGAGGTTGAGGGAAATATCAAGGTAAAGATGTTGGAGATGGAGAAAGAGGCAGAAATATCTAAGAATAAGTTGGCATGCAAAGCACTGGATCCCGCCAAAAGATATCAAGGAATTATTAGAAATTTTTCCCAAGGGGACTCTATTTCCGCATGGCTGACTAATTGTGAAGTCCTCTTAACTCATTACGACGTGCCGGCTGACCAGTGGGTCGTGTTACTTCATAGGCACTTCTCAGGGGATCCGTTAAATGTAATCGAACTCATACCTGAACAACGACGTACTGATTACCAATACATAAAACAAAGACTACTCGCGCATTTCTTATAGGACACTGTAGGTCTGCGTACAGCATACAAGTCACTCGGACCTAAGTCAAACCAAACTTTTCTAGATTTCGTTTCTGAAACGACATTACTTTTTGACAGGTGGCTGAAATCGGCTGAGGTAGGTAAGGATTTTGACAAACTAAGAGACCTCATGCTCAAGGATAAACTTATCTCTGCAGTACCACAAAAAATGGCAACATTCCTTGTAGAACACAAATGTGTTTCAGTAGCTGAAATGGAAGCAAAGGGTGAATCATTTTTTAATGTCCATAAAGACATTTTTGCAGAGAGTACTCAACCAGAACTTATCATTGGAGCATCCGCCAGAATACCTAGTCACAAATATAACAATTCTCATAACAAATTTCAACGTCAGGACAAATATGGACAGAACCAACAACGGTCTATCACAAACAAGGGTATGACAGTCCAATGTAGGTATTGTCGACGCATGCACGGAACAGCAGATATTTACGATTCTAACCCGGTTATTTTTTTTTTTGCATATCCTTTACAGGACATCGCTGTCAACACCAGCATCTTTCAGCTGTATGTTGATTTCTTGGCAAGATTACGCTCAGTAGTTTGCCATTGCTTTCTGAGCGGCCGGCTCACACACCGCTAAGTTACCGATGCGATTAGAACCATTGCTGATTTTCACCGTCATCAATTTACCGACGAGATTATACGAGATTACGGAGAAAAGTCATAACCTCTAAGCCACGGAGCAGGTCTAACCTGGAATATGAGTCTTATATTAAGGAACTAGCTACGAAACGTAACCATAAATATACAGACTACAAAAACAACTTAAAATGTTTCACGTGCAATAGTTTTGGTCACGTGGTCAAGTCATGTAGATTACGACAGATGACCAAAAATGCATATTTAGCCTATGTTATGTCAAGTAGCGACAACGATGAACAACAATACGATAACGCGTCTGACAAGTATAAACGACAGGAGAACAATCCGACCAGAGTATACGTGCAAGAGGCTAACTCCGCTTATGTAACCAATGGAAGACTAAACGTCGCAACGTGCAATTGTCAATGTATTAGCAGTCAGAATGGTGAGGGATACAGGGACGTCGATTATTGGACTTGACAGAAAACTAGTGAAAGAGGAGGACTACACCAAGGACAAGGTCATATGTAGAACATTTGGTGGACCGCTAGAATAATTTGATGTGGCATGGACAGACATCAATTTCCCGTACTATAAAGGGCGTGTAACAGCGGCAGTACTACCCCAACCAACAACGGAACTAATTGTAGGAAACATTCCTGGAGTAAAAGAGTGTACCGCCCAAGAAATAGAACAATGGGGAAAAGACAACATGCAAATACAGGAGGGAAATTACGCAGAATTAATTTTCCCGACAGAGGACAAAAAGATACCTGTCGCAGGCGATGATTCAGATATAGAAACCAACATGTATGAAATAAAAGAAAACTTCATAGGAAACCAAAAACAAACAGGTCAATCGATAACCACCAAAGTGACAGATTGTAGTAACAACAATACACAAAAGACATGCCATAACAATTTACAAGAGTTAACACAGACAGGAATTACATGGGATTCATTACCGATAAGATCGAACTTATCTCAAGCAGAACTTGAGAAAGTTACATTTAGTATTGAGAATTTTAGGCGTATTAGTCCTTCATTTAGTGGCAGCACACCAATCATTAAACAATTCTTTGCGCCATACTTAGATAATAGTAACTTATACGTAGATCAAATACACGGGTGTGCAGCTAAAAGATATGAATCAAGCACAGATGATATGGTTTCGGAGGCGGAGACATACAGAAAGAACAACATGCAACAGCGTCGGTCGAAAAAAAAAACAAACCAAAACACGACAAACAGATGCGGTAGATTATACAAAATTAGACTGGCATGAAGAAACTCCGCCAAAGTTTCCACAAGTTCATTACACTAACCCAGACACTTTACTAACAGAATGGCAACAACAGGGTATTCCCGAAATTCAAGTTGACAAAAGAATACGGGAGGTAAAAATCAGAAATTGGAATAGGTATTGGAAATACATGGGTATGTCTGATGCAGAACGAAAAGAAAAAACACGCCAGATTGATAACTTTAAGTCAGTAACAACATATGTCACACAAAAAGATGATAATCAATGCCCAGTTTTACACATTAAAGAAACATAGATTTAAAAGAGAGAGGTCAAGACAAATACATCCATTAGATTCACATGCAGTACACACAGTGACAAAAGAACATTGTATTTCTGAACACTGTATTCTGTTTTTATAAATCTGTCGAATTTCTTCTGTCTAAAAATTTCTCTTATATTGTGCGGCGCACATCAATGAGAACGATTTGGAAGAGATAAAATTACAAGTGCGGCACGGACAGTGAACGCACAGGCGTAAATAGTGGAAACGGGACGTCATAGAGAGACAGACGGGGAACAGCCATGAAAGAAGCAAGGCACACGGTTATCAAGAGGACAAGATCTTTGAGAAGCGAATGGAGAAAATGACTGAACATCTAGAGAATTAATGAAACCAAGGATGAAGGAGGAAGCAAAGATAGATTGAGGAATGAACACGATCCGGCACAGAATACAGACAGAAGCAGAGGAATGAAATGAGATATAGTGAGCCGACATTTCAGTTGGAGAATCAACGAAAGGTCATACAAGAACTAACACCCCAAGATAGACGTTAGTAATCAAATATAAAGGTTTCTGTGAGCTAGGAATATTATTGTTACAGGTGATAGGGCAGGCAGCATGTTTGACTTTAATGGTAGTGTTATTAAGTACGGCAGCATGTGGAATTATGACGGAATGCGTGATGGCTGCGTCATGTGGATGGCCCGCATGTCATAAAGAAGACATGGGTTACTGCCCGAAATAAAATATACACACTAAATTGAAGCACTATGTCGATGTTGTATATCACCAGTTCGGTTACTAAGTTCAAGTTGTTTGATTCAGAAACTAAAGCTAGACCTACGAGCAAAATTATTGCCAAGGAAAGTAAGCAACTACGTGGCAGAAGGGTATTACTATTTGGCAGCGCGTACTCCGTTGCTTCGGCGATAATTCTTTGTATTATTCATAGTTGGATAGATACGACGGCAGGATATAATCGGTCACCCTAGTAGAGCCTGCCTGCTAGGGAAGGTGCAGGGGATGTCCCTCAGGAGTCCATACGCCTTGCGCCGCCCCGCCCGCATACCAAACGTTCCATGTTCACGACCAGCTCACCCGTGGCCATTCAATCCTTGACACGTCGGTCCACCTTAAACTTGGGGATTTATAATCGGAATTTTCCATCTCCTAGATTGGCCGCTGTAATAGCTAACAGGCCCAGTCTACCCGAGGGCAAGAGGTTCCATCGCTTCATTCCTGGCGATCACAGTAGCTACATATATACAGGGAACAAAACCAATGTCATACAATATCTATGAAATAGTACCTATTACATAGTTAAAGTCACTATACAACGGAAAAATAACTCTCGCAGGTAGATAGCCCGTGGCCCAAACAAAGCAGTGACAACATCAGTAATATGATTGAGCTCTGTAGTGCTGAGACAACAACATGACAATGCATGGGTAAATTACATAGCAGATCCTGTTGTATTATAGAGTGGTGGAGTGGTGGCAGACACAACACCATCCATTATACAATACCATCCAGTTTGCAATGTAATTGTGTCACTGTTGGAGAAAGAACTGTCACTGTACTTCACAAATTGAGCTCTGTAGTACTGACATACACCCCATCCATTATACAATGTTATTGTGTCACTGTTGGAAACAGAACTGTCACTGTACTTCACACATTGAGCTCTATAGTGCTGACACAACACCAACCATTATACACTGTTATTGTGTCACTATTGGAACGATTGACTTCCCTTGGAGCAAGATGGTGTTCAATCTTTCCGACCGTTAGGTGAAATGTGTATTTTCTTTTATTTTGTTTTGTTCCGGCAGTGGAATGCCTCAACAGATTCAAGAGATCAACGAATTTCTGTTACCAGCTAGAAGAAAAGCTCATTGTCTACGTTTCACATCCATAAAAAGTACAGGTTCTATGTAGCACTTCAACACTCTTCCTAAATCAATCAATCAATCAATCAATCAACACTCTTTTTTTCGTCACAATTGATATCTTTTTATTGGTCAGTTTAACCTTATGTCATTGTAGAGTTGTTAGTCATAGTAAACAGGGGAATGACTGTAACACGCGTTGTTGGCAAATACTACTCTAATAATGTGAATATGAGACTAAATACTGGGCCATGAAAGTGAAGACGATGGCTACATCAGTTGGATGGGTTACGACGGAACATTTACCAGTTCTCGCTATTTACTGTGTTCACAGATTGTTGCACACTCATCGCTGAGATAGTCAAACTGAATTGACTCAACTAATAGCCATCAAACAATGTCCCAACAACCCACGCACTAGTCGTCAAACAAACATACAACTTGGCTCACTGGTCACCTTGAAGTGATGAAGACTTTATATAGAATTTAAGTGCGGTTGAGCACCTACTTATTTTAATATAAATAAAACCCTGAACAGGGAGACAAAGGAAAACAAGAACAATTCTAAATAAATAACAAGTACCCAAGTCAATAAAGTCCCGTGGGAAAGCTGTGTGTGAATGAAGGTTGACTGAAGAGGAGGAGGATCCAGACCTTGAGCCCCAAGATAGCCGACGACCAGGACTGGAATGTCAAGCTAAGTGATAGTCTCCATGCGCCTGAGACATCAACCCAACTAACATTCCAAAATTGGCCAGGGCCACAGTGACTTAGTCACTGATTCAAACAATATGACCTTCTGAAGATCCATCCATCATATGCCATGCCGTTAAGCGTCGGCGGTTATGTTTTGCTATCTCACTCGATCACCAGGGTCGTGGATCAGCTACGTGTTTCTGTCTCGACAATGCCACGTGGCCAAGTCATTCAGGTATTTACTTCTTGATCTTCCCCCTGGTCTCTTCCCTTCCATCTTGCCAGTTGTCTACCAAGTTATCAAATTCATTTCTTCTCATAACATGCCCAAAAATGTTTACTCTCTATGTCTAATGTCTCTAAGGAGTTTACGATCTTCATTTGTTTCTTGAGGGACTTGTTTGTTGGTATTTTTCTGTATACCCATGGTATTCTTTGCATTTTCCTCAGAAACCACATTTCCACAGCCATCGGATGCTTTTCAGCTTGTCTGCTCATTGTCTACGTTTCACACCCATACAAAAGTACAGGTTCTATGTAGCACTTAAGCACTCTTTTTCTCTTTTCAATTGATATCTTTTTATTGGTCAGTATGTTTTTAATCTTTCAAAATGCTGCCTTTTTAATGACAATTCCTGTTCTACTATATTCAAGGCATCGCCCATAATATTTTATGACTGTTCCGAGATAGCTGTACCGATTCACTTGTTTAAGAATATGTCCATTTACTTATATATTACATTGTGGTATTTCCTTCTTCCCAGTGACGACCATAATCTGTGTCTTCTTTCAATTAAATTATAACCCTAGTTGTTCACTGCGTGCAACAACCGCATCTACTAAATGTTGCAGGTCCTGTTGATTGTCTGCAATCAAGACTGTATCATTTGCATATCTAGTGTTATTGATGGATCGTCCCCAATGTTAATTCCTTCCATATCTTCTATATTTCTGAAAATATTTTCACTGTACGGGAAAAAAGATGTGGTTACATTATATATCCCTGTCTGACACGTCTTTTAATAGGTTGATTTTGACCTACTTTGTTATCAATTCTTATAGCAGCTTGCTGTTTCCAATATATGTTATTTTTTACAAGTGTAAGGTCTTTTCCATCAATTTGTAGATCTTCAAGCATCCTTATCATGTCGACATGTCTCACTTTATTGAAAGCCTTCGAGTAGTCAATAAAGCAAAGGTGTAGATCTTTGTTTACTTCTATAGAACATTCAGTTACTTTTCTCAGTATATACACAACATTTACTGTACCCTTTCCTTCTACAACCCCACATTGTTCTTCTCCTATTTCGGGTTGTATTTTCTTCCTAACACTTTGCATGATAATTCTAAGCAAAATCTTCGTGATGTTACTCATTATACTAATTGTCCGATGTTGATCACATTCCAAGATTCCTGATTTCTTTGGGATTGCAATAAATACAGAATTACATAATTCATGGGACTCAGAGGTGTTTCCAAGGCACCAGGGCCGGGTTATATACTGGCCAAGACCTATTGACGCGTCTTCGTCGAGCGTCCTGGGCAACAGGCCCCTTCAGGGTTCTGGCTAAAGTCAGTAGGATCGCCGATTCCTCCGAAGTCGGAGAGTGTCTGCCTGTACGGCGAGGAACCACCAGTCTGCACACCAATAAGCAAGACATGGGACAACGGATACTCAAGCAAACCTCAGGTCCTGTATGACATCACACTGATGTTGGAAAACAGGATGCCTTCATCCGACATACAGGACTTCGCTTTGGAGCTCAAGCCAACGAACACAAGCAAGCAAGCACATAATTGATTAGGTATATCTCTAGTATCATATATTGTATTCATCAGTCTAGAAACTTTATGTATTCCATATTCTTCTAAAGCTTTAATCAATTATGTTGTCATGGTGTCTGAACCGGGGATCTTGCCAGTGTTCTGAAGATTAGGTTAATAATAATCATAGGAAATTCAGCAAAGAAAGATTTTAGTATTTTTAGGAAAGCTGGGATATTTGCTATCCCCTTATCAGTATCGGTACATCTCCACTGGAGAGTACTCAGTGTGATTAAAATAAATAAGTGTTGTAATTTTAAACTTTAAGCAACATAGTCTGTTGCAATATTAATTAAGATTAGTATAGTCATTCAGGGTGACAGGGCGAAATTTTTGTAACTTTATATTTAAAGAATACAACTTGGGGGCTCCTTTACTTTCCAGGCACACTTAGTGCAATACCTAGGTCTACTATATATATTCTAGTACAGTTGTTCGCCTTCCTTTTCCAGCCTGGTCACTGTTAGAATACTAGATCTTTTATGGGGCCTGTACTTTCATACAACCTAGATTCACGAGCCATTTGATCTTGATCAGTGACTAGCCTTTCTTTTTCTGAAAGTCTACTTGTCGCTACTTTTGAATGAGAACACTATCAATTAGCTAGCACTACGCTACATCTTAAAACAACTACCAAGGCCTTTGATATTTTGGGAAAAGTTTCATCTTTCCTTGAATCAGAAAATCTTTAATGGGATAATATGTGTGGGTGATGTAAAGGTGGAGCACCAGCTATATTGTGGACCAAAATTTCAAGTTAGTGTAAAGAAACGTGCCCCAAAAGTGAAAGGTATTCATTGCATGATCCATCGTCAGGCTCTGGCCTCCAAAACACTCCCAGCTCCATTGGAGAAGGTTTTGGATCAAACCATTAAGATAGTGATTTTTTTTTTCAAAGGAGGCGCTCTCAACTCACGGCTTTTCAAGCAGTTATGCATTAACATGTATGCAGGCCACCATTTGCTTCTTTTCCATACAAATTTTCAATGGCTGTAAAGAGGAAATATAACTGCGCGGGTATATGAGCTGAGAGAGGTGCTCAAATTATATTTTAAAGTTCAGGATAAGATGAAATCTTTTGCTTGGCAGCATGACAAGGAGTGGATCATGCGCCTTGCCTGTTTAGTTGATATTTATGAGCATCTGAATAAATTCAATCTTCAGATGCAGGAAAGTAATACACATCTCAAGCAGTTTGTGGATGACTTGAAAGTTTTTATGAGCAAGCTGGAAAATTGTAAAAGAAAGGTCAATATGAAATATGTTGCAATGTTTGAGAAGTTGTCATCCGTTTTTGTTGTTGATGGTAAAGACCAAGTACTTCCTCAATTTGCACAAAAATGAAATTTTGCAATATTTGACAGCACTAGAAAAGGAATTTGAGCGATATTTTCCTGAACTTAGTGATGATGAGGTGAATTTGGTAAGAAACGCATTCACATTATCAGTTGAAAAAGTGTATGATTGTCAAGATGCATTTCTGGAGCTGAAAACTGATTCGGGTGAAACCAATCACGGAATTTTGGCCTCTGATGTACGATTCCTACCCAAAAGTGGCAGAAAAAGCAATCCGTGCATTGTTTCCATTTGTGTCATCATACCTTTGTGAGTCAGGCTTTTTAGCTCAGTTGGAAATTAAAAGGAAACGACGTAATAGATTAGATGTTGAAAATGATCTCCGTTGTGCCCTTTCAAGCACTCCTCCGCGTATTTCAGAATTGCTGAAGGAAAAAAAAAAATCAATCACGGTGTTCTCATTGATTACAATCTTCATTTGGATTAAGTTCATTACAAATCTACAATATCCTGGTTTTCTATTGAACGTTTTGTTTGATGAAGCACAATTATCTGGCATTCTGGTGTCGTGTACTAAGTTACAATTATTTGACGTTTTAGTTGTTGTTGTTGTTGTTTTTTTTTTTGGGTAATATGATTAATTTGGTGCGTTAATAACATATTTTGAATATAAAAATGCTTTTATATTCATTTGCCATTACATGTATACAACTACACTATAAAATTAATATGTGCATGCAAAGGTTATGTACAAAAATGGAAGAAAATAAGGATTTTCAGTATTATAAGCATGTTATTTTGAATGCACCTTTTGAGGCTGACAATTTTGAAAAAGGGGGAATTACATTCTGACATATGGTGAAAGGGTGCATGGGCCAAACGAGATTTATAACCACTGTGTTAGTTCGTAATCTAGTTACATAGCCAAACCATTTAACTTGCTGCCTTCTGATAAAATCTAGCGCTGCTATAACCTCCATTTTAGTCCTGATTTCTCCATTTCTGTCTTCTTGATACATCGAATATTCTTCTCAGGAATCTCTTTTCTGTTTTTGTGATTTTTCTTTTCTCTTTTTCTGTCATTGTCCAGGTTTGGCATTGGTAACATAGAGTTGGTGGGAACATTGTGTTGAGTGCTGTTTTAAGTATCTATTGATACGCGTTTGTTCTTTAGTATCGGTGCCATTTGTCCATTGAGTTGCCTTATTTTTCCGTATAAAATAGTAAGAAGTGTTGTGATATCTGGAAGGAGGACCGCTTCTGACCACCAGAAGCCCCTATTGTTTTTTTTTTCACGAGTGGGGGGGGGGGGGGGGATGCTGCAATGAGTCGGTGAGGAAAAAAGCAAACAATGTCTGGTAAACTAACACATAAAACTCCATAGCTCATCAATAATTTTATTTCTAAAAGGCAATCAAATATTTGGTTTAATGCTGGCTTGTATAGAAGAGAGGTGTCTATTTGTTTTCTGGAGTAAATAAACTAACATAGCTACTTGCTACATGAGGCCAATATTCACGACAAAAAACAACGTATTCATGACATATAACATAAAATAGCTACTAGTTACTAGACAGTAATATTCACGACAAGAAACAACGGATTCATGGCATATAACATAAAATAGCTTCTAGTTACTAGACAGTAATATTCACGACAAGAAACAACGAATTCATGACATATAACATAAAATAGCTTCTAGTTACTAGACAGTAATATTCACGACAAGAAACAACGAATTCATGACATATAACATAAAATAGCTACTAGTTACTAGACAGTAATATTCACGACAAGAAACAACGGATTCATGGCATATAACATAAAATAGCTTCTAGTTACTAGACAGTAATATTCACGACAAGAAACGGATTCATGGCATATACATTGATTCCTACCACATGAGTGGCATATTTGCGACAAGAAACAACAAGAGTTGTGAGAGATCACTATTTTGTAGATGATAATAATCTATGACAATAATGTGGTAATTACATAACACAATTTCAATAATGTTCACATCAAATGTCACTCTGTTAACACTAACGTTTGAACTGGCATGACTGGACACAATATGTCATTGTAATTAACATACGCCATGTCATGGCTGGACACAATATGTTATTGTATTTAACATAGGTCATGCCATGACTGGACACAATATGTCATTATTGCTAACATGCACATACAGATTGGAGACACCATAGCATTGTTCACATACAAGCTGAGATCACGTAATGATTCCCACAATCTGGCATTATCTGAAAACATACACCGTTCATGAAACACTTGCCGGATATAGCAAATCATCGACAGCCAGCGCCGCTGTATAACAAAACATCAATGATGTGGCCGATTCATGTTGGGTCATGTTGTGTCATGTCGGGTCATGATCAGACGCTGCGCAAATCGAAACAAGGACAGGATTCACGGCATCATCATCATTACGTGTCTTGCCAAGTGGCGTACGAGTTCACGACTTTTGATGTTCTCCATCAATCCTTGTGGTGATATTTCTTTTGTTACGGTCTGAGACCATACAACATAATTCCTCATCTTGCAAGAGGACAGGTCCTTCATCATACAAGAGGATAGGTCCAACATCATGCGAGAGGACAGGTCCAACATCATGCAAGAGGACACTAGATATCAGCCACGTGTCTTTATTCCATATTTGATTACGAGAAATCGGCTTGGCTCCATCTCGATGTATTTCTCCTAAGTATGTGCTCTGTTGCATCCAGGTCTTCTGGTTCGTGTGATTCTGTTTAGTTGGGCTACATTTAAAGTGGTTGTGTTTTGTTAGGTCTAATTTAGCGTGGCTCTGTTCATATGCACCACATTTAACGTGTGTGTGTCTGCACGTGTATGTGTGTATATGCACGTGTATGTGTGGTTATATCAGGTGTATTGTGTGCCAGATCCACTTGGGAGCATATCTCAATTTTAGAAACAAAAACAAAAGACCCGGTGCACTTGGGATTTGAACGCATGACCATTCGGGCCATAGGCAAGCGTGTTGGCTACAGTAGGAGGACTACAGTAGGAGGGCTACAGTAGGGGGGCTACAGTAGGAGGGCTACAGTAGGAGGGCTAAATTGGGAGGGCTACAGTAGGAGGGCTACAGTAGGAGGACTACGTAGGAGGGCTACAGTAGGAGGGCTACAGTAGGGGATCAGTTGACAACACAGACACAGAACAGCGAGGGATCATGAGACATCAACACCTCCATTATCAGGAGACATTATAAGGAGAGACCAGGAGAGAGTATAGGGAGAGACCAGGAGACAGTATAGGGAGAGACCAGGAGACAGTATAGCAGAATATTGGGAAAACAGTACATGAGAAGATGAGGAGACAGTATAGGGGAAGATGAGGAGACAGTATAGGGAAGGCTAGGAGACAGTAAGTTCTCGCTCCGATGACCTTTGTGTCTCCAGATCTGGCATTGATGACCTTTAAGTGTCCAGATCTGGCATAGATGACCTTCGTGTGTCTAGATCTGGCATAGATGACATCGGCGAGTATATGATGTGATCTTCCACAACGATAGCTCTAACATAATGTTTGTATGAGGACAGTGTAAGCGTAACTGTGAACACCAGTGTGTAACCTAGATATTATACTATCAGGATATTGGCAAACTGAAAGATACATTTTTGTGTGGACTTTCTGTATGGTGGCTGTGTGTTGCAAAGATACAACTGTGTGCTGACTTTCTGTATCGTGGTTTATGTGTTTCTGTCGCGTTATGAGAAAGGAGAGGATGGAGAGAGAGAGGAGGAGGAGGAGGAGGAGAGGAGAGAGAAAGACAGAGGTGAAGAGAGAGTGATGAGAGAGACAGAGGGAGAGAGGAGACAGAGGGAGAGAGTAAGACACAGAGAGAATGGAGGCAGACACAGGGAGCGAGAGAGATAAAGAGAGAGAGAGAGAGAGAGAGAGAGAGAGAGAGAGAGAGAGAGAGAGAGAGAGAGAGAGAGAGAGAGAGAGAGAGAGAGAGAGAGAGATCATGGCAAGTTACATGTTGTTTTTCATTTGTCAGTTTTCTTTCCCTTGACCTTTTTCTCTTTTTTCTCCTTTGTCTTAAACACTTTCTGCCAGCCCCTGGAGTGGCGACAGAGCAGGACCGGGGCGGGCGAGTGGTGGACGATGTAGTCACTGCAGCTGCCCATGATGGTGCGCCTCACCTGGCTCTGGCCTCGTGTGCCTGCCAGGTAGACAACATCAATCAGTTAATGCATGTAGCTAAAGTAAATACCATCAGATCTTTCACAGACACAAAGACTGTAGCACTATATAGAATCAGATCTTCCTCTCTCTCTCTCTCTCTCTCTCTCTCTCTCTCTCTCTCTCTCACTCTCTCTCTCTCTCTCTCTCTCTCTCACACACACACACACACAGACTATATTGAGAAATACTAACGGCTATTTAATATATGGAAACACTCACGGGCACATGGTAATTAAGGGGGGGGGGGGGCGGAGTGTGTCTGCTGTGATTAGATGAAAGCCAGACCAGGCACACAACTGACCCCCTTTTGTAATATATATCTGAAATTGGCCTATCCATCTCATTACAGATTCACATAGTATACTGGAATTCACACAATGCACACTGTTAAGCGATGTAACAGTCAAGTGAGAAACGGTCAAAACAGAGACTGACCACCAGAGAAAGACGCGCTGCGCGCTGGTACATTCAGCACACAATTGTTGTTTGTCCATCAAGAATGATGATGACCATTCATTTCATCCAGTGGGGTTGAAGGTATGGAACCGTGGGTTCTAAGATGGCTGATAAGGCCTATTTTGGCTCGAAATATTCTTAGACAATGTGGGCAAAGAATGGTTGACGTTTCTGGAGGATTTCCTGCAGTGGTTTTTCTGTCCTGCCTTTTCTTCACAGCTCTTGCAGTCCTTGTTGCCTCACATATGACTGCACCCTTCCGTAATGATGCACGCCACGAATTTCGGTCTCTGGCTGCAACCTCCCAGGTGTCATGATGAATTTCAAAAGCATTCAGTGAGATTTTCAGAGTGTCTTTAAAGCGTTTCCTCTGGCCACCTTGGGAAAGTTTACCACAACGCAGTTCGCTGTAAAAAATTCGTTTAGGGAGCCTGTGATCTGGCATGCGAGTGAAGTGACCAGCCCAGCGAATCTGATTCTTCATCAGTAGAGTGTGGATACTGGGCATGGACGCTCTTTCTAGGACTTCAGTGTCTGGAATCTTGTCTTGCCATTTAATCTTCAGTAGATTCCTTAGGCAGACTGTGTGGAAGTGGTTTAATTTCCTAGCGTGTCGCTGATAAACAGTCCAGGTTTCACAAGCATATAGCAGTGTGGATAATACAACTGCTTTGTATACTTTTAGCTTTGTTTGCAGGCTTATTCCAGTTCTGTCCCATACATTCTTGTACAGTCTGCCAAAGGCCGCACTGGCCTTGGAGATTCTTGCATTCACTTCGTCATCAATTGTGGCTGCTTGTGACACAGTGCTGCCAAGATAGGTGAATTTGTCCACAACACTTAGTCTATGATCATTCACTTTGATATTCGGCACGGTGTGATTATTCCCTGGAGCTGACTGGTACATAACTACAGTCTTCTCCAAGTTGATATTGGGCCCAAAGTTGGCACAGGCATGTGAGAAAGCTGAAACATTATGTTGCATGTCCGCCTCTGAGTTGGCGTATAGAGCGCAATCATCAGCAAACAGGAGCTCTCTGACGGTGCCGCTGTTAATTTTGGTTTTAGCTTTCAGCCTTCTGAGATTGAATAACTTTCCATCCATACGGTAGTTGATGTCTATTCCAATGTCGTCGTTCTCGAAGGCATTCATCAACATGGCTGAAAACATGAGGCTGAACAGTGTTGGTGCCAGGACACATCCTTGCTTCACTCCATTGGTGACAGGAAAGGGTTCAGACAGTTCACCATTTTCCTGTACTCTTGCCTGCATGCCGTCATGAAATAGCCGCACTATTTGGACAAACTTTCGTGGGCAGCCATATTTTGCCATAATCTTCCACAGTCCTTCTCTGCTGACTGTATCAAAAGCCTTGGTAAGGTCAATGAAAGTGGAGAACATTTCGCAGTTCTGTTCCTGACATTTCTCTTGCAGCTGCCTTGCAGCGAAAATCATGTCAACAGTTCCACGTTCTTTTCTGAAGCTACACTGACTCTCAGCAAGAAGACCTTGATCGAGATGGGCCGTAAGGCGATTGGGAAGAATTCTGGCGAGTATCTTCCCTGCAATTGAAAGCAAGGAGATGCCTCGGTGGTTCTCACAGGATTGGTGGTTTCCTTTACGTTTGTAAAGGTGGACTATTGACGCGTCCTTGAAATCTTGTGGCATGGTCTCGTTCACCCATATGTTTGTAAAGACTTGGTGAAGCTGCTATGTTAGGACCGGCCCACCTGCTTTGTATATTTCTGCTGGGATGGAGTCAGGACCAGGTGCCTTGCCGCTGGAGAGTTGCTGGATGGCTTTGTTTACTTCCACTATGGTTGGCAGGTCATCAAGTGTCTCATTGGTGGGACTCCTGGCTGAGCAGCAAAGCTGATGAAATTCAGGGCTTTGCTGACAGACATGATATGAAAAACTTCTATGACTCACTGAAAGCGGTCTATGGTCCTACATCACCAGGCATAGTTCCCCTCCTCAGTGCAGATGGGGGAACATTGGTCACCGATAAGAAAGAAATCCTTCAGCACTGGGCAGAGCATTTCAGCAACATCTTAAATGCAGCTTCCTTCTTCGATGATGAAATCATCAACTGCCTTCCTCAAGTTCCCACCAATGAGACACTTGATGACCTGCCAACCATAGTGGAAGTAAACAAAGCCATCCAGCAACTCTCCAGCGGCAAGGCACCTGGTCCTGATTCCATCCCAGCAGAAATATACAAGTCAGATGGGCCGGTCCTAACAGAGCAGCTTCACCAAATCTTTACACACATATGGGTGAACGAGACCATGCCACAAGATTTCAAGGACGCGTCAATAGTCCACCTTTACAAACGTAATGGAAACCGACAATCCTGTGACAACCACTGAGGCATCTCCTTGCTTTCAATTGCAGGGAAGATACTCGCCAGAATTCTTCTCAATCGCCTCACAGTCCATCTCGATCAACGTCTTCTTCCTGAGAGTCAAAAGTGGCTTCAGAAAAGAATGTGGAACTGTTGATATGATTTTCGCTGCAAGAGAAATGTCAAGAACAGAACTGCGAAATGTTCTCCACTTTCATTGACCTTACCAAGGCTATTGATACAGTCAGCAGAGAAGGACTGTGGAAGATTATGGCAAAATATGGCTGTCCACGAAAGTTTGTCCAAATAGTGCGGCTATTTCATGATGGCATGCAGGCAAGAGTACAGGAAAATGGTGAACTGTCTGAGCCCTTTCCTGTCACCAATGAAGTGAAGCAAGGATGTGTCCTGGTACCAACACTGTTCAGCCTCATGTTTTCAGCCATGTTGATGAATGTGTAGCAGAATGAATAGTATCAGCTGGGTGTGCAAGCATACAGCACGCTTGAGCATCAAGATAGAACAGCTAGAAGGATGCTCAAGTAGTGACGTAGCTTGTTGTGGGGTCAGTTAGTTACCACCTGGAACGAGAGAAGAGAGGTCAACATCAACATCGCATTTTGTTTGTGTAAAGACTTTGTATCAACCATCGTAAATAAAGCCTGTTCTACAATAATCTAACTGAAACTATTTGGTCCACTGTATACATGTACTGTTATATAGGATCAAAATGGAGCCAGTGACCAGGATACGGCTCATGGCTTGTCGCGGAATGTAAGTGGCCTCCACAATGGAAACATGGCCGTTGCTTTATTTTCGTCGATACCACGGCATAATAGAAGTTGAAGATTTTCGCTTACAGAGAAATTCAACAAGGCGGCGTCTCTGATCAAATCATTGCTACACAGTTTCTGATCAAATCTTTGCTACACAGTTTCTGATCAAATCTTCGTTACACAGTGCGTCTCTGATCAAATATTGCGTTGACCTGGCTGGTGTTTGAGTCCGCCATACATATGGGAATTATGAGCCTTGTATACAAAATAATGATTTGCCATCATGTTCCAGAATAATCGTTGTTTTGGACCTCAAAATGTTTTACAAGAGCCGTTACCCTTGAACCAGCTTATGACCTTGGTTCGTCGCTCGAAAGAAGATCATTGTTGAATTTGACTTCGCTTGATGGAATCAAGACGAAAAATCGTTTAGATCAGAGGCTCAAATAACAAGAAAACCTTTAACGAAAAACTACTTCACTGGATCATAAGTGTCTTGAACTCTGGCAATTATAAAAATGTTAGACGATCACGTTGAAGAGATGATCCTACTACAGTTGCTTTAATGGCCAGATCGAGTCGTTTCAAGGCGTCCAGAAGTGTCAAAATTTTTTGTCCAGATCTACACTTCCTCGAGCGGAAAGAGCAGCCATAAATTTAAAAGTGTCGTGATAGAATGAAGAAACTCTTTCCTTGGTAAGCCCTATCGAGCCTTGTCGAGCCCTATCGAGCCTTGTGGAGCCCTATCGAGCCTTGTGGAGCCCTATCGAGCCTTGTGGAGCCCTATCGAGTCTTGTCGAGCCCTATCGAGCCTTGTGGAGCCCTATCGAGCCTTGTGGAGCCCTATCGAGTCTTGTCGAGCCCTATCGAGCCTTGTGGAGCCTTATTGAGTTTTATCGAGCCTTCTTGATCCTTACGGAGGAATGAAACCGCTTTATCGATCTTGGTTCAAGTACTCGAGTACCAGATACCGTGCTTCTCAGTCTCGGCATACAAGAGCATAGACGTCAAAGGGAAACTGTAAGACTTGATTTACGATGGGACCAGTGGAAAATTAGTTTCAACAAGAAAAGGGGTAATATAAATAACTTTTTCTATTAGGTAGAAAATTATTGAGTTTCAGGAGGAAGATAACGTCCTTTGGTTAATTTAAGAGTGTATATTAATAATTATTGATTGTTTTTTTGCTTGTATAAGTGTATAGCGAAATATTTCAGCATGGCAGAAGAACAAGCTTCACTGACACAAGTTCTGACCGGGGTAGGGTCGGTAATAGATAAACTCAACACAGTCATGAAACAACAAGGAATGGCAGCTGAAATTGTTAAATTTAGCGGACAGGCAAAAGATTTTAAGAAGTGGGTAACTTCCATAGAGAAATATGCATATTTGGTGTCAGCATCAGATGAAGAGAAAATGAAACTTGCTTATCAGGCAGCAACAGAACCGGTTTCTGATCATATCAGAAGAAAATTAGAAGCGAGGGTGGATGAGACATGGGAGCAGTTCAAAGACTGACCTGGCCCATAAGTACGCGGAAATAACGGATCCACAACATGCGTTTTCGGTGTTAAGGCAGTCCAAACAAAACACTGGAGAAACGGTACAATTGTTCAGCGATAGGTTGATTAACCTGGCTGAAGAAGCATTCTTAGGACAGAATGTACGAGGAGAGGAGGTGGAGAGGATGTTGGTCGGGATTTTTGTAGATGGTATAAAATCCGATGGACTGAAGTTTAAGCTGATGAGAGAAAACCCTGAGAGGTTATCACAAGCTGTAGATATTGCAGGTACAGGAGGAGAATTTGAGACGTAGATTCAGATTGAGAGTAGGAAGAGAAATAGGAACTAGTCGAGAAGACAGGATTGAGGAGCCCATGGAGATAGGACAAACAAGGTTCGGATGGAATAGGAGAGGAGGTATACACACATTACAAGGTAGTGATAGAAATGCCTATAATGGAAGAAGACAAGTTAGAAATCCTACAAATGAGACGGTAAGTAACACAAATAACACAAATATAGTTTGTTGGTTTTGTGGTCAGCGGGGACACATTTTTCGCTTTTGTGGTAACAGGCGTGTCCAGTCGAATACACAAAGTAGAAATGGCAATAGCAGATTAAATAGGAATGTTGAAGAGAGACACAGAAGTTTTACAAATACAAGAACGCAGGAAAACCGGCGCCCTACCTATTAAATAGGACCTGTGGTAGGAGGGAAAATAACAAGGTCCCAAGATTTAAAGAATATTTTAATAACAGGTATAGCAGGACGAGTAGAGAATGCTCTCAATTAGATGAAATCAAACAGTTCACAGTGAATACAACAGATCCCAGCTCATGTATAATAGAAATAGGGAAGTATAGAGTTCGTACATTAATTGATTCGGGAGCTCAGGTTAGTGTGGTCAAAGAAAGTTTTCTATACAAAATAATGAGAAATTGCAAAATATTCAGAAGTCATAATAATCTCCACTCTGTTACGGGACAGAATTTACAGGTAGTTGGACAAACAATAATGAATTTTAAGTTAGGAGGGATCAACGTAAGACATCTTTTTCAATATAGTGAAAGATTTAAATAGAAACATGCTTATAGGAAGAGATTTTCTAATTAAAAATGGTGTAAGACTTATGTTTGATCTACATAAATTAAAATTCAAGGACGTGAATGTAGATTTAGAAGAAGACATGCACATTTCATCACTGGTTAGAGTTAAAATGTCTACGACGTTAAGACCACAGACGGTTAATTTGATACAGGCAAAGGTAAAAAGAAATCCGTATTATGAAGTAGGACACACAGTTAGAATCACTGAGTTGCAAAGGGAGGTAATTGATGAGCCTGGTCTAGAGGTTCCGGATGGAATAATATCATTAGATAAACACTTAACTTTTCCAGTAATGATTATTAACAACACAGGTAGAGAAATTAAATTATATAGAGGATGTGTAATAGCCAAAGTGGATCATAACATTAATGACATATTAGCAACAGATAGAGTAGAAATGCAGGGAATAAATTATTCAGAAACTCCTAGTGAAAGAATTAATAACAGACGCGGACGCGAAGAAGAGGGAACGTGCAGAAGGATGAATTGATCCATCCATTCAGAAGAAATATAGCCCAAATACATTCATTAGACAAAATGACAAGAGAACAAGAATTGTTGGCACAGTTAAAAACTCCACCAGAAAATAAGAAGGTATTAGAACAACTTATAAAAGAAAATCAGGATGTATTTGCAATTAATGATTTAGAATTGGGAAGGACAAAAACAGTTACAATGGAAATAGATACGGGAGATCATCCACCAATTAGTTTAAAACCGTATAGAACTCCCTTAAGGAATAGAGAAATTGTTGAAAAGGCAATAGAAGATATGTTGAAAGCAGGAATAATAACAAGGTCGAAGTCAGAAGTGGGCATCTCCGATTGTAATTGTGACCAAAGCCTGATGGTTCACATCGATTCTGTTGTGACTACAGGGCGTTGAACAAGATCACTAAGAATGTAGCGTACCCATTGCCGGTGATTGATGATATTTTGGGGTTACTTAATGGCTCTACATTTTTCACAACACTAGATGCAAGATCAGGATTCTGGTGTATCCCGATGTCAGAGGATGCTCAAAAGAAAAGTGCTTTCTGTACTCATATGGGTTCTTACGAATTCTTACGAATGCCTTTTGGGGTTCGAACGGCTCCATCTCACTACATGCTGTTAATAAATGAAGTATTAGAGGGTATGCAAAAGTTTGCTTTGGCATACATAGATGATATTCTAATCTATACAGCAGGGGATGTGGATGATCACTTAAAACATGTAAGATTAGTATTCGACAGATTAAGAATACATGATGTTAAATTGAAGCTCAGCAAATGCGAATTTTTAAAAACAGAAACAAAGTATTTGGGGTATATTATTAATAGAGACGGAATAAAACCAGACCAAGAAAAGGTAAAGATTATTAAAGAACTAGCTCCTCCAACTAATGTAAAAGAAGTTCGTGCTTTTATTGGAACCTGTGGGTATTATAGGCGTTTCATTCCAGGGTTCTCAAAAATAGCAGAGCCTATTACTAACTTAACTGGCAAATACGCTAGATTTAAGTGGGATGATGAATGTCAAAAAGCGTTTGAGTTTTTAAAAAATAGCTTAACAGTAGTGCCACTATTAGCACATCCAGATTTGAATAAACAGCTAATACTATATACAGATGCTTCAGATAATGCTATAGGAGCGTGTTTGGTCCAACCATACGAAGGAAAAGAATCTGGAATACCAGGGGTTAAAAATGAAAGGCCAATTTATTTCTTGTCTCATAAACTTAGCAGGTCTCAGCGAAAATGGTCGACTATCGAGAAGGAGGCTTATGCTATTCATTATGCTCTACAGAAACTTAACTACTATCTACATAACGCAAATTTTATTATTAGAACTGACCACATGCCTTTAAAATCTTTGTTAGAAGCTCCAGTGCAGAACAGGAAAATACAGACATGGGCATTGAATCTACAGGGATACAATACAAGAATTGAATACATACCAGGTAGGATTAACACATGTGCTGATTTATTGTCTAGGATCCCGTATCCACAGTCATCAGGAAACACGGAAGATGAAGGTGAACCGGAGATTGACGACCGAAACTGGCAAGTAAATATACTAGATTCTGCCATAATAAATAGAGAAGATTTCGAGAGTTTACCGTCGGATCAAGAGTCTGAACCTAGAGCGGAAGACCCACATTTAGCACAATTCAATATGAAAGAGGAACAAGAATTAGATCCAAAAGTCTTAGAAATAAAACAGAAATTGAAAGAAACGGATGAGAATAAGTATAAGAAGAATTATTTAGTTTTGCAAGAGGATGAACAGTTATATTACATGAGTGAAAGAAACGAACAGTTAAGGAAATATATTCCAAAACATTTGGAAAATGAAGTTTTAAAAGCATATCATGATGAGAATGGTCATCTCGGTCGAGATAAATTAGTGAAGGCACTTACGAATAAATATTATTGGCCGAATTTATTTAAAACTGCTTGTAAATATGTTGATACGTGTGAAAGATGCAGATTAAGGAATATGAAAACAATTAAGTGTCCCTTACAAGATACAGATATTCCTCAGTTTCCAATGCAAAAAGTTAGTTTAGATATATCAGGTCCTCACCCTAGAACATTATCAGGGAACGTATATCTAATTCATATAGTGGACGTCTACAGTCTTTGGCCGGAAGTTTATGCAATCCCAGATAAGAGCGCAGATACTATCATTAATATTTTTTTACAGGAATTCGTACCAAGGTTTAGTTGCCCACAGATTGTACTTACGGATAATGGTAAAGAATTTGTGAATAAGAAATTTGAAAAGTTATTAAAAGATTTGAATATAAAACATATAAAGACCTCATACTACAGACCTTCTTCAAATGCTAAGAACGAAAGACAACATAGGACATTGTACGATGTTATAGCAAAGATTGTCGATGAACATGAAAAAGATTGGGATCTATTCCTAGGACCTGCGCTTAGCGCTATACGCACAAACCAAAATGAGAGCACAGGGTTTTCACCATTTTATTTATTACACGGAAGAGAGCCAATGCTACCCATAGATAATCTGCTAAAACCAAGACGTAAATATATGGGGGAAGACTTTCAAGAGGTCATCATACAAGAAATGCATAAGGCACATGTAAGATTAAGGAATAACATAATTAAAGCTAGAGAAAGACAGAAAAAGTACAGAAATGTGAATACAAAATTACAGGAATTTAAAGTAGGTGATAGAGTTTATTATAAGAAGCATAGAAGGAACTCTAAGTTTGATGCTCGTTGGGTCCCAGGTTATTACATTTTAGAAAAACTAGGAAATTTATCGTACAGTATAAAGAACCAGATTACGGGACAGATAGCAAGGGCACACGTAGAACACTTAAGGAAAGATAGTGATGATAAGGGAAATAATAATTACAATAATAATTATTATTCAGACACCGGATACTTAGATGAACAGGTCGTCAGAAGAGCTACAATACCCCCAGATTTTAGAAAAGATCCAGCACAAAGTCAATTAATAACAACTCCAGTTTGTGATGATACTCAAGAACAGACAATACCGAAAAAGATAGAAGAAAAAAATATGAATGAAGGTCATTATGATAGTATAGAATCTATGGAAGAAGAGATAGGAGCTCCATTTAAAAATACTAGACAAGCAACGAAAAGGAGAATAGAGAGACAGAGAGAAAGAGAAGTGAAAAGACAGAGAAGGATTAGGGAACATTCATCAAGCGACGAATATATACCCCTTATTAGAAAGGTCGTTAAGAAACGATGATAGAAAAATTAGATTGGATATAGAAGAAAAAAGATTGGCAGCTGCTAGTAATAGACATACAGATGAAGAAGAAATGGATGAAAATTCAGAATCAAATAGTAGTATGGAAGAAAATAATACTTTATACGAAGAAGAAGATATTGATGTGGAGATAGCACTTATTCAAAGGAACTTGGAGTTACTGAAGAAATGGAAACGTAGGAAATAAACTGATAGAAAATACTGCAGATAGCAAGATATATATTTCATGATTTAAAAAGGAAATAGATACTTGAGGATGTATATGACACATTAGACATGGAAAAGGGTTATGTTGATACTTATAATGAGTTGTCTTGAGCAGTAGACATATTTAGGTATTAAGATAACTAATATGGCTGTAACTTCGAAGGAAACATATATTTTTCTTCTGTAATTTAATTGCCGATTGATTTTATGTTTTGACTTATTGAGTTTTCTTAGATAGATATATAAGTTATTGTTAGTCCATAAAAGAGACTAACAATATATAGGATGTATGTTATATTATTTTAAAATATGTTTTTCCTTGAATGAGTTGATATCTTTATTTAATATGAGGGGAAACATAAATGATGTAAAAAAAATTGGGGGGTTATGATGTCCTGTTGTGATTTTATTTCGCTTAACTCATAATTTAAGTGAATTGTTTTGTGTGTTAAATAAGAATTACTTTGGTTACAAATGTATTGGTTAAGTTAAGTTTTAATTATAAACAGTTATGGTTTTGTCCAGTACACGGGACTTTATATAGTACCCTTCGTTCAGAAAATAGTAATAAACTACTGAGGACTAGTAGAGAGACATATTATCTTGGTGAATAATATGTTCATGGGTATATTCTGTTGCTGTGATAATCAGCATGAAGAGGTTGATATGGCTATGAAATATTAGAAACATATGTCGGGGATGGCTATGGGAAAGTTGAAATAGGAGCTGCATTAAAGTCAGCATTATTTGAAGATATATGGATTAGATACCATATTATGAGTAACGATATGTTGGTTGGTTAATAGAGAATAGATAAAAAGGGGGGCTGTGAATGGCAGCATATAAGCTTGGGTATATAGATGGACAAAGAAGCGTATCATGGGATGTGAGGGGGCAAGATATAGGAGCTGTGAAAAATCAGCGTTAATTAATTTAAAATGTTCATGGAATATGAACATTGGCTCGTGGTTGAAGATGAGATAAGTGAAATATAGACAAGGTTGTGGATGGCAATATAAATGTTGAGTATATATATGTTGAGAAAACTTAGAGCAACTTAATTTATAGTGAACAGATATGTATTTCATAAGATATATTTTAAAAAACTTTCTACGAAAGGTTTTTCGTGGGTAAGAGAGGTAAATGTGATTGTGTTTACTATTCATTCCTTTATACTTTTCATAAACTGGGTGCGCACCCCTTCTTTACTTTTTTCTAACTACATTTTTTCTGTCTATCCTGTGTTATGAAAGAGTGAGAAATTTCATAATGTCAAGTGTACGATAACGATTGATACAATACGTTCTTATGATATATATTTAAAAAAAAAAAAAGAAACTTGAAGAACCAGGAACGAAGAAGAAGTTCATAGTGGTTTGCTATGTGACAGGGGGAAGAGTTACAAATAGAATGAAATATTTACTTGAAATAGAGATAGTTTGGGGTGGATTAGAGAAGTTGTGGGAGGTAAGGAGAGAAGGTGTAGGATAGAGGGATTAAGAGAAAAGACTTTTGAAGAAAAAAAGTCTTTTTAAAAACACAGGGAGGTGTAGCAGAATGAATAGTATCAGCTGGGTGTGCAAGCATACAGCACGCTTGAGCATCAAGATAGAACAGCTAGAAGGATGCTCAAGTAGTGACGTAGCTTGTTGTGGGGTCAGTTAGTTACCACCTGGAACGAGAGAAGAGAGGTCAACATCAACATCGCATTTTGTTTGTGTAAAGACTTTGTATCAACCATCGCAAATAAAGCCTGTTCTACAATAATCTAACTGAACTATTTGGTCCACTGTATACATGTACTGTTATAAATGCCTTCGAGAACAACGACATTGGAATAGACATCAACTACCGCATGGATGGAAAGTTATTCAATCTCAGAAGGCTGAAAGCTAAAACCAAAATTAACAGCGGCACCGTCAGAGAGCTCCTGTTTGCTGATGATTGCGCTCTATACGCCAACTCAGAGGCGGACATGCAACATAATGTTTCAGCTTTCTCACATGCCTGTGCCAACTTTGGGCCCAATATCAACTTGGAGAAGACTGTAGTTATGTACCAGCCAGCTCCAGGGAATAATCACACCGTGCCGAATATCAAAGTGAATGATCATAGACTAAGTGTTGTGGACAAATTCACCTATCTTGGCAGCACTGTGTCACAAGCTGTGTATTATCCACACTGCTATTTGCTTGTGAAACCTGGACTGTTTATCAGCGACACGCTAGGAAATTAAACCACTTTAACACAGTCTGCCTAAGGAATCTACTGAAGATCAAATGGCAAGACAAGTTTCCAGACACTGAAGTCCTAGAAAGAGCGTCCATGCCCAGTATCCACACTATACTGATGAAGAATCAGATTCGCTGGGCTGGTCACTTGACTCGCATGCCAGATCACAGGCTCCCTAAACGAATTTTTTACAGCGAACTGCGTTGTGGTAAACGCTCCCAAGGTGGTCAGAGGAAACGCTTTAAAGACACTCTGAAAATCTCACTGAATGCTTTTGAAATTCATCATGACACCTGGGAGGCTGCAGCCAGAGACCGAAATTCGTGGCGTGCATCATTACGCAAAGGTGCAGTCATATGTGAGGCAACAAGGACTGCAAGAGCTGTGAAGAAAAGGCAGGACAGAAAAACCACTGCAGGAAATCCTCCTCCAGAAACATCAAGCATTCTTTGCCCACATTGTCAAAGAACATTTCGAGCCAAAATAGGCCTTATCAGCCATCTTAAAACCCACGGCTCCATACCTTCAACCCCACTGGAGAAATGAATGGTCATCATCATTCTTGATGGACAAACAACAATGCTGCAGCATTGGGCTTGAGGCGGTCTTCCGGCATATTTTCAAACGACTGCTGCATTTTCTTGCTGTTTAGGCGGGTGACATTTAGCTTTTTTTTGCATTTTCACCCCTTGACGACGCCGTGGTGGCCTGATGTGAATGTTTATTTTCGAGACAATGAGAAGATGGTCTGTCCAACATTCGGCACCACACATGGATTTTGTCACTCGAATGTCTTGTCTGTCACACCTCGTGACGATGACATAGTCAATGAGGTGCCAGTGTTTCGAGCGAGGGTGCATCCACGATGTCTTATTTCTCATGGGGAGACGGGAAAGTCTGTTCGTAATCAAGAGATCATGTTCGGCACATGTCTGAAGGAGGAGGAGTCCATTGCTGTTACAATTTCCGACTCCATGCTTTCCAATAATGCCACTCCAAGAGGTGTTGTCCGTGCCTACTCTGGCATTGAAATCCCCAAGGAGTATAAGTTTGTCTCCTTTGGGAACAGATGTTAATACATTGTGCAGGTCCTCATAGAACTTGTTCTTGACATCATCTTCGTTTGGTCATAGTTGGTGCGTAGACACTCACAATGGTTGCATGCTTCCTTCCATTCAGCAGGGGCAACTTAATGGTCATGAGCCTGTCGTTTATAGCCTTTGGAAATCCAGCTAATGTGCCGACCAGGGCCGTCTTAATGGCAAATCCCACACCGGATTGGCGTCTTTCCTCGCTTTTCCTTCCACTCCAGGAAAATGTGTAGCTGGCACCTATTTCACAGATTTGGCCTTCTTCTGCAAGTCGTGTCTCGCTCAAGGCTGCAATGCCGATGTTGTACCTGCCCAGCTCTCTCCCAATCAGTGCTGTTCGTCTCTCTGGACCCGACGCGCCATCTCTGTCAAGTAGGGTGCGTACATTCCAAGTTCCAATTGTTAAGGGAATATGGTTTACTCTTTTAGCTTTGCTTGTGTTATCTTTGTTTTTATGTCGACCGCAGTTAGGGTACCTACCAACCGCGGCTAGCTGGTTAGGTAGTGATGGAGCAGACAATGTTTAGGGCACCTTTTCTAGCCCCTTCCTCATGCTATGGAGGTGAGCAGTGTGTTCCTATAGAGGGCTGCTCAGTCGCTCAGGGGGCTGCCGAATCCCACTGCTGCTCCGGTCAGTAGAAGACAACCATATGGCCTGAGCCGCCTGTGTGCAGGTCTGCGACTACGGCTACCAGCGTACCCACGCCTGCCGCTTCGCCGCTCGCCCATCGCCACAGGGCTTGAAGGTGATATATGACGTTGGATGAAGAATGACTTGCGCGATGACTTGGATTAAAGTGAGGAAGAGTTGCGCAATTCGTCGACCTCACTCTCTCGCATGAGTCCATCTGAGTCCAGTAGCAAGACAAGTCGAGACGACTGGAGACGAATACAGGTGCAGTGGATGACCAGGGCGCTCTACGTGCCTTGCCGTGCTCATTACGCTCCACAACGCTTTGCAGGTAAACGCCGTCTTGCCCGTTGGATCAGGAATGATTTCTTCCGCGCAGTCTGCCGAATCCTGTCTTCACATGATGTGTAGGCATACCCTAGTTTACCGCTTGGTTTGACTCCAAATCGGCTACCCGCGCCTGGTTTAGCCAGCCTCTCACAGCTGTTGCCCGGGGGGGGGGGGTGGCCGCTGTCGCATGCTGACAGCTACTAGGAGCCACAGGCACGAGCTGGGTGTCAGGCTTGGACCAGTGGGGGCTGGGTCCTGAAAAGGCACACAATTACGCAGCCCAAACTGCCATAATAACCACACTGGCATGTACTGACCAATGAAGTGACTATATCTAGAACTACCAATGTTGACCAGTCAGATGACCACATGGAAAATTAGGTCATATGATGAATCATGAGATGACCACGTCTATCCCAGCTCCATCATGAGATGACCACGTCTATCCCTGCTCCATCATGAGATGACCACGTCTATCCCAGCTCCATCATGAGATGACCACGTCTATCCCTGCTCCATCATGAGATGAACACGTCTATCCCTGCTCCATCATGAGATGACCACGTCTATCCCAGCTCCATCATGAGATGACCACGTCTATCCCAGCTCCATCATGAGATGACCACGTCTATCCCTGCTCCATCATGAGATGATCACGTCTATCCCTGCTCCATCATGAGATGACCACGTCTATCCCTGCTCCATCATGAGATGACCACGTCTATCCCAGCTCCATCATCAAATGACCACGTCTATCCCTGCTCCATCATGAGATGATCACGTCTATCCCTGCTCCATCATCAGATGACCAGGTCTATCCCTGCTCCATCATGAGATGACCACGTCTATTCTTGCTCCATCATGACATGACCACTTCTATCCCTGCTCCATCATGAGATTACCACGTCTATCCCTGCTCCATCATCAGATGACCACGTCTATCCCAGCTCCATCACGAGATGACCACTTCTATCCCTGCTCCATCATGAGATTACCACGTCTATCCCTGCTCCATCATGAGATGACCACGTCTATCCCTGCTCCATCATGAGATGACAAGGTCTATCCCTGCTCCATCATGAGATGACCACGGCTATCCCTGCTCCATCATGAGATGACCACGTCTATCCCTGCTCCATAATGAGATGACCGCCTTGTGCCTAGGTGTCCCCAAAACCACGGACACATTTAGAGATGACCCACAAGCTCACTGTACTCTCGGTTTGAAACTCTCCACCTCGTTTGCCAGATATTACAAGTTGTATGCACACTGACCAATGCCATAACCACTTCTAATGATGCTGAACAATGACATGACCACATCTATGTATACTGACCATTGAGATGACCACAGCTATATATACTGACCATTGAAATGACCACAGCTATATATACTGACCATTGAGATGACCACATCTATGTATACTGACCATTGAGATGACCACAGCTATATATACTGACCATTGAGATGACCACAGCTATATATACTGACCATTGAGATGACCACAGCTATATATACTGACCATTGAGATGACCACAGCTATATATATACTGACCATTGAGATGACCACATCTATATATACTGACCATTGAGATGACCACAAACATGGATACTGACCTATGACAACGAAAGTGACCTGCTTCTCCTCAGCACACTCAACAATGGCATGTCCAGGCTTGTCGTGGTTGATGCGGATAAACTCTCCCTCGATCTGTGGACACCAGAAATACATCACGTCAGAATTATTCAAGTACACAGACTCTCCCTCGATTTGTGGACATCAGAAACAGCCATAACGTCAGAATTGTTCAAGTACACATGCAAGTTCACCGGAGACATTGCACTCCAGGTCTGACAGCTGCAGGCGATCACGACCACAGAGCGCGGGGCAATTACTCCCAGAGATCCCAACGTCCTAGAATATATTAATATGAAATGTGTTCCTGGGTTACATTGTGATGTTTGTTTCCCTGTGTGATGCGTGGTAATGTCACTCTGGGAGTGAACATACACGGGGCATTGATGTCACTCTGGGAGTGAACATACACGGGGCATTCAGGGCACTCTGGGAGTGAACATACACGGGGCATTGATGTCACTCTGGGAGTGAACATACACGGGGCATTCAGGGCACTCTGGGAGTGAACATACACGGGGCATTGAGGGCACTCTGGGAGTGAACATACACGGGGCATTCAGGGCACTCTGGGAGTGAACATACACGGGGCATTGATGTCACTCTGGGAGTGAACATACACGGGGCATTGATGTCACTCTGGGAGTGAACATACACGGGGCATTGATGTCACTCTGGGAGTGAACATACACGGGGCATTCAGGGCACTCTGGGAGTGAACATACACGGGGCATTGATGTCACTCTGGGAGTGAACATACACGGGGCATTCAGGGCACTCTGGGAGTGAACATAGGCGGGGCATTCAGGGCACTCTGGGAGTGAACATACACGGGGCACTAAGGACACTCTGGGAGTGAACATACACGGGGCATTGAGGGCAATCTGGGAGTGAACATACACGGGGCATTCAGGGCACTCTGGGAGTGAACATACACGGGGCATTCAGGGCACTCTGGGAGTGAACATACACGGGGCACTAAGGACACTCTGGGAGTGAACATACACGGGGCATTGAGGGCACTCTGGGAGTGAACATACACGGGGCATTGAGGGCACTCTGGGAGTGAACATACACGGGGCATTCAGGGCACTCTGGGAGTGAACATACACGGGGCACTAAGGACACTCTGGGAGTGAACATACACGGGGCATTGAGGGCACTCTGGGAGTGAACATACACGGGGCATTCAGGGCACTCTGGGAGTGAACATACACGGGGCATTCAGGGCACTCTGGGAGTGAACATACACGGGGCACTAAGGACACTCTGGGAGTGAACATACACGGGGCATTGAGGGCACTCTGGGAGTGAACATACACGGGGCATTCAGGGCACTCTGGGAGTGAACATACACGGGGCACTAAGGACACTCTGGAGTGAACATACACGGGGCATTGAGGGCACTCTGGGAGTGAACATACACGGGGCATTGAGGGCACTCTGGGAGTGAACATACACGGGGCATTGAGGGCACTCTGGGAGTGAACATACACGGGGCATTGATGTCACTCTGGGAGTGAACATACACGGGGCATTGAGGGCACTCTGGAGTGAACATACACGGGCATTGAGGGCACTCTGGGAGTGAACATACACGGGGCATTGATGTCACTCTGGGAGTGAACATACATGGGGCATTGAGGGCACTCTGAGAGTGAACATACACGGGCATTGAGGGCACTCTGGGAGTGAACATACACGGGGCATTGAGGGCACTCTGGGAGTGAACATACACTGGGCATTGAGGGCACTCTGGGAGTGAACATACACGGGGCATTGATGTCACTCTGGGAGTGAACATAGGCGGGGCATTGAGGGCACTCCGGAAGTGAACATACACAGGGCATTGAGGGCACTCTGGGAGTGAACATACACGGGGCATTGATGTCACTCTGGGAGTGAACATAGGCGGGGCATTGAGGGCACTCTGGGAGTGAACATAGGCGGGGCATTGAGGACACTCTGGGAGTGAACATAGGTGGGGCATTGAGGGCACTCTGGGAGTGAACATAGGCGGGGCATTGAGGACACTCTGGGAGTGAACATAGGTGGGGCATTGAGGGCACTCTGGGAGTGAACATACACGGGCATTGAGGACACTCTGGGAGTGAACATAGGCGGTGCATTGAGGGCACTCTGGGAGTGAACATAGGCGGGGCATTGAGGGCACTCTGGGAGTGAACATAGGCGGGGCATTGTGGGCACTCTTGGAGTGAACATACACGGGGCATTGAGGACACTCTGGGAGTGAACATAGGCGGGGCATTGAGGGCACTCTGGGAGTGAACATAGGCGAGGCATTGTGGGCACTCTGGGAGTGAACATACACGGCGCATTGAGGACACTCTGGGAGTGAACATACACTGGGCATTGAGGGCACTCTGAGAGTAAACATGCACAGGGCATTGAGGGCACACTGGGAGTGAACATAGGCGGGGCATTGAGGGCACTCTGGGAGTGAACATAGGCGGGGCATTCAGGGCACTCTGAGAGTGAACATACACGGGGCATTGAGGACACTCTGGGAGTGAACATAGGCGGGGCATTAAGGACACTCTGGGAGTGAACACACACGGGGCATTGAGGACACTCTGAGAGTGAACATACACTGGGCATTGAGGGCACTCTGAGAGTGAACATACACTGGGCATTGAGGGCACTCTGAGAGTGAACATACACTGGGCATTGAGGGCACTCTGAGAGTGAACGTACACTGGGCATTGAGGGCACTCTGAGAGTGAACATACACTGGGCATTGAGGGCACTCTGAGAGTGAACATACACTGGGTATTGAGGGCACTCTGAGAGTGAACATACACTGGGCATTGAGGGCACTCTGGGAGTGAACATACACGGGGCATTGAGGGCACCCTGAGAGTGAACATACACTGGGCATTGAGGGCACTCTGAGAGTGAACATACACTGGGCATTGAGGGCACTCTGAGAGTGAACATACACTGGGCATTGAGGGCACTCTGAGAGTGAACATACGCAGGGCATTGAGGGCACACTGGGAGTGAACATACATGGGGTAATCATAGCACTCTGGGAATGAACATACACACGAGGTAGGGGATCTCATGAAGGATGGAGACTGTTCCAAGCGGGATGTGTTGAGTGTGAATTTCTTCAAACCACCTGCAACATGGAGTACAGGTGTGATAGCCTTGTCTATGAACGTTCTGCGTGAACTCGATGTTCAGTGAAGGTTCAGACACTGACTGTGCCAAAAAGATGGAAGGTGTGTGATGACTGTAAAATTATAGATGAACATAATCGCATCTGAGCAGAAGAACCTAGACAGGGCTCTGACATGGCACAGATAGTGTGGAACGGGTGTCTGAAGTAATTGAAGCATACACAGGCTGATTGACCTTCTCCTGGAGTTCCCGTCACATCATACACAGGCTGATTGACCTTCTCCTGGAGCTCCCGTCACATCATACACAGGCTGATTGACCTTCTCCTGGAGCTCCCGTCACATCATACACAGGCTGATTGACCTTCTCCTGGAGCTCCCGTCACATCATACACAGGCTGATTGACCTTCTCCTGGAGCTCCCGTCACATCATACACAGGCTGACTGTACCTTCTCCTGGAGCTTCCATAATATCATACACAGGCTGACTGTACCTTCTCCTGGAGCTTCCATCATATCATACACAGGCTGACTGTACCTTCTCCTGGAGCTTCCGTCACATCATACACAGACTGACTGTACCTTCTCCTGGAGCTCCCGTCACATCATACACAGGCTGACTGATCTTCTCCTGGAGCTCCCGTCACATCATACACAGGCTGACTGTACCTTCTCCTGGAGCTCCCGTCACATCATACACAGGCTGACTGATCTTCTCCTGGAGCTTCCATAATATCATACACAGGCTGACTGATCTTCTCCTGGAGCTCCCGTCACATCATACACAGGCTGACTGTACCTTCTCCTGGAGTTCCCGTGACATCATACACAGGCTGACTGATCTTCTCCTGGAGCTTCCATAATATCATACACAGGCTGACTGACCTTCTCCTGGAGCTCCCGTCACATCATACACAGACTGACTGTACCTTCTCCTGGAGTTCCCGTCACATCATACACAGGCTGACTGTACCTTCTCCTGGAGTTCCCGTCACATCATACACAGGCTGACTGTACCTTCTCCTGGAGCTCCCGTCACATCATACACAGGCTGACTGTACCTTCTCCTGGAGTTCCCGTCACATCATACACAGGCTGACTGACCTTCTCCTGGAGCTCCCGTCACATCATACACAGGCTGACTGATCACCTTCTCCTGGAGCTCCCATAATATCATACACAGGCTGACTGACCACCTTCTCCTGGAGCTCCCGTCACATCATACACAGACTGACTGTACCTTCTCCTGGAGCTCCCGTCACATCATACACAGGCTGACTGATCTTCTCCTGGAGCTCCCGTCACATCATACACAGGCTGATTGACCTTCTCCTGGAGTTACCATCATATCATACACAGGCTGACTGTACCTTCTCCTGGAGCTTCCATAATATCATACACATGCTGACTGTACCTTCTCCTGGAGCTTCAATAATATCATACACAGGCTGATTGTACCTTCTCCTGGAGCTTCCATCATATCATACACAGGCTGACTGTACCTTCTCCTGGAGCTCCCATCATATCATACACAGGCTGACTGACCTTCTCCTGGAGCTTCCATAATATCATACACAGGCTGACTGTACCTTCTCCTGGAGCTCCCGTCACATCATACACAGGCTGACTGACCTCCTGGAGCTCCCGTCACATCATACACATGCTGATTGTACCTTCTCCTGGAGCTCCCGTCACATCATACACATGCTGACTGTACCTTCTCCTGGAGCTCCCGTCACATCATACACAGGCTGACTGTACCTTCTCCTGGAGCTCCCATCACATCATACACAGGCTGACTGACCTCCTGGAGCTCCCGTCACATCATACAGAGGACAATTGTACTTACTCCTCCATCATTCATCTAATCATAGAGCAGGCAGACTGTACTTAATCCTCAATCATTCATCCAATCATACGCAGGTTGTCTGTACTTACTCCTCCAGCATTCACCTTATGTACACAAGCAGACAGTACTTACTCCTCCAGCATTCACCTTAGTTGTACACAAGCAGACTGTACTTACTCCTCCAGCATTCACCTTAGTTGTACACAAGCAGACTGTACTTACTCCTCCAGCATTCACCTGGTTGTACACAAGCAGACAGTACCTACTCCTCCAGCATTCACCTAAGTTGTACACAAGCAGACAGTACTTACTCCTCCAGCATTCACCTAAGTTGTACACAAGCAGACAGTACTTACTCCTCCAGCATTCACCTAAGTTGTACACAAGCAGACTGTACTTACTCCTCCAGCATTCACCTTAGTTGTACACAAGCAGACAGTACTTACTCCTCCAGCATTCACCTTAGTTGTACACAAGCAGACTGTACTTACTCCTCCAGCATTCACCTAAGTTGTACACAAGCAGACAATACTTACTCCTCCAGCATTCACCTTAGTTGTACACAAGCAGACTGTACTTACTCCCCAGTCGCTAATCTTCTCCAGGTACTTGTCTTTCATGGCCTCAATCTTGGCCTCGTGCTGCTTCAGGTGCTCTTGCAGCTTTGTGTTGCCTGGGGAACAGACATGAACAGTGGTCAACTTAACGTCCTACAGTTTCGTGTTGCCTGGGGAACAGACATGAACAGTGGTCAACTTAACGTCCTACAGTTTCGTGTTGCCTGGGGAACAGACATGAACAGTGGTCAACTTAACGTCCTACAGTTTCGTGTTGCCTGGGGAACAGACATGAACAGTGGTCAACTTAACGTCCTACAGTTTCGTGTTGCCTGGGGAACAGACATGAACAGTGGTCAACTTAACGTCCTACAGTTTCGTGTTGCCTGGGGAACAGACATGAACAGTGGTCAACTTAACGTCCTACAGTTTCGTGTTGCCTGGGGAACAGACATGAACAGTGGTCAACTTAACGTCCTACAGTTTCGTGTTGCCTGGGGAACAGACATGAACAGTGGTCAACTTAACGTCCTACAGTTTCGTGTTGCCTGGGGAACAGACATGAACAGTGGTCAACTTAACGTCCTACAGTTTCGTGTTGCCTGGGGAACAGACATGAACAGTGGTCAACTTAACGTCCTACAGTTTCGTGTTGCCTGGGGAACAGTCATGAACAGTGGTCAACTTAACGTCTTGTAACTCTGTGTGGCCAGGGTAACCAACATAAATAGTGGTCAACTTAACATCTCGTTAATTTTGTGTGGCCTGGGGAACAGACATGAACAGTGGTCAACTTAACATCTTGTTAACTTTGTGTGGTCTGGGGAACATACATGAACAGTGGTCAACTTAACGTCCTACAGTTTCGTGTGGCCTGGGGAACAGACATGAACAGTGGTCAACTTAACATCTCGTTAATTTTGTGTGGCCTGGGGAACAGACATGAACAGTGGTCAACTTAACGTCCTACAGTTTCGTGTGGCCTGGGGAACAGACATGAACAGTGGTCAACTTAACATCTTGTTAACTTTGTGTGGTCTGGGGAACAGACATGAACAGTGGTCAACTTAACATCCTACAGTTTCGTGTGGCCTGGGGAACAGGCTTGAATAGTGGTGAACTTAACATCTTGTTAACTTTGTGTGGTCTGGGGAACAGACATGAACAGTGGTCAACTTAACGTCCTACAGTTTCGTGTGGCCTGGGGAACAGGCTTGAATAGTGGTGAACTTAACATCTTGTTAACGTGCGTTCATGCATGCGTTCTGGTGAATGATGATTGTGTGTGCGTGTATTTGCCAAAATTCGACATTTCTCACATCCTAGACAAGGAAGAAGGGACAGTGCAAGGACAGGGAAGCGACATTACTCACATTCTGGACAAGGAAGAAGGGTCATAGCGAGGACAAGGGAGCGACATTTCTCACATCCTAGACAAGGAAGACGGGACAGTGCGAGGACAGGGAAGGACATTTCCCGCATCTTAGACAAAGAAGATTGGACAGTGCGAGGACAAGGGAGCGACATTTCTCACATCCTAGACAAGGAAGACGGGACAGTGCGAGGACAGGGAAGGACATTTCCCGCATCTTAGACAAAGAAGATTGGACAGTGCGAGGACAAGGGAGCGACATTTCTCACATCCTAGACAAGGAAGACGGGACAGTGCGAGGACAGGGAAGGACATTTCCCGCATCTTAGACAAAGAAGATTGGACAGTGCGAGGACAAGGAAGCGACATTTCTCACATCCTAGACAAGGAAGAAGCGACAGTGTGAGGACAGGGAAGCAACATTTCTTACATCCTAGGCAAGGAAGATTGGACAGTTCGAGGACAGGGAAGCGACATTTCTAACATCCTAGGCAAGGAAGATTGGACAGTTCGAGGACAGGGAAGCGACATTTCTCACATCCTAGACAAGGAAGAAGCGACAGTGTGAGGACAGGGAAGCAACATTTCTTACATCCTAGGCAAGGAAGATTGGACAGTTCGAGGACAGGGAAGCGACATTTCTAACATCCTAGGCAAGGAAGATTGGACAGTTCGAGGACAGGGAAGCGACATTTCTAACATCCTTGACAAGGAAGAAGGGTCAGTGTGAGGACAGGGAAGCAACATTTCTCACATCCTAGACAAGGAAGATTGGACAGTTCGAGGACAGGGAAGCAACATTTCTCACATCCTAGACAAGAAAGAAGAGTTAGTGTAAGGACAGGGAAGCAAAATTTCTCACATCCTAGACAAGGAAGAAGAGTTAGTGTGAGGACAGGGAAGCAACATTTCTCACATCCTAGACAAGGAAGAAGAGTTAGTGTGAGGACAGGGAAGCAACATTTCTCACATTCTAGACAAGAAAGATTGGACAGTTTAAGGACAAGAAGCGACATTTCTCACATGTTAGACAAGGAAGAAGGGACAGTTTTTAAGGACATAAAGCGACATTTCTGACGTTCTAGACAAGGTAGAAGGGACAGTGTGAGGACAGGAAGCGACATTTCTCACGTTCTAGACAAGGAAGAAAGGACATTTTGAGGACAGGGAAGCGACATTTCTCACATCCTAGACAAGGAAGAAGGTATAGTGCGAGGACAGGGAAGCGACATTTCTCACATCCTAGACAAGGAAGAAGGTATAGTGCGAGGAAGGGCAGCGGTGTACTCACACCCTAGACAAGGAAGAAGGTATAGTGCGAGGAAGGGCAGCGGTGTACTCACATCCTAGACAAGGAAGAAGGTATAGTGCGAGGACAGGGAAGCGACATTTCTCACATCCTAGACAAGGAAGAAGGGATAGTGCGAGGAAGGGCAGCGGTGTACTCACATCCTAGACAAGGAAGAAGGGACAGTGCGAGGAAGGGCAGCGGTGTACTCACTCATCATGGAGATTGAGGCGGCGGGCTCCGGCACGTGGACCAGCAGCAGTCTGTTCCTGGCCTTGTGGAAGTTGTGCACGTACCCTGGGGACAGATCACGAGGTCTGTGGGAGAGTCTTCGGACGGTCAATGCGTGTGTTCTTGTTCACATGTATGTCTAGTTTGTGCTTTGCGCATAAAGAGTACACAGAAACTCAACGGTCACAGAGACAGACAGAAAGGCAGAGAGGCAGACAGACAGACAGACAGACAGACAGACAGACAGACAGACAGACAGATAGATAGACAGACAGACAGACAGTAGATAGATAGATAGATAGATAGATAGATAGATAGATAGATAGATAGATAGATAGATAGATAGATAGGTAGGTAGGTAGATAGATAGATAGATAGATAGATAGATAGATAGATAGATAGATAGATAGGTAGGTAGATAGATAGATAGATAGATAGATAGATAGATAGATAGATAGATAGATAGATAGATAGATAGATAGATAGATAGAGATAATGAACGAACCAACCAACTTTACTTGCAATGGGTCACAAAGTGGGCAGGCAGGCCCGTCTTACATTCGGTCCTTCCAATCACTCATCTTTAGTTCAGACAGACAGACAGACAGACAGACAGGCAGACAGACAGACAGACAGACAGGACAGGCAGGCAGGCAGGCAGGCAGGCAGGCAGACAGACAGACAGCTGTGATCTATACTGTACCTCAGACATGACTGCAGCCGCGTGACTGCACATTCACATTTCTAAAGTTCTGATGTGTGTTCTACAACGATAACATCGCAAGTATGTGATTTATATTCCAGCGACAACATCGCAACACATGACGTCTGGGTTCGTACTTGTATGGTACAGTATGTTACTGCTTACACAGCAGGGACGTGTGGTACACAACAAACAGACGACACACGGGCCAGCAGCGACCAGCCAGCAGCCATACTCACATTCGAAGGCGTAGGCAGAGTGCTCGCTGCCGTCGATACCCAGGAGCACCTGGACTTCATCACCGCCTTCCGCCATGGCTGATCGGTCCACTTCTTGTAGTGAGGGTAGACAGTCCCAGGTAGTCTCACGACGTGGACACAGGACTTTGACAGGTCAGATGGTCACGGCTGGGGGTTTATTACTGTCAGAAAAGTGACTGTAGACAAGGCCTGGGGTCAGGGGCAAACTTGTGCCAGCCGAGGATGACAGTCTGGGATCTGCTCGAGGTAAACAAGAGTTCAGCTGTAGGACAGTGGTGGTATTGACTATTGTTTACAAGCGTCCGGTTGTTTCCTGACTGGCGCTTGCGGTGTTCTAGACTACAGTAAGTTTACAATGTATATATTGTATGTTCTCGCTTACACACATAGACATTGTCAAAGACCTAGGGAATACCACCTGCATGAGAAGTGGAGGAAAAGGATATAAGAGGATATATGATACAATCCCTACTGGGAGTGAGGGTAACAAGGCCCTACCCAGGGAATAGAAAAGACAACGGGAATGAGTGGGTGAACAGGTCTCCACTCAGACACACCAGTGTCAACCTGAGAAGTGAGAACTCTGGTCGGGTTGTAAGTACACCCGCCCAAAGAGATGTAAGGAACTCTTAAGAGAGATTACCCGTGGAGAGGCCACGTGAAGCGTGCTGTGAACCGCAGCACGCAATCCTAGGGATCTTCGTGATCCATCCGCGCGTGGTGTAAATGCCACGGCTGGGTCTTGGCAGACGGGGGACTGACTGTTTGGATGAACACATCGGCCAAGGCGATGTGGTTTTTGTTATGTAGATATCAGTAGTGCTAGTGCCTAGGACTGACTTTGATAGAGTGAATATTGTATATTATTATGCTTGTAAATACTGTGTGAATCAATGATGGCTCTACATTTTGTGAGCGCCAAGCTGAATTAAAATGTGTAACTAATCCTCTTGTACGCCTTACGAGTTCGTCGTGTGGTGCAAGAGAAGTATCCAGTAATGCTTGTCAACCTCGGTTGTTGACAGACATACATACATACGCACACATCCACACACACACGGAAACACGGCAGACCACAGGCTGACCAGCTAAACACACGGCAGGAAGTATGACCCAGTTTTGCTTTTCTGATATTCGGTAGGATTGCCAGACGTCCGGTAAAGAGAGGACATATCCTCCTTTTTAGCCAAATGTCCTCCGTCCGGCAGGCAAAGCTAAAAACCTTTAAAATGTCCGGCTTTTTAAATATTTTATGTTATCATTTTTTACGTATTGTTGTTACAACTTACAATGTATCTACACTCTACCGTGTGTTTACCTTCTTTATTAAAACCCATTGCTTAATAATATTTATTTAATTTTCCTATTTAGGCTATAGCGAATGTGAAACACCAATTATTTGTATAATTTGAATCTAACTGTTGCTCTATTCGGCAACACTAACAATGCTGTAGTCTCTATGATCAAAACGTTAATTTTATTTCGGGTTCCGGTAGCAGAGACGCCACTTAAAATTGTTTTGTTTTTTTAAATTTGTAATTTTTGCCGTCTATGTTTATGAAAATGGCTTCTACAAAGAGAAAATGCAAATTCTCGAACACTATGAAAAATAAGTTTCCATGCTTCGTTGAAGGACGCAAGAGAATGAGGCAAAGTGTACGATTTGCGATAGTTACTTGTCCGTAGCCAACAAAGGAGCTACTGGCTTGGAGCGTCATGTTGACAGTGAGAGACATAGAAACCTAATCAAAGTGTCCGCGTCATCTAGCACATTGACGTCTTTTTATTCAGCCTCAGTCCTCAAATATGTTGCTGAAAACGCATGCGGCAGAAGAAACTTTGGCATTTCATACAGTTTGTCATCATCAGTCCTACAACTCGACGACCTGCACAGGTGGTTTGATGCACACATTATTTGAAGATTCAGAAATTGCTAAACATATTGCTTGTGCAAAAACAAAGACTGAAGCAATAATAAACCAGGTGATTGTCCCCAACACTGTTGATGAATTGAATAAATCTTTAAGTGGTATTTCATGTTTCGGTCTTTTGACAGATGCTAGCAATCATGGTTCACAGAAAATATTTCGATCGTCGTTCAGTACTTTGACTGGAAAGCAGGTGGAATCCAACTAAGATTCTCAAGTTAGACAACACACCAAATGAAACCTCAGAAACTATATCACAGTATATTTTGAGAACACTCCAAAAACATGACTTGTACTCCAAATGTGTTGCTTTTGCTAGTGACAATATCAATGTGAATTTTGGAGGCATTAACAGAAGAGAAGGTAGACATGTGTTCTCGCATTTGAAGGAAGCCTTGAGCAAGCCATTAGTAGGTGTTGGATGTTCTGCTCATGTTCTGCATAACTACATCCAACATGGCGCAGATATAATGCAGATTGACGTTGAATCTATTGTCTTGAAGATATATACAGTCAGAACAGAAACTTTAAAGGATGTTTGTGACTATATCAAAATTAACTATCAGCAACTACTCTATCACTCTAAAACTAGATGGCTCAGTTTTGTTTTCAGCTGTTGAGGTTGTTTACTTCTTTGAAAGAATATTTTCTTTCTGTAAACCAACCACCTACTATGATAAAAAAATTTATTAGCAGCTATTGTAATAACATTTTACTGATTGTGGGTTTAATCTGGAACGATTTAATTGAAACATTCAATATGTCCTCATTTGTCCTCCTTTTTGTCTTGTTATGTCCTCCTTTTGGTGCCCACGTATCTGGCAACCTTGTTCGTGAAGAAGAGTTGTTTTTTCAGTGTCCGATTACACAATCCTACACACAGACACATTTCTTTTGGGTGCCAAACATGTTACACCTGATTTTGCATAAATGAGGCCTGCTAAATCCAAATACGACATTTATTTGTCTGTAGCAGCTTTAGATTTTGAGATACAGGCTTTTTTGTATTTAATTAATATTATTACAATATTTTCTGTAGGCTCTATTGGGGGGGGGGGGGGGGGGAAGAGAGACTATAGTCCCTTACATTATTTGGAATTCCAATGGTTTGGAGAGAGCCCAAGAACCATTATAATGACTGTTATTTCTGTGTTGTCAATATTAAGGGAATTAATGGAACAAATCACACAACAAATGGAAATATCTAGATTTAGATTCTGCTAGACGACCTGTTCCACATGGAGATGACATACCAATTCCAGCTTTCAGTCAGATTTCGGATTCTATGCAGAAAGATGAGATTGCAATGGCATGTGGAATTACATGTGATAGTGATGGTGATTTCAAAGATGATTTTCGAGCTGCTCAACACTTCGACCTGCGTGAACTGAATGATGTAATCCGAGATGTATATCTCTCCAAGGAATCTTCAGACATTTTGGCTTCAAGATTGAAAGAGAAATATTACTGACAGTTGAAACAAAGGTTACATTTTATCACAGCAGAGAGCAAGGTTTTATTCTATTCTTTTGTAAAGAAAACAACTTTGTGTTTTGTACTATTGTCGGAGGTCTTGTAAAGGAAATGGGTGTCAGTTATACACAAGATGGGTGGCGACCTTTCATTGACAGCTCTAACAGAAGTTTGAATGGTATTCTCTTACACAATGATAACAAATATGGCTCAATTCTAATAGCTCATTCTACTACAATGAAGGTGGGGGGGGGGGGGGTGCTACAATAAGCACAATTCTGGAAAAAATTTAAGTAATTAGAACATAACTTGATGGTTTATGTAGATCTTAAGATGGTGAACTTCTTAATTTGCCAGAAAAAAGGGGTTTCATCAAATATAAATGCTTTACAATGTTTGTGGGATAGCAGGGCAAAAGATACGCGCTAGACACCCAAAAAAAAAAAAAAACAGCGGCCATTGAGGAATGAATTTAGAGTTGGAGAAGAAAATAATATTATCAACAAGCCTCTCATTGATCGAAAAAGAGTTCAGCTGCCATCATTACATATAAAGATTGGCTTGATGAAGCAATTTGTTAAAGCAGTGAATAAAGATGGTGCCTGTTTAAATTACTTATGCAAAATGTTTTCGGAATTGAGCATAGAAAAACTTAAGGTTGGAATTTTTGATGGACCTCAAATTAAAAAGTTAATAAATTATCCAAATTTAATTGATTTGGTGGACATAACGGGGTCCACAGCCTGGTCATTATTTGTTTTAGTAGTGCAAAAGTTTATGGGTAACTTTAAAGCAGACAATTATTCTGAATAGTTGTTGGGTAACTTTAAAGCAGACAATTATTCTGAATTGGTTGAAAACATGCTGTCGACTTTTTGTAAGCTTGGATGCAACATGCGCTTAAAATTGCACTACCTCCATAACCGTTTACATCTGTTTCCTGAGAATCTTTGCGACTTTAGAGAGGAGCAAGGTGAAAGATTTTACCAAGATATAAAAACAATGGAAGAGAGGTACCAGGGACTTTGGGATGCCCACAAGATGGCAGATTACTGTTGGACCCTTAAGCATGATTGTCCGGGCATATCACATTCCAGGAAGTCATCAAACAGTAGCTTTTTGTGTGGTAACTACAGATAAAAAAAGATGCTAGTGATACAGTTTTAATACATTTTGTGTGTGTGTGTTTTATCTGTAAGTAAGAAATCTACATTAATTACATATAATATGAATGCAGATTACAATCAAAATGCCACTGATGGCACCTAACTTTAGGCTTGTACATAACAATTGCCCTACCAAGAAGATGATTCTTAGTTATCTCAGAAACTAGAGCTGATAGAAACAATCTGATTACATTGTTGGAATCAGCAACACAAAATTACTCAAGAACAGCTATACAATTTAAGGCACCAAAATGTGTGCAGACCAGTGTTACTGATGTTGTCTTGTGAGTTATCTGTTGTAGGCTATATCATACTCAGTTATATGTTTGAGTTCTACACTATTCAATGCTCTCTGTTAGTATTAGTGGGAGGTGGGGGGGGGGGGGGGGGAAGTGGGGTCAGAGGGTAGGGCGTTGATAGAATATACTTAAGCCTTATCATCGCAAGGCATATAGCCGGGATATCCCGAGACAAGGGGAAACTACCTCGTCATGTTATAGTAATCTTCCCAGTTGTCACAAAATATTCACACTTTTCTCTTCCCATAATCTTACCAGCTGCCACAAAATATTCACACTTTTCTCTTCCCATAATCTTACCAGCTGCCACAAAATATTCACTCTTTTCTCTTCCCATAATCTTACCAGCTGTCACAAAATATTCACCCTTTTCTCTTTCCATAATCTTACCAGCTGCCACAAAATATTCACTCTTTTCTCTTCCCATAATCTTACCAGTTGTCACAAAATATTCAAACTTTTGTGATGCCATATTATGATCAAAGCTTGAGGACTGTCACTGTTTGATCTGTCGTGACGAAGTGAAGACCGAGTATGTGATGCCCCAAAGGCCGTATCTACTTAGGGACTACCTTATTTAAAAAAATCATAATTCAATAAAAGCCAGATTCAAATACTTGGCTAAAGCGTTGTTGATGAGAAGCACCGGTGGCTTGATATGTCGGGCCAAACGGCGAGGCTGACAGATCCTGGAGGGACCAGAATCAGTTGTCCCATTAACATCAGTACCAGAAGAGAACGACTGGACAGAAAAGAAAATCATACAACCTACATTCACGTAGAAATAAGATTTATGCAGTAAAGAAATATTACAAAAGAGCTGAGAACAGCAAATGTGAGCCATCTGGCTGATACATATCCAGACGAATTGTGGATAAACATGGATCATCGTAGAAAGCTATAGAAGATGGCACGGCTGGCGTATAAGCTGGATACGCAGACAAATCTAGGGCACTATTACATAGTAACTTGAAAGTACTGCAGAAACTATGATTCCGAAATCAAGGCAATATTAGCTGCTACTGTTTGTTGTTGTTGTTGTTGTTGTTGTTGTTGTTGTTGTTGTTGTTGTTGTTGTTGATAGTATTATTATTACTGTTATTTTAGTTGGTTGTTATAAGAAGAGATGGAGACAGAAAACAAATGGGTATGTGTGAATGCCAAACAGTGCACATTCGACCCTGGCCTGTGCTAAATCAATCAATCAATCAATCATGTGCCATGCCGGAAAGCGTGGGCGGTCATGACTCGCCATTTCACTCGATCACCAGTCGTGGATCAGCTCAGTGTTCCTGTCTCGTCCATGCCATGTGGCCAAGCCATCCAAGTATTTTCCTCTCGGTCTTCCTCTTGGTCTGTTCCCCTCGATCTTGCCAGTTGTCACTAAGTTCTCCAATCCATTTCTTCTCATAACATGTCCAAACAATTTTGACTGTCTACGTCTAATTTCTCTAATCAATTTACGATCTTCATTTGTCTCCTGTAGTACTTGGTCATTGATTTTTCTGTCTGTCCATGGTATTCTTTGCATTTTCCTCAGAAACCACATTTCTGCAGCCATCAGATGTTTTTCAGCTTGACTGCTCATTGTCCAAGTTTCACAACCATACAAAAGAACAGGCTCTATGTATCCCATCAACACTCTTTTTCTCGTTTCAATTGACATCTTTTTATTGGTCAGAATGTTTTTCATCTTGCTAAAGGCTACTTTCACCATGGCGATTCTTGTTCTAATCTCTTCAAGGCATCTCCCATCAGATGTTATGACTGTTCCAAGATAATTGTACCGATTCACTTGTTGAAGAATATTTCCATTTACTTGTATACTACAATGTGGCACTTCTTTCTTCCTAGTGACGACCATAACCTGAGTCTTTTTACATTTTAATTCTAACCCCAGTTGCTCACTGTGTACAACAACCGCATCTACTAATTGTTGCAGGTCCTGCGCATTGTCTGCAATTAATACTGTATCATCTGCATATCTAATGTTATTGATGTTTCGTCCCCCAATGCTGATTCCATTTATATCCTCTACATTTCTGAAAATATTTTCACTGTATAGGGAAAAAAGATCTGGAGACATCACACATCCCTGCCTAACACCTCTCTTAATTGGCTGATACTGTCCCACTTCATTATCAATCCTTATTGCAGCTTGTTGTTTCCAAACATGTCTTTCCCATCAATTTGTAGATCTGCAAGCATATCCACCATGTTGACATGTCTAACTCTATCAAAAGCCTTTGTATAGTCAATAAAGCAAAGATGTATATCCTTGTGCCAAATAGACGCGAATAAAAAGTACCACCACTAACCAGTCATAACCTCCTCCTGAGGCAACTTCTATGGGGTGCACGAAACAACTGACTTAACAGCGCCTGTCCCAGATCTCAGAATCCGCCAGTAAGAAAGCATAGATCAAAGAAGAAACATGGACGGCGGTGAGCAGGTGTGTAGTTTGATACTCTAACAAAGATAACAACATCATAACGTAGTAAGCGAGGTTGAATAATGACAACCTGTAATACTCACACGTTGCCGCTGTGTCTGAAATATGTCGCAGATTTAATGTTTGGTTTACAGATCTGGCCGCAGATTCAAGATCACGTGATTTGAATGTCAAATCGAGGGTTTTCTTGAGCCAGGCGCAGTCTGTCAGATCTCAGATATGTATCAGTAGGTAGACCTGGCAATTTGAATTGAATAAATAACTCATTCAGCGTAATGTTTATGTGTGTAATTTGAGTTGAATAAATCATTGATTCATCCTAATGTATCAGTACTTAGATTAAGGAATCTGAACGGAAAAAATATTTCATCCAGCCTAATGTACCGTCAAGACTTTTACTGGGTTGATAGCCAATAATGAATGTCCACAGATGCCAGAGAAAGACAGATTTACATGACAATAAATACATACTTTTGACACCATCAGTAGCCTGGATGGAGAAGCCACGCCCACGAGATGAAGTGTTGGTGTCTTTATCACCATCTCCTTGTGTGTGGTGATGTGTGATGTGTTGGACCCAGTCAAGTGAAAGCTGACGAGATCTCGTCTACATTTCATGTGCATGTATGTGGGGTGTGGAGTGTTTGTGTGTTGGTGTGTGTTTGGACCCAGTCAAGTGGAAGATGGCGGAACGCCGTCTAATTCTTGTGTGAATATACATACGCCTGTAAAAGGAGCTGACTTGTTGGCTGCGAGCCCCACTAGAATCCTTCACTCGTGACAAGATGGCGGCACTTTAACTGATTCAGCGCCAAACAAACAAGTAGGTTTGGACCAGAGATGGTTTACAATTACATCAAATGTCAGTTTCCAATCAATGAGCATTGAAACCTAGGAACACACACGAAACAGAACAAATAACACGATGATCCTAGTATGTCGATATATCGTCCTTCTGTCAAGATGAGAAGTCACATTTGGAGATATATTATCCTTTGGCAGTGAATCAGTGAAACTTGTTCAAGCCATTTATACCCTCCCCCACCCCCCTCCCCCGCCCAGAGTGACAGGGCCTTATCGAGTCGTTGTATATGCCAGCTTGTCTAATACTCTCATAATATGTCCTACACCAGTGGTTCTCAGCCTTTTTTTTTGGGCCCATGCACCCCTTCACCATATGCTTAGAACGCCATCCCCCCCCCCACCCTAATTAGCATTTCTTGCCTAAAAATCCCCCCTTTACACAGTATACGTAAAAGTGGAAGCTAACTTTAATTACACAAACTAGAACAAGTATAGACGTCTACATAAAACGTGATTTGCGGGTCTATTTACGTTATACAGTAAAACTAATTTCAGAATAGCGAGAAGTACAGAACCGTAAAGTATAAAGGGAAAAACAATATCAAGTAATCAGTTCTTGTATTAACGCGATCTTGAAATAATCTTAATTCCCCTGCCCCCTGGTAACCCTACCCCCCCCCCCCTTCCGGTGCAGGGGGGAAGGGGACTCCCCACCGGTTGAAAACCAAAGTCCTACACAATACCCCATGGGACCTGATCCGGTCGTTGCCTGTGCCAGCTTGTCTTATACTCTCATAGTATGTCCTCCATAATTTCCTCCCTTAATATGTCCTACACAATACCCCAAGGTGGCAGGACCTGATCCAGTCATTATTTGTGCCAGCTTGTCTAATACCCACATAATATGTCCTGTCCTACACCATACTCCAAGGTGGCAGGACCTGATCCAGTCATTATTTGTGCCAGCTTGTCTAATACTCCCATAATATGTCCTACACAATACCCCAAGGTGGCAGGACTTGATCCGGCCGTTGCCTGTGCCAGCTTGTCTAATACTCCCATAATATGTCCTACACAATACCCCAAGGTGGCAGGACTTGATCCCGCCGTTACCTGTGCCAGCTTGTCTAATACTCCCATAATATGTCCTACACAATACCCCAAGGTGGCAGGACCTGATCCGGTCGTTGTCTGTACCAGCTTGTCTTATACTCCCATAATATGTCCTGTCCTACACAATACCCCTAGGTGGTAGGACCTTATCCAGTCGTTGCTTGTGCCAGCTTGTCTAATACTCCCATAATATGTCCTACACAATACCCTAAGATGGACAGGAGCTGATCGAGTAGTTGTCAGTACCAGCTTGTCTAATACTCCCAGCATACGTCATGCCCCGATGCACACCCCACACTGAATTATAGCTGAAGATAATCAACTGTGTATGTACGTCATTATCTTGTTGCCAACATATTTAAAGAATGCAATGCATTTATTTTTCTATCCAATATTCTCTGTATAACTGCCTGACTTTGTCTCTAGTCTCTCTCTCTCTCTCTCTCTCTCTCTCTCTCTCTCTCTCTCTCTCTCTCTCTCTCTCTCTCTCTCTCGCTCTCTCTCAATGAAAGAATGTATGAGAGGAAGAAGGGCAGAATGTCAGACGAGCCTGCGTTCCCAATTCTTAACCCTTTGAAAATAAAGATTTTCGTTCGTTCGTTCTCTCTCTCTCTCTCTCTCTCTCTCTCTCTCTCTCTCTCTCTCTCTCTCTCTCTCTCTCTCTCTCTCTCTCTCTCTCTCTCTCTCTCTCTCTCTCTCTCTCAGAATAATAATTTATACAGTCATCTAAGGCTTCTACCACTTCAAAAGTGCTTCCTTTGGTAGAAAGCGAAATTAGTGAATAAGATTATTTCTCAAAATACACCATAGTATCTTCTACCGTTGATTCAATCTAATGCAATGAACAGCAAGCGTTTGAATTTATTACATGTTCCAAAGCCTAGATTGGACTTATACAAAACATGTTTCGGCTATTCTGGTACTCACTTATGGAATAACCTTCCACCAGATATGAAAACTTCAATGAGTCCCTACACATTTAACCGAGAACTCAATACTTTCAATACAAACTTTTAATACTTAATCCATACCAACTATATGCCACCATAATTCATCTACTTGTATAATAGTTCACTGTGTGTGTGTGTGTGTGTGTGTGTGTGTGTGTGTGTGTGTGTGTGTGTCTGTGTGCGAGCGAGAGAGAGAGAGAGAGAGAGAATGGATTATTAGTGTGTGTGTGTGTGTGCGTATATATGTGTGTGTGTGTGTGTGTGTGTAAAAAGAGAGAGAGAGAGAGTGAGAGAGAGAGAGAGAGAGAGAGAGAGAGAGAGAGAGAGAGAGAGAGAGAGAGAGAGAGAGAGAGAGAGAGAGAGAGAGAGAGAGAGTTCAGCACACGCATGTCATATAAAATTATATTCCATATTTTTTGTGGATTCTCATCATTCATAAAACCATTTTGACTGCCACTTGATTTTATCATATACTAGCTGACCCGGCCCGGCTTCGCCCAAGCCCTGGCGGGGATCTATCTATCTATCTATCTATCTATCTATCTATCTATCTATCTATCTATCTATCTATCTATCTATCTATCTATCTATCTAGTCTGTCTGTCTGTCTGTCTGTCTGTCTGTCTGTCTGTCTGTCTGTCTGTCTGTGTTCGGCCATTTCCCGTTCCCGTTAATTTATAGATAGAATAGAAGAATAGATAGTTAGATTTATAGTAGAAAATATGATTGAAAGAGATCTATCTTCATTCCAATAACTAAAAAGGGCAACGTGAAAGTACTGAAAGTAAACTTACCAAGATATCACGAACAGCCAATAAATTGTAGGCGGTGGGTTGACTGCAGAGTACTGCAAAGGATATGCAACTAACTTTCACAAAAAATTACATTTTTTTTTAAACGAACGAACATCTTTATTTTCAAAGGGTTAAGAATTGGGCACGCAGGCCCGTCCTACATTCTGCCCTTCTTCTCTATTTCCTCTCATACATTCTTTCATTCAACATCTCTTATGAAGCAATTCTTTGACAACAAAAGAACAATAAGCATTAAAACGCATGAAAAATAATCAATAATACATGACTCGTTGAGGCAATGTTTAACATGGGCATCATAAATACCCAACGTGGGTGTAACGTGCCATACATATGGGAATGTTTAAAAAAAATTACATTACATAGAAGAAAAAAACATTTAATTTGATGTGGAAAAGAAATAAAGAAGAGTAAAACATCTAATGTGCTGTTGAAGAAAAATAAAAAGATGAGTTAGAAAATTTTCACGTATTTAAAATAGATGCATTATTTTTATGAAAACTTTGAAAATGCCTTAAAGATTTTATCATTATATATTATAACGCATATGCCTGTAGATAACTGTAGATAAACATTTTATAAAACTTTGAGAAAAATGCAACAATTATTTAAATTACATATATAGCAATGCTACTAAAAGTTATGTCCCTTGATATAACTTTTCTTTAGTTAAGTCCCCTTGCTATATATTAATTATAATGTAAATTTAAAAATTAAATTTTATTACGTAAATAACTGTTTGTAAACTAACAAACTATGCCAGTTGGCTGCCATGGAATGAGAAGAACATCTGTAGAAAATTTCATCTCAATCGGATGGACCGTTCGCGAACGCAGAAAGGACATACATATTTCCATACATACATACATTGTCTTTTATATATATATATATATATATATATATATATATATATATATATATATATATATATATATATATATATATATATATATATATATATATATATAATATGAACACATTTACTTTATGTAGCCCCGATGCCAACTTACATATGTTTATTCCATCATATTTATGTCAATTTTAGGAATTACCGTATTGAATGGCATCACTATTTTGTACGTTTCACAATGTATAATTACAATTTTTCTCAATGTTTAAAATTTTTGTAAGAATGCTGACGATAATCGTCAGTGTATATGCGTGTAAAGTGTTTAAGTGATTATGTGAGACTTCATGTATGTGTCTAGATGTGTGTGTGTGTGTGTGTGTGTGTATGTGTGTGGGGGATGTGTGTGAGGGGGTGTGTGTGGGGAATGTATGTGTTGGTCGGGATGTGAGGGATGTGTATGGGGGTTGGGGGATGGGTTTGTGAATAGGGAATGTGTGTGGGGATGTGTGTATGGGTGGGGGATGTGCGTGGGTGGGTGACATGTGTGGGTGCGGGGATGCGTGTGTGTGGGGGGGGGGGGGTTGTGTGGGTGGGTAGGGTGTGTGTGGGAGGGGAGATGCGTGTATAGGTGGGGGACGTGTAGGTGGGTAGGGGAATGTGTGTGTGGGTGAGGGATATATGTGTGGTTGGAAGATGTGTGTTTTGGAGGATGTATGGGTGGTGGGAGGTGTGTGGGTTGGGAGATGTGTGAGTGGGGAGATGTGTGAGTGCATGGGGAGATGTATGGGTGGTAGAATATGTGTGTGGGTGAGGGATGAGTGGGTGGGTGTGTGTGTGGGGGTGGATGTGGAGATGTGTGGGTTGGTGGGGGATGAGTGGGTGGGTGGGTGGGAAATGTGTGCTTGGGTGGGGGATGTGTTGGTGAGTGAGGGTAATGGGTGGGGTGGGGGGTGTGTGGGTGGTGATGTGTGTTTGGGTGGATGGGTGGGGGTGTCTAGGATGTGTGTGGATGTGTGGGTGAGGGTGGGTGGGTGGGTGGGTTGTGTAGGTGGTATGGTGAATGTGTGTATGGGTTGGGGATGGGTGTGTGGGTGGGGAATGTTGTGTGTCTGTGGCATGTGTGGGTAGAGGTGTTGTTGATGTGTGTGTGTGTGTGGGTTGGGATGGGTGTTTGAGTGGGGGATGTGTGTGTGGGGGATGTGTGGGTAGGTGGTGGATATGTGGCTGGGTGGGGTGTAAGTGTGGGTGATAGGGATGTGTGTGTCTGGGGTATGTGTGGAAAGATTCTGTGATGTGGGGATGTGCCGGTGGGGATGTGTGTGTGTGTGTGGAGATGTGTGTGTGGAGGTGTGCATGTAAGTGGGGGTTGTGTGTGGATAGGGAAATGTGTGTGGGGGATGTGTGCATAAGTGGGGGATGTGTGTATGAGTGGGGGATGTGTGTGTGTGTGGGGGGGGGGGAGAGAGAGATTGTGTGGATATGGAAACGTGTGTGTGGATGGGTGTGTGTGGGTGGGTGGGTTAGGTGTGGTTGGGTGTTGGGTGTGTGGGGGATGTGTGTGTGGGTGGGGATGTGTGGGTGGGTTGGAGATGTTGGGTGGATGGGGCATGTGTGGGGGATGTGAATGTGGGTGGGGAATGTTTGGTGGGTGGGGGATGGGTGAGTGGGTGGAAGATGTTTCGGTGCGTGGGTGTGTGTGTGGGTGGAGGATGTGTGGGTGGGCGGGGGATTGTGGGTGTTGGTGGGTGGGTTTGGGATGTGCAGGTGATTGGGTGTGTGGGGAGGGATGTGTGTGTGTGGGTGTGTATAGGGATTGTGTGGGGAGATGTGTGCTGTGGGATGTGTGGGTATGTGTGTGTGTGTGTGTGCATAAGTAAACTTTTGTCAGTGAGTTTGTGATTGTGATTGAGTATATGTATATGCGAGGGAGTGTGTATTTGTGTGTTATTGAGTGTGTGCATAACAGTAAGTTTGAGCAAATGATGTAAGTATGCATACAGGTATGCGTGTTTCTGCGAATGTGCGTGTGCACGTGTGTCTGCCTGTCTTATGTTTGTGTTTAAAACATTCATTTGACAATGTTTTTTTTTCCTATGTGAATGCATCATGCACTATTAATGAACAAAAGATGAGTGACTGGAAGAGCCGAATGTAACACGGGCCTGCGTATCCAATTTGTTACCCTTTGAAAATAAAGTTTGTTCTCTCTCTCTCTCTCTCTCTCTCTCTCTCTCTCTCTCTCTCTCTCTCTCTCTCTCTCTCTCTCTCTCTCTCTCACACACACACACACACACACACACACACACACGCACACACACACACACACTGGTGCACTGACTGACTCACTGGGCATACATTCTGTTAGCTTACACAGGACTGTCCGGGCAGATGAGTGTACCTCTTTGCCAACCTGTTACCTGCCTTGTCTACGGCAGCGTGTGTGTGTGTGTGTGTGTGTGTGTGTGCGTGTGTGCGTGTGTGTGTGTGTGTGTGTGTGTGTGTGTGTTAGTTGCGTACTTGTGCGTATATGAAAGTGTTCACGAGTGACACTCCCATCCCGCAGTCTGTAAATCGGTTAATGTACTATCACATACACCCTGGACAAAAGCCCTCTCCATAAGCGGGTCCAGTACAACAACTACAAGCAAGTCCCTCAATAGGCATAGACAGAACAGTGGACACACATTGACACATAGACACATTGAGATATTCACCCGCTGTCAGTATTTCTGTCTACTCCACACAAGTTACAACCCGGCTGCAGATGACGATCAGTGTCACATTCATGTGCTCGCGTCAGCGCCTCGACTGCACCTTTCACAGCCATCAACTGACAACATTCGTTGCTGATGTTTGTCAGCAGTCCAGCTTATTCACGCGGAACGTGTTTGCGCCAAAACTGACATGTGACAAGCCAGCAATCTGGCTTAATGTACGTTTTCAGAAACATGACTTTCAATGGCCGCATCGCTGAAGCTTGAAGGCAAACAATTACAGTGCATCTTTAGATCGCACTTTAGGAACTTACTTGTGCGTATCTACCGCGGCTATTCTAAGGACGTAAATCTTAGGGCATATTTCTCGAATTATCCACTAAATGTTATTCTCCACGCGATAACAGTTATACCACTTTGCCTGTTATGATAGTAGTTAGTACTAGCTGAGATGTGATTCAGCCAGATACTTACACACAGCTCGACTGGGATATACAACTTACACGATATAGGCAGCCTTCGTTGTCGAGCTAAACACACGAGCCGGTACAATATATAGAAATTAGATAACATTGTAGAAACAAAACATACAAAGATAACATTACAGAAATAATGCATGTAAAGATAACATTACAGAGACAATACATACAAAGATAACATTACAGAGACAATACATACAAAGATAACATTACAGAAATAATATATACAAAGATAACATTGTAGAAACAATACATACAAAGATAACATTACAGAAATAATACATACAAAGATAACATTGTAGAAACAAAACATACAAAGATAACATTACAGAAATAATACATACACAGATAACATTATAGAAATAATACATACAAAGATAACATTACAGAGACAATACATGCAAAGATAACATTACAGAAATAATACATATAAAGATAACATTATAGAAATAATACATATAAAGATAACATAACAGAAATAATACATATAAAGATAACATTACAGAAATAATATATACAAAGATAACATTTTAGAAACAATACACACAAAGATAACATTACAGAAATAATACATATAAAGATAACATTACAGAAATAATACATATAAAGATAACATTACAGAAACAATACATACAAAGATAACATTACAGAAATAATACATACAAAGATAACATTGTAGAAACAAAACATACAAAGATAACATTACAGAAATAATACATACACAGATAACATTATTGAAATAATACATACAAAGATAACATTACAGAGACAATACATGCAAAGATAACATTACAGAAATAATACATATAAAGATAACATTATAGAAATAATACATATAAAGATAACATAACAGAAATAATACATATAAAGATAACATTACAGAAATAATATATACAAAGATAACATTTTAGAAACAATACACACAAAGATAACATTACAGAAATAATACATATAAAGATAACATTACAGAAATAATACATATAAAGATAACATTACAGAAACAATACATACAAAGATAACATTACAGAAATAATACATACAAAGATAACATTGTAGAAACAAAACATACAAAGATAACATTACAGAAATAATACATACACAGATAACATTACAGAAATAATATATACAAAGATAACATTACAAAAGCAATGCATACAAAGATCACATTACAGAAATAATACATACATAGATAACATTACAGAAATAATACATACAAAGACCACAATACAGAAATAATACATACATAGATAACATTACAGAAACAATATATACAAAGACGCGCACGTGCTGAGAGAAGCTCATTAATGGCAACCATAAAATTACAAATAATTTCATCCAGGGCAAAATTTAGGCGCAGTCGAGATATCAGAGCTAGAGACAAGAAGACTGCAAGGAAGAATGACTTAGTTAGTTAGTTAGTTAGTTAGTTAGTTAGTTAGTTAGTCTTTCCTCTTGAGCCTAAGGCGGCGCATAGGGCAGAAGTCATGGCTCTCCATGTCTGGCGGTTCGCTGCTACCCTCTGTAGATCCTGGATGTTCACTTGGCCGTTGAATGAGCCTTCTCTGATGATGGTTCTACGCAGGGTCTCTCTTGGTCTTCCCCGTTTTCTTTTCCCTACTGGTGACCATATGAGGGCTTGGTTGGGGAGTCTTGTCTTGTCCATTCTGAGTACATGGCCGATGTAGTTCCAACGGCGTTTTCTTATAAAATTGGATACAATATCTTACTTAGTCTCTTGTCTTATTTGCGCATTGGTTTTGAAATCTGTCCACTGGATGTTTAGAATTCTTCTAAGACATTTGTTCTCAAAATTGTCTAATTTTTTAAATCTAAAGCTACCGTTGATTTCCAACTTTCATATCCATACGTTAGCACTGGAATCACACAAGAATTGAAGATTTTAAGTTTCGTATGTTTGCTGAGTGACTTTGACTTCCAGATGTTTAACAGTTTATTGAAGGCACCAGATGCCAGTGCGATTCTAGATAATATTTATGGTGTTGAGTCCCTGTAGATGTAATTTTTCTTCCTAGGTATGTGAAGTTGTTTACTTTTTCAAGAACGTGGTTGCTTAATTTGATGTCGTCTGGACTGTTGGTAAGATCGATAGGTTTTGTTTTTGCGGTGTTAATTTGGGACCAATCTGTCCTGAAACATTTTGGAGATGGTTTATTTTCTCTGGGGCATCTAGGTGTGTTGAACTTAAAAGCACTATGTCGTCGGCAAAGTCCAGGTCTTCTAGAATTGTGTCAACCCAGTCGATAGCTATTCCAAAGCGCATCGGTGACAAGACACAACCCTGTTTCACTCCCGTTTCCACTGAGAACCAATCAGAGTTACCTGAAATGACTTAGTTCATTGATTTAAAAAAAGACAGCATGAAGCACTGAAAACCCGAATGGCAAAACCAAAGATAGGTTGACGAGAAATAAGGACAGAAATGTAACCGGAACAAACCCACATAAATTACATGAAGATACTATATCAGTGACATGAAAAGAAGATAAAACAGACCAGACACAAAAATGGACGAAAAGGAACAAGAATACAAAAACGACAACAAACTCATAGAGTACAAACGGATGCAGCACGGAGAACACGACCACAAGTTAAACAATCACATAAAATACACAAGGATGTAGTGTCAGGAACATAAGTAAACAATCAATCACATAAAATGCACAATGATGTAGTGTCAGGAACACAAGTAAACAATCACATTCAATACATAAGGATGTAGTGTCAGTAACATAAGTAAACAACCAATCACATAAAATGTGAACACGCTAAATTGTCGAACCTGCTCATGCCTGAAACACGCCACATGTAATCATCTACCAATGACAGACCAGTGTGTCATGTAATCATCCACCAATGACAGACCCGTGTGTCATGTAATCATCCACCAATGACAGACCAGTGTGCCATGTAATCATCCACCAATGACAGACCAGTGACAGACGAGTGTGTCATGTAATCATCTACCAATGACAGACCAGTGTGTCATGTAATCATTAAAACCCAAAGAAACCAGTGGGGTTTTTCATTTCAAGACAGACCATGTGTCATGTAATACCACCAAAGCAGACGTGTTAATCACCAAAGACAGACCAGTGTGTAAAAACAATACAACCGTGTGTAACAACCCCGAAAATTTCAAACACCAATGGAAAAATTTAAAACAACCAATGACAGACTGTGCATGTAATCCCAAAAAAATGACAGACCAGTGTTAAAAAACAACAAAAATGTGTCATTAAACATCCACCAATGACAACCATGGTAAAAACCAAAACAACCCTTTGTAACAACCAATGACAGGGGTTTTTTACCAATGACAGCCAATGTGTAAAAACCAAAAGACCGGGAATCTTAAATACAGACCGGGGGGGAAAACCAAAATGACAACCATGGCATTTTTAAAAAAACCATGTGTCATGAATCATCAACCAATGACAGAAGTGGTCATGTAATACACCAATGACAGACCAGTGTTTCAACAAAAAGACCGTGTGTAAATCAACCAAAACCCCAAAAAAAACCCAAAGACAGACCCGTGTGTCATTTCAACCTGCAGACCATGTGTCTGTAATCATCACCAAAGACGACCTGTGTCTGTAAACACACCAATGACAGACCATGTTCATGTAACATCACCAATACACCCGGGGTCATGTAAATTTCCCAAAGACAGACCATTGTCAAATTTCCACCAAAGACAGACCAGTGTGTCATGTTCATCACCAAACAGACCCTGTGTCAAACAAACCCAAAAGCCATGCAAAAAACCCCTGGGTTTAAAAAACCCCCCCCTTTTTTTTAAACCCATTTAAAATTCCCAAAAAAATTTTTCAGAAAAAACCCCCCAAAAACCCCCCTGTTAAATCCCCTTCAAAACCCCCTTTTTTATTTCCTTTCAACCAGGTGTCATATCCAAAACCCGGAAAATGTGTCTTAATATCTACCAATGACAGACCCGTGTTTAAATCACCAAGACAGACCAGTGTGTTGTAATCATCAAACCCAAAGACAGACCAGTGTGTCAATAACCAAACAGACCAGTGTGTCATGTAACATCAACCAAAGACAGACCATGTGTCAGTAATCACCACCAATGACAGACCAGTGTGTCATGTAATCATCTACCAATGACAGACGTGTGTAAATCAACCAAAGACAGACCAGTGTGTCAATCAAACCCAAAGACAGACCAGTGTGTTTGTAGTCATCAAACCCTGACAGACCAATCTGCCATGTAAACATCCACCAATGACAGACCAGTCTGTAAATCAACCAATGACAGAACAGTGTGTCATGTAATCATCCACCAAATGACAGACCAGTGTGTCAATCAACCACTGACAGACCAGTGTGTCATGTAATCATCAACCAATGACAGACCAGTGAGTCATGTAATCATCTACCAATGACAGACCAGTGTGTAAATCAACCAATGACAGACCAGTGTGTAAATCAACCAATGACAGACCAGTGTGTAAATCAACCAATGACAGACCAGTGTGTCATGTAATCATCTACCAATGACAGACCAGTGTGTAAATCAACCAATGACAGACCAGTGTGTCATGCAATCATCAACCAATGACAGACCAGTGTGTCATGTAATCATCAACCAATGACAGACCAGTGTGTCATGTAATCATCAACCAATGACAGACCAGTGTGTCAATCAACCAATGACAGACCAGTGTGTCATGTAATCATCAACCAATGACAGACCAGTGTGTCAATCAACCAATGACAGACCAGTGTGTCATGTAATCATCAACCAATGACAGACCAGTGTGTCATGTAATCATCCACCAATGACAGACCAGTGTGTCATGTAATCATCTACCAATGACAGACCACTGTGTCATGTAATCATCTACCAATGACAGACTAGTGTGTCATGTAATCATCTACCAATGACAGACCAGTGTGTCATGTTGTCATCTACCAATGAACAGACCAGTGTGTCATGTAATCATCTACCAATGACAGACCAGTGTGTCATGTAATCATCTACCAATGACAGACCAGTGACAGACGAGTGTGTCATGTAATCATCTACCAATGACAGACCAGTTTGTCATGTAATCATCTACCAATAGCAGGCCAGTGTGTCATGAAATCATCTACCAATGGCAGGCCAGTGTGTCATGTAATCATCCACCAATGACAGACCAGTGTGTCATGTAATCATCCACTAATGACAGACCAGTGTGTCATGTAATCATCTACCAATGACAGACCAGTGTGTCATGTAATCATCTACCAATGACAGACCAGTGTGTCAGTGTAATTATCTACCAATGACAGACCAGTGTGTCATGTAATCATCTACCAATGACAGACCAGTGTGTCATTTAATTATCTACCAATGACAGACCAGTGTGTAAATCAACCAATGACAGACCAGTGTGTCATGTAATCATACGCCTATGACAGACAGTGTGTCAATCAACCAATGACAGACCAGTGTGTCATGTAATCATCAACCAATGACAGACCAGTGTGTCATGTAATCATCTACCAATGACAGACCAGTGTGTCATGTAATCACCTTCCAATGACAGACCAGTGTGTCATGTAATCATCCACCAATGACAGACCAGTGTGTAAATCAACCAATGACAGACCAGTGTGTCAATCAACCAATGACAGACCAGTGTGTTATGTAATCATCAACCAATGACAGACCAATCTGCCATGTAATCATCCACCAATGACAGACCAGTGTGTAAATCAACCAATGACAGAACAGTGTGTCATGTAATCATCCATCAAATGACAGACCAGTGTGTCAATCAACCACTGACAGACCAGTGTGTCATGTAATCATCAACCAATGACAAACCAGTGAGTCATGTAATCATCTACCAATGACAGACAGTGTGTAAATCAACCAATGACAGACCAGTGTGTAAATCAACCAATGACAGACCAGTGTGTAAATCAACCAATGACAGACCAGTGTGTCATGTAATCATCTACCAATGACAGACCAGTGTGTAAATCAACCAATGACAGACCAGTGTGTCATGTAATCATCAACCAATGACAGACCAGTGTGTCATGTAATCATCAACCAATGACAGACCAGTGTGTCATGTAATCATCCACCAATGACAGACCAGTGTGTCATGTAATCATCTACCAATGACAGACCAGTGTGTCATGTAATCATCTACCAATGACAGACTAGTGTGTCATGTAATCATCTACCAATGACAGACCAGTGTGTCATGTAGTCATCTACCAATGAACAGACCAGTGTGTCATGTAATCATCTACCAATGACAGACCAGTGTGTCATGTAATTGTCAAAGACTGAAGTCTAGAGGTCTGAGGTCTGCCTCCGGGAAGAGTGGTCAACCTCAAGTAGATCAGAGGTAACACTGTGCCCCGATATGAGGGCAGGGTAGGTGATAGGAAGGGGGACTATTAACTAGTTCTCTCATGAGACACGGAGGTATCGACCAGATAGTTAGTACTCTGGTCACGGCAGAATCACGCCTACGTGATAGCCACGGAGAAGTGGATTGCCACTCAATAGGAGACGGCTGCTATAAGCGTGCTGAGTGTGACAGCACGCAAAAAGCCGAAGGACGCACAAGGTCCTTCCGCGTGCTGTGTAGCCACGCGAGTAGCAAAGTGGGACTGGGGACTGACTTCTTAGCGAGCGCACCGTTTAGTGTCGATAGGGGTTTCTGTAGCCAAGTAGATAGAGATTAGCAATAGGGTTAGGAAACTAGTGATAGGCAATTCTGTGGCTTTGTGTGTGATTTGATAGCGACTGTTTTGTAAATGTAAAGAGCCAACGGCAATAAAATGTATCATCCATTTCCTCTCACACGACTTGCAAGTTCCTTGTGTGGTGCGAGAGAAGTAATCCTATGATGCCTGAAACATCGGTTGCTGACAGGCTAGGATTAATGTGGTGTCAGAAGTGTGGCTTGGACAAATGTTCAAGCTAATACACTCACCCACGGCTCTAGACTAAGGTTACTAGTAGTGAATTACAAGGTTTACTTTGTGTCAGTGACTGATGACGTGTGCAGACTAGAACAAGTTGCGAGCTAAGCTGTGCCTATCGTGACAAAATAATGCTTATTTGTGTTTATTGAAATATTATGTACTTAAATCATGTGTTCTTCGGAGTTGTAAGTATTGATATTATGATTTTCTTTCATTTATTTATGTAATTACTTATTTGTTTATGAATAATTATCAAATATGATTCATGGCGGAGCGATACACATGCCAGCAACATTATCGATTTTTGCAAGCTAAAAATAGCGCTGCGCCTCTGACGTATTGCAATTGACAAGCAGTTGTTTTACGCCATTTGCATTCAGCATCTGATTGTTTACAAATCGCCAAGCTGCTGCCCGCCTGAATCTGTGCTTTATATTAACTATTATTTGTTTATTTAAGTTAGTGAATGAATATATTTATTTATTTAAACATTATTATTATATTTATATTTATTTCAAAGCAGTTATTGAATTTTTTTCGTACTTTTCCTATTTGTTTACCGTCGCGATGGCACTACTTTTGGCTATGCAAATTAAACTTGGTCTGCACAACACTTCCATAGATTAAACTAGATTAGGAACGAAAGGCATAAGACGGTAGAACGAAGACAGGACATTGACATTTAATATTAATTAAAATACATTGTATTTGTCCGGGGGCATGTCATTGTGATTGTACCAATTTGTCGAAAGTGATATGTCGTTTGCAATTTGTTAATTGTTGCTGCTCTGCGAACCAGGGTGAACAACAGCTGGTTAGAAAAGTAACTCGTGTGTATGCCGAAGTGCCAAACGAGGGGACCTGAGTTGCCAAACGGTTGTGCCTGATTTTCGGGAACATTAAGATGAGTATACTCAACATATTTGGCATGCAATGTGATTAATAATGCATCTCTTTTTCAGCGTGTGATGCATTAGCATATTTTTGTGCTCTGTTTTTCAGGATAAAATTTTCCAGGTTATAAACTAAGAGTACAATTTGTAGTGCTCAGAGATTAAGAAACATAACATATCTAAGATAAATAAGCCATATCTAAGATAAATAAGACATATCAAATATAAATAAGTGATTAAAAGAGTTCAGTGCCTGTCAACAGTAACTAATTAGCCAACAACATGGCAACTTTATCTGATTTCATAAAAGCAGGCAAAGAATTACAATACACAGGAAAGGAGCTAGAACAATATCTTCTTCTTCTTCTTCTTCAGCATTCCGAGCCATTGAGGTTCTTTGCTGCAAATACAATCTGTCTCCTCTGGTGGACCTTCTCTTGCCAGTCGTTGAATCCCTTTAACGTTCCAAGGTCGTTGTCCAGATAAGTCAGTCCGATATCGAGGCTCATGTAGAACAATATGCTGACCAAAAATTTAAAGAAGCAAAAGAAGCTGAGAGAAATGAACGTGCACAAGAAAGACAACATCAAAAGGAGATTGCAGAACTAGCTGAGATAACAAAACAGAAGCAGTTAGAACATGATAAGGAGATTAAGCAACAACAATTAGAACATGATAAGGAGATTAAACAAAAACAGCTAGAACAGGATAAGGAAAATAAACAGAAAGAAATAGAGATTAAACATAAAGAATTAGAATTAAAGCAAAAGCAATTAGATCAGGAAAAAGAACTAAAGCAAAGAGAGATAGATGAAATGGCAAGAGTTAAGGAAAAACAAATACAAGTAGAATCAGAGACACAGTTAAAGATGAAAGGTATGGATGTAGACTCACACGTAGAGATCTCTGCTACTAAACTAAAAAGTCAACAAGAAGAAAATAAGTTCAATAAATACAAAAATATTATTAAACCATTCTGTAAAGAAGATTCCATATCAGCCTGGACAGAAAATGTCGAGTATCAGTTTAAATATCACCAAGTTCCAATATAGATGTGGGCTATGATTTATATGAAGAACCTGAGTGGTGAGCCCTTAAAGTGATAGAATCAATACCAACTGATCTTAGATCTAACTATCAGTACATCCATGATAGGATAATGCAACACTTTTTACTTGATGCCCCTGGGTATCAGGTTCAGTTCTCAAATTTAAAACCAAAACCTAGTGAGACTTTCATTGATTATGTCTCAAATGTCCAAAGTGTACTAAATAGGTGGCTTAATGCAGCTAACATAGGAAAAGACTTTGACAGACTTAACAATTTAATAGCCATGGATAAAGTCATATCCACTATACCATCTCCTTTCGCTAAATTCCTGCAGCAGTCAGACATTGAGACCATAGAACAATTTGAAAAGAAAGGCTTTGCATATTTTTCCTCAAATAGAGATATTTTTAAGACTTCAAATAGCGACTCTGAAATAGTTTCTTTTGTAAAGGACCAACCTAAAAACTATCAGAGTAATAGAAAACCATTTCATAGAGTCGACAAGAAAGATAAGAAAGTGTCGAAATGTGTCTACTGTCAACTTTTGCATGACACTTATTCTATGTGTGATAAATCGCCTAACTATCCGGCACATCTTGAGAATGTCATTAGGAAGCAACAAAACAAAAGAACTGCATACAGGCGTGCAGTCAAATGCTTCTTCTGTTCCAGCTACGGCCATTATTCAAATAAGTGCCTGGGCCGCCAACGTATGAAAGCCAACAATGCTATTTTGATTGATACATCTTCTGATAGTGGTAGTGAGACTGAGTGTGAAGTTGAGAATGTATTACCTTTTAAGCAATCTGAAAATGTGTGTTGTGTGAACGATGTATTAAGCTTTGACAATTGTGACCAATGTCACCAATTTCATGCAGACGGCAAACTTACATGTGGGCATATTGTAACATCCTCCGTAGAGAATGCAAATGCAGCTATAGCCTCCAGAGGCAATCTATTGTTTCACTCTGCTTTGGTCAATGAGAAGCCATGCCGATGTTTGCTTGACAGTGGGAGCTCTATTATTGGTGTGAAAAAGGAACTTGTTAATCCAAAGGATTATACTGGTGACTCTGTAAAATGCCGGACTTTTTCTGGTAATATAGAAACCTATCCTCTGGCAAGAGCCCGTATAAACACCCCGTTCCTTTCTGGTACCTTTACATGTGCAATTCTAGACAACCCTTGTACTGAGTTAATTCTTGGGTGTCTACCCCAGCTAAGGTACTGTACAGATGAAGAAATATCTGTCTGGGAGGAGAAGAATGGTTTCACTCCAGTGAACAGTGCAGATATCATCAAACATCACAGTCCTAACAAAAGTGCTAGACCCATAACACTTGAAACTGATCAAGACGTAATGATGCTACTACCAGACAAGCATAATAAAATGGTAACTTCATGGCAAGGGCCTTTCAAGGTGATACAAAAACTTTCAGATGTCGACTATGAAATATCGATAAACGGTCACTTAAAGATATTTCATGTCAACATGTTGAAACCCTACTTTTCACGACAAGAGACAGAAGTAGAGACAAACGAACACAGTGCACCCACACCTAGTGATGAGACGACAGACATACACAACGCAACTACACTAGTTAGCGAGACTGGCAAATCCGACGATATCCATACACCTAGTGAGCTTACAGAATACGCACTTAGCACCACCACCGTACTGAATCAGGTAGACGACGACGGAATGGAACTACCTGTTCCTATTGTGGACAAGACTGCTACATTAGATAGCATACGGATAGAACAGGGACTAACAGACGGTCAACGACGACAATTAATAGAATTAGTGACGGAGTATAAAGACATATTTTCTGACATTCCAGGTAGGACGGACAGAATCGAGCACTCCATTCTTCTTTCGGACTCGAAGCCTATCAAATGCAGGCCGTACTCTATCCCACTTAGCTATAGAGAAAGTCTAAATAATGAAATTCTTAATTTAGAAGCTAGTGGGATCATCCAGAAATCTACATCTGAGTACTCCTTTCCAATCGTCCTAGTTAAGAAAAAAGACTCCACAATTCGTCTGTGTGTGGACTATAGAAAGCTCAACAACGTCACTAAGATCGACACAGAACCAATTCCTTCCTGCGAAGATCTTATTCTTGACATGTCCACCTCCAAAATCTTTTCTAAATTAGATCTTACTAAGGGATATTGGCAGGTCCCTATGCAGACTCAATCCATTCATCTTACTGCTTTTTCAACACCTTTAGGACTTTACGAGTGGCGTTTTCTTCCTTTCGGACTTCGAAACGCTCCTGCCACTTTCGTACGCTTAACTAGAGATCTACGTCATGGAGTGACGAATACAGTGACGTATATAGATGATATATGTGTCCATACAGATGACTGGACAACACACTTACTGAAACTAAGACGTGTCTTCGATAGGGTGCGACTCTTCGGTCTCACTGTCAAACCGAGCAAAGTTGAATTGGGCCTACAAGAAATTGATTTTTTGGGTCATGTCATTTCACAAGGTCAACTAAAAACTGACAATAGAATTATTACCAAAATTATGAACCTGACCATGCCTACAACAAAGAAGCAGGTCAGAAGCCTTTTGGGTTTAGTAAATTACTATAGCAAGTTCATACCAAACTTAGCTGAAATTACAACCATTACACTCTATCTTGTGACAAGACCGCCGGGGCTTGGACTGGTTTGCCACGATAGATACAATCCCCAGCCTTTGCTCCAACCACCTCAATAGCACTCAACATCTACCAGGCCCCACACAAGCCGGGACAGCTGGACCTCCCCTCCCTCACCTAGGGTTCCCTACCCCAAGGGGGCTCGGACCAGACACCAGTCATATCACTGCACAAAGTTATAGCTAAGAGAACAAAAATTTAATTCTGAACTAAGTCAACCACAACACAGAGAAGGATGGCTGAAAGCCAGACTAGAAGAACTATGTACAAGATCAGAGATGCAGATGAGTATTCATCATCATGGAGGCGGACGATAGCTCGTGCGGTTGTCCAGTCGTGGTAGCGACTCACACAGGCTCCTCCAGTGGACTGGAACTCCAAGGTCTGCTGCCTCTCCAAAGTTCCCTCTTCACACAGAGAACCAATCACAGGCTGATCAAGCGCAGTACCACTGCCTGACTGACACTGCACCGATGAACAAGGATCCTTCCTTGCTGTCGTACTATTTCACTCGTCACACTCCTGATGAAGTCTGGGCCGACCCTAGCATATTAGCGGTCTCCCACTTGCAGAAAAAGTACATGTAGCACCGTATCCACATACACAAGAGCCTGGTCACACGTATATCTCATAAGTGACCCACACACTGATATGTCACCTACAAAATGAGCGGTTGCTCCACATGAACACAAAATGTCACTGGCAAAGTCTATTAGGTGACTATAACACTTCACCTTGTTTCCATGTCCTTGGACAAATAGATCTTCACACAGTCTCATGTAACTACCCTTATCGATGGGTATCAATCACCACCTAGCATATACTGTCAACAGTTCACCACGTTGGACTGAGGTAGCTCCCTACCTGAACATACATTGTCAACAGTTCACCACGTTGGCATGAGGTAGCTCCCTACCTTAACAAACATTGTCACTCTGGTGTTCCCACCACTTTCGTAATCAAAGTCTTAGGTCACTGGACCACGTGTTGGCTTCATAAAGGTAACCAATGTAGAAACACTATTTAAACATCAAATTATACACGGTGTCCCATGATAACCCAGCCGGGCCGGAAGCATATACACAGGCCATGGTGACCGGTATCAATGATCATTCTGCTCAATTTGAAAGTTCACGACCTTGCAATCACCAAGGTTTACACTGAGGTTGAATGTCACCAGTGCTTCACTGGCTAGAATCACCAGACGTTTCAGTGTTGGATCCTCTCAGGATCGGATGACACTCGTCGGACTCTTGACGGAGGTCCTAACCTAGACCTACCGACCTATTCAGCACTCCGCTCCTTCCAACATTGAACTCACAGAATCAGACGACCACTCCCAGTATGGCCTCAATCAACTCCTGGATAGGCACTGGAATGAGTGGGCCCATAGAGCTCATGGTGAAGCTCTTGAATCTTCTTCAGGATAGTAATAACAGATCCTGAAACACGGAGAGGTTGGTGTGAGTACTCAACTACAACAAAGACTACCAGCATCTCCACCATGTCACCTGCCTCTCAGACATTCCTCATGTCTACCAACATGAGTATGAAATCATCACATCATAGATCTACTTAGTCACTATAATATATAGGCATAATGATGGTAGAAACAGCAATAGCACACCTGTTCAGTCAAGTAACACTTCTGGGCTACAAATAACCCCTAGCACCAGAGTCGACTGTATGACTCTGTCAAGCATCCTTCGCCTGGTGCCAGTCCAATCCTGTTTCACCTTCCATCATCAATCAACATATACACCTACTTCCCTTTCAGTGTAGTGATTACTGTATCGAGAAGGTGTCCAGCCGGACATCTCCTTCCTGACAGACTCATCAATTCATCAATCCCTTAACCCATGGACTGATCAATTACACACATTAATAACTATATGCCCATAATGAATTATACTCCTGATAATTCATTACTATAGCATTAACCAAGGAGAACTCATGAATTGTTACATTTAAATAACAAACTCATTTCACAGCCATAGTGTCAGTTCTGGGATCCCTGTCCCAGATCCTGAGTTGCCCTTTTATTCACTGACTATCTTCCAGGTCAGTCATACCTGTGCCGATCGAGCACAGCTGTGGTGGCCATCCACCATTACACTTTCCCACAGCTACTGTGGGTCCCGTGTACCTTGTCCCGTGACGACTTAAGTCACGTCATCCAATGTAGCAAGCCTCCAGACTCCACTACCAAACTCTGGCTCCACCTTTTTTAGGGGGGGGGGGTTATTCCCCTCATATACTACTACTTCACGGCAGTACTCCAAGTACTCCATGAACCGAGTCAGGGTTCCCGAAGAGTAGAATATTAGAGACAGAAACGGTTAGGTTCAAACCTCAATCTATCTAGACACCACGGCCTCGAATTACGGAGTGCCGCATCACCCTCGATCGGGTATGTTCAACCATCGGATATGCTCGATCGCTTTGGGTCGGACCTGTAACCTAACAGGTTGGGCGTACCGGCCTACCTCCCAGTCGGCTACCTAGACAAACGTAAGATGGAACATGCACGGTCATGCTAGCGGACGGACCTGACAAGCAGTAATAATAGTATCATGAATACTTCTTATCAAATGTTATCCTACCGAAGCAACACCATTCTGCTTATGCGGAATAACACTGCTATCTGCACACAGCAAATACACCACGGCTGATCTCACCTTGATTCCTCGAAAAATCACCATCACTGATAGAACAATTCAGTTACAATTCTAATGTCACGAAGCACATTACACATCTCTAATAATAAGCTCTACCTGATTATTTACAGCGTCTAGCATGTTGATGTAATGACTGACAAACTGTCGCCTTGCCTGCGTAATTAATAAACCAAACCAGTAACTGCTACACACTGTAAAGCACATCGTTCGGGCCTATTTTATTTACACACCACTCGCTGTGGAATACGGCTTGTTCCGTCAGGTAACACATTACATCGCTGATCGATAAAGCCTACTTAAATATGCAGATAGCCAACTGTAACTTGTAACGCTACGCGACGACTCATTTTTCGACGGCAATTAATTCGTTCGGGGAACTCAGCACGGCATCACGACAACAGTTAAATAATAGAATAAGTATTCAACTAACCTGTGATTTAACAATCACAAACTTGACTGCAGATGTCCGCTCTGGCCGCGAATATTGACATCAAAATTACATCAGCCTGTTGGCTGTGATCTCTCTACGCTGAGGTCTGGTTGGCGACTGACCACGACTAAGTCAGTGCGCCTTCCACTCGCCTACACGGGCCGCGTGACTTTCATGATTCATGAAGAAAACCAGAGTCACGATGAGTTCCACCAACCCGTGCTGCATGAAGCACTCGTGAACTTAGAGATATTTACCACGTACGCACTAGAGGGAACATTCTAGATTTTTCTATAAATAACTATAATAGCTCCGCCCCGCACTACTTTTCTAGGGAAATCCCCTATTAATTGATATTAATTTCAAGGGAGACCAACGCATCGCACTCCCTTCAAAGGGATATTATGCAGAGATCTGCCGATCTGTAGGCGTTTCGTCACATAGGCCCCCGCTTAAGATGGTCGACCCGGTCGAACTCACCAGACAAAGATCGGTCTGAACTCTGAACCTCTACTCTATCAAGATTGGATTTCCCAGGAAAGGACGTTCCATAACGTTCACTTTCCCTGGGGAGATCTACCAGAATGGTATGGATGCTGGCTCACCAACCACCGCCTCAAACATACGTTATCTCCAGCGATTAGGCCCGAAACGTAACGGCCTGGTGATTGGCTTACAGGATCTGTCCTCTACACTGGACTGGTCCGCCTCCACCTGGGGTAGGTCATCGGTTACTTTACTGAGGGTTCGTTCGTCCCTTCCGACAATAGGATTCTTCCTATCCCGACTCGGCATCACCCTCGTGGACTGTTCGCGGATGTCGAACCGAAATGAATGGTGCTTACTCCAGGTTCGTCTGGAAGTACCCTTGCTCCTGCCTTCTCTCCGCGAGTAAGGACAGTGAGCCTGTCAGCGTATCGAGTCACCCGACGATCCCGTCGTGCCAGATGTGACTTCGCCTTTCCGACCTCGATTCCCAGTGTGCTTAACACCATGGGCCTCTTCCCGACGGAGCCTGTTCGCCCTATCTACGGTTGAACGCTCAGGAGACCGCAGACCCTCCCCACAGGATGTACTGCGTAGGACTGAGTCTTCCTCGCCCTCGTCTGGACCCAGAACCGAATCTAGCGCGATGGTAGTCGCACTACCTTCTGGAGAAACTACCTCGGACCTCTCCAAATTCTGAAGGAGAGTACAATGAAAGTTACGCAATTCCCCGCGGACCTTCACCTCATACGTGGATCGGGACATTATCCGTTCCACAGGAAAAGGGCCCTGCCATCCGAGTTCGAATTCCGCCCCCTCGATTGGGAGAAGCGAGAGAACCCTATCTCCAATCTGCAGAGATAAACCGTTTCTGGTCCTGTGCTTTGGTGCTGCCAGACAACACGTTGGGCACGACCGGATATATCTCCGCACGTCGCCTATCATTCCAGGCCAGTGGTAGTGGCTGGAAAGACACTGGACTGTTGTCCCCACATCCTTATGTCTGGTTAAGGATAAGGTATGCACTCTATGTATCAAGCGGGATCTGTAGTCAGTAGGGACTACCATCTGACCATACTGGCTATCCCCTTGCCCGGCTCTACGATAAAGCAACCGGTTTTCTACATAGAACTGACCCGGAGTTGGCGGGTCAGAGCTTTGGGACACCTCCAGTAAGTAAGGACTCAAAGTCTGGTCCCTACTTTGAGCACTGCTCACTAACCTCGCAAGAGAATGGTCTATTAACTTACCACACTGCTTTTCTCCATCCTTAGCCCTGGCCTGCCTAGCGCTCACTAGACAATGTTCCCTGGGGTCCCCCAGGAATACATGTGGACGACCGAGGATCAAAGGGTAAATAGGATCAGGCAGCACAGCCGCCTGGATGCTACCCGTAACATACTTGCACCGAATGTCAATTCGAGCAATCGGCAAGTTTATAGCTACAGAGCTCCTCATGGCCAGCTGGAATTCTCTTGTCTCGCCGGTGAGCTGCCCTGGGCTCACAAGGTGGGATGAGATTACAGCTTCAAACTGCAATCCTGTATCGTATAGACATTCCACCTGCTTCCCATTCACCTCTATCGTTTCGACCACAGGTGATTTCTCTGACTTTGGTTTCTCCCGACCCTTAGGTGTGGTCTCGCTAGGTCTACCCCTATTAGAGGCGAGACACGCAAAGTGCAAATCCTCTTGCTTCCTCTGACAATCTACAGTATTATGAGAAGGAGACTTACAGTACTTACACCACCTCTTACTCCACTTCCGTTTTGGGGAGGCGGGAGGGCTTTGCATCTCGGGTTTCTTACCAGAGTCTTTTACCACAGGATCTGCTACATTGGATGATTCTTTGGGACCTTTGGTCTTGGACTTCTGATCAAGCCCCTTCTGCCTTTTCTGTGAATCAGTCTGACTGGAATCCCCAGTCTCACCATAGACTTCCACATACCTTTCAGCTAACTTATTTACTATGTCTAGCCTTTCCGCCCCATTTTCCCCTAAGAAATTCCTTAAAGGCTTGGACATCTGCATTTTTATTTTATCCACCACCATCAACTCTCTCAGACTCGCATAATCCGCTTTGAAATTGGCCAACGCCATCCATTTCAACAGGTATGAGTTCAACCTCACACTATAGGCCGAGAACATCTCACCTGGTTCTCTCTTGGAAGTTCTGAACCTCCGCCTGTAAGCATGGGCTGTCATTTCGAATCTTTTCAAAAGAGCCGATTTCAGGGTTGGATAATCATTTTCCATCCCTGGGGGAAGACGCGCATACACTTCGTACACGGTGCCACGGAGTCCTTGTGAAAGCTTAAGATTCCAACGCTCAGGCTCTAAGCCCATAGCATTACACATTGCCTCGAACTTCTCTAAGAATTGATCTATCTTCTCTTGGTCCGGTTCAAATGGTGGAAATGGCCATTTCATAGCATGGTAAGCTGGTCTGCTGGCTGCTGATGAGCTAGGTAAAGCTACTCCACCTACAGCTCCCTCAGACTCACCAACAGATTTAGCCTCTACCTCAAGTTGCTTCATACGGAACTCATGTTTCATTTCCAACTTCCTAGCTTCCAATTTCTTAGACTCTAGGTCAGCTGCAAGTTTTTGTGACTGTTGGTCTGCCACCAACTTTTGCTCTTCAAGTGCTACCTTTCGAGCTTCAAGCTCAATTTCTGACTTTCTTCGCTCCCTCTCTTCTGCTCTGAAGTCTCTCTCTACTTCCAGTACATAGGCTTTAAACTCCTCACCTTCCAATCCCATCTCAGTTGCAGATGCCCGCTTCTTAGTTAAATCTAAAGTACGAGTAGCCATGCTTAGTGTACCTTAGTATCAGTATAGATATGCAATACCAAATCACAATGCTAACTGTACTCCAACCAACACTGTAACTATGTATCTATACTAACTTAACTAAATGTCTGTCCACGTCGAAGAGAAAGGTATTAGTAGCCCTACTCGTCAAGTAGACAATAGGTATAGGACAGATGACACTATAACCTATTCCTACGAGATGTCAGAACAAAGAGAAGATCCCGGACGGGCCCCCACTTAATCTTGTGTAATGGTTGTTTAATATTATATGGGGGACATGAAGCAATTCATGTGTTGACCCTAAGAAAGTCAACTTTGTATGGGTAGTGAGTTAATTTACTATTTGAGGGCAGGTCTTATAAGACAATGGTCCGGTTCAGACATACCTCTAATTAATATAATATTGCGATTGAGAAGAGGGCTCACGCCAACCAGACAAGTTTGTGGCGATTGCCAGTAGTCAAGTAAAGTGATACTACATTGTTACAATAGTCAGTAGAAGTCTATTGAGTTACCCAAAACCAGGTTATCAGCAGTCTTTGACAAAAATTAGATACACTAATTTTTTTAGAAACCTCTTGCGTCACAACCAATGAGTCAAAGTTGGTGACGCAACACAGGAGGGGAGGGTGTGTGTCAAAGACTGAAGTCTAGAGGTCTGATGTCTGCCTCAAGATAGAAGACCACCGGGAAGAGTGGTCAACCTCAAGTAGATCAGAGGTAACACAGTGCCCCGATATGAGGGCAGGGTAGGTGATAGGAAGGGGGACTATTAACTAGTTCTCTCATGAGACACGGAGGTATCGACCAGATAGTTAGTACTCTGGTCACGGCAGAATCACGCCTACGTGATAGCCACGGAGAAGTGAATTGCCACTCAATAGGAGACGGCTGCTATAAGCGTGCTGAGTGTGACAGCACGCAAAAAGCCAAAGGACGCACAAGGTCCTTCCGCGTGCTGTGTAGCCACGCGAGTAGGAAAGTGGGACTGGGGACTGACTTCTTAGCGAGCGCACCGTTTAGTGTCGATAGGGGTTTCTGTAGCCAAGTAGATAGTGATTAGCAATAGGGTTAGGAAACTAGTGATAGGCAATTCTGTGGCTTTGTGTGTGATTTGATAGCGACTGTTTTGTAAATGTAAAGAGCCAACGGCAATAAAATGTATCATCCATTTCCTCTCACACGACTTGCAAGTTCCTTGTGTGGTGCGAGAGAAGTAATCATATGATGCCTGAAACATCGGTTGCTGACAGTAATCATCTACCAATGACAGACTAGTGTGTCATGTAATCATCTACCAATGACAGACCAGTGTGTCATGTAATCATCTACCAATGACAGACTAGTGTGTCATGTAATCATCTACCAATGACAGACCAGTGTGTCATGTAGTCATCTACCAATGAACAGACCAGTGTGTCATGTAATCATCTACCAATGACAGACCAGTGTGTCATGTAATTATCTACCAATGACAGACCAGTGTGTCGTGTAATCATCTACCAATGACAGACTAGTGTGTCATGTAATCATCTACCACTGACAGACTAGTGTGTCATGTAATCATCTACCAATGACAGACCAGTGTGTCATGTAATCATCTACCAATGACAGACCAGTGTGTCATGTTATCATCTACCAATGACAGACCAGTGTGTCATGTAATCATCTACCAATGACAGACCAGTGTGTCATGTAATCATCAACCAATGACAGACTAGTGTGTCATGTAATCATCTACCAATGACAGACCAGTGTGTCATGTAATCATCTACCAATGACAGACCAGTGTGTCATGTTATCATCTACCAATGACAGACCAGTGTGTCATGTAATCATCAACCAATGACAGACCAGTGTGTCATGTAATCATCTACCAATGACAGACCAGTGTGTCATGTAATCATCTACCAATGACAGACCAGTGTGTCATGTTATCATCTACCAATGACAGACCAGTGTGTCATGTAATCATCTACCAATGACAGACCAGTGTGTCATGTAATCATCAACCAATGACAGACCAGTGTGTCATGTAATCATCAACCAATGACAGACCAGTGTGTCATGTAATCATCAACCAATGACAGACTAGTGTGTCATGTAATCATCAACCAATGACAGACCAGTGTGTCATGTAATCATCAACCAATGACAGACCAGTGTGTCATGTAATCATCTACCAATGACAGACCAGTGTGTCAATCAACCAATGACTAGCAGCGATGTTAGCCCCGTTATAACACCCCGCCTACTACACCCAACATGTGTTGTCTACAGACCGCGGAGATACCACTAGTTGACGGTGATAACAGGCAAAACAGGGGTGGACGAAGATTCTGTGTCCATGTCTAGATGGTTCAGGACGTCTGTATTTGTCCATTCTCTGTTCATGTCTAGATGGTTCAGGGCGTCTGTATTTGTTCATTCTCTGTTCATGTCTAGATGGTTCAGGACGTCTGTATTTGTTCATTCTCTGTTCATGTCTAGATGGTTCAGGACGTCTGTATTTGTTCATTCTCTGTTCATGTCTAGATGGTTCAGGACGTCTGTATTTGTTCATTCTCTGTTCATGTCTAGATGGTTCAGGACGTCTGTACTTGTTCATTCTCTGTCCATGTCTAGATGGTTCAGGACGTCTGTACTTGTTCATTCTCTTTTCATGTCTAGATGGTTCAGGACGTCTGTATTTGTTCATTCTCTGTTCATGTCTAGATGGTTCAGGACGTCTGTACTTGTTCATGTCTAGATGGTTCAGGACGTCTGTATTTGTTCATTCTCTGTTCATGTCTAGATGGTTCAGGACGTCTGTATTTGTTCATGTCTAGATGGTTCAGGACGTCTGTGCTTGTTCATTCTCTGTTCATGTCTAGATGGTTCAGGACGTCTGTACTTGTTCATTCTCTGTTCATGTCTAGATGGTTCAGGAAGTCTGTACTTGTTCATTCTCTGTTCATGTCTAGATGGTTCAGGACGTCTGTACTTGTTCATTCTCTGTTCATGTCTAGATGGTTCAGGACGTCTGTACTTGTTCATTCTCTGTTCATGTCTAGATGGTTCAGGACGTCTGTACTTGTTCATTCTCTGTTCATGTCTAGATGGTTCAGGACGTCTGTACTTGTTCATTCTCTGTTCATGTCTAGATGGTTCAGGACGTCTGTATTTGTTCATTCTCTGTTCATGTCTAGATGGTTCAGGACGTCTGTACTTGTTCATTCTCTGTTCATGTCTAGATGGTTCAGGACGTCTGTATTTGTTCATTCTCTGTTCATGTCTAGATGGATCAGGACGTCTGTACTTGTTCATTCTCTGTTCATGTCTAGATGGTTCAGGACGTCTGTACTTGTTCATTCTCTGTTCATGTCTAGATGGTTCAGGACGTCTGTAATTGTTCATTCTCTGTTCATGTCTAGATGGTTCAGGACGTCTGTACTTGTTCATTCTCTGTTCATGTCTAGATGGTTCAGGACGTCTGTACTTGTTCATTCTCTGTTCATGTCTAGATGGTTCAGGACGTCTGTACTTGTTCATTCTCTGTTCATGTCTAGATGGTTCAGGACGTCTGTACTTGTTCATTCTCTGTTCATGTCTAGATTGTTCAGGACGTCTGTACTTGTTCATGTCTAGATGGTTCAGGACGTTTGTACTTGTTCATTCTCTGTTCATGTCTAGATGGTTCAGGACGTCTGTATTTGCTACGCTGTCTGTCCCTGATAGTCTCGTGTATCTATAGCACACACACACCCACACAAACACACACACACAAACACACCCACACAAACACACACACACATATATATATATATATATATATATATATATATATATATATATATATATATATATATATAGTCTCGTGTATCTATATATCATCTCTGTATGCACACTCAAAGGCCACGCTTTCACATCATATATATATATATATATATATATATATATATATATATATATATATATAGAGAGAGAGAGAGAGAGAGAGAGAGTCTGGTGTATGTATACGGTATCTTTGTATGCACATTCCAAGGCAACGCTTTCTCGTGCATCTATAGTCTGGTGTATGTATACGGTATCTTTGTATGCACATTCCCAGGAAACGTTTCTAAAGCTAACAGTTTAAAGTTAGCTGCATGTCCTTTACAGGGCTCGCATTCAATCCCAGCATTTTTGGGGCTTATTGTGATTTATTCGGCAATTTTTTTGTTACATTCAGATTCAGTAGTTTGCCGTTACTTTCTGAACGACTGACGCTCATACGATCGAAATCAACGTCAAACGGTCAGCTTCCAATTCGTGTGCGGCTGAGTTCAAACACTGGACCTGGTGGGTCACCAGGGAACTGCGCGTCTCACTGTCCCCGAACCCTAGACTGTGGCCCACCAGGGAACTGCGCGTCTCACTGTCCCCCAAGCCCCAGGCGTCGAGCAGACAGAGTGAACGCCCTCCAGGCAACAACATCCGGGTCAAGGGTCACCGACATAACAACAATGGCGGCCGCTGGGACAGAAACTGGGGACAGCAGCGTCCTGCTACAGACCGGCCTGCTGTACAAGGATCAGCCCGTGCACGTCTACCTCACCTCCTCCAGCCTGGTCGTGGAGCACAGGTCCGAGTCCACGGCTCGCGAGACTCATCTAGACTCTGGGCCCAGCACAGGTAAACGGTTGGGAGTGGCTTCCGTGTCAGAGCTGCTCTGTCTTCTCTTCTTCTACTCTAGTTCTAGTTATTCCGCTTCCAATCTATTCTAACTTCGTCTTTTCTTTAGTCACCGGATAATCTTCATCGCACATCCAACTATCAGTTTATAACTGCTCATAATCATTATGATAATGCCCTCCTCAATACCTCCCTCAGCGTAGCGACTTAAGACACAGTTCTGTTTCTCTGGCAATCCTCAAACAACTTTCTGGTCTAGTGATGCCAACACTGTTGACCGTTGACTATTGTCAATGTCACTGTCACATAGTCTGTTTACTTTTTTCTGCCCCAATATAAAATTCAATATCTCAGTAACCACCTGAGGGAAAATTATGAGATTTAGCATATAACCTTATCATTATGTCCTCCCAACAAAAACATTTTTTTTCTGGAGATTGTACAGCAGATTTCAATGTTTGTTTATATGCGGTATATAATTTACGGCTCAGAGATTAAGTCCATAATTTTAAAAGTATTACAGCTTCACCAAGACACATCCACGTTTTTAAAAAATTGTCTCGTGGTTTCCGTTTTGGCACAAACTGCGCGCAGTTAAATTGGATTGTTCAGAGGTGTCTTCAGTGTGGGTTCTTTCATGAAACGTGATTATATAAATAAATATATAAATAAATCTTACCATTAATATAATATTAATAGCTAATATTTGAATGTGTGAATATTGTTCAATGGGATTGAATGTGGCATTGTGTACACTTCAAAGCATCGCTATGAACTTGTACACATATTTTTGTCAAGAAGCTGATTGCAGGAAACTGTTTCATACTGTTACAAATCCCGAAAAAAGAACAGTGCAAGCATTGGGTTTGAGTAAACGGTAATTTTGTCGATGGGTGCAAGAATCTGGAATGAAACCAACACGCGATAAGCAAACAGTAGGAAGAAAGGCAATTGTAGACAGCTTTGACAAGGATGTCATCAGGCGAGTTATTATAAAAATGATGGATGCCAAAGAAACAGTGACTGTAAGAAAACTGAGGGTTTGGTTGAGAAAGAACAACGATATAGAAATATCCAAAACAACTGTGTGGAAAATTATAAGGACATTAGGCTTCACTTTTAGAAAGTACAAGGGAGGTAGAAATATCCTTTGCGAGCAACCGCATTTAGGAGCCATGAGAAGCAGATACCTATGTGAAACAAGGGAAATGCGCAAAGAAAATTATGACATAGTATATTTGGCTGAGACGTGCATCAATGCGCATCACACAAGTGAAAAGGAATGGCAATCAGTGGATGGAAAGATAAAGCGTTATGTGCCCAGTAGTAAAGGACAGCGTTTGGTCATAGCCTATGCTGGTAGTACTCATAATGGCTTACTACAGAATGCTGGGCTCTTGTTCGTATCAAAGTATACAGACAATAGGGATTATCATAATGAGATGAATGGTAATGTATTTAGAGATTGGCTCGAGAATACAGTACTTCCATCCCTTGATAGACCGTCTTGTCTAATCATGGACAATGCATCATATCACAATGTTGTTGCCCAAGAAGACAAAATACCTACAGCATCGAGCACAAAGGAAGCAATAAAGATATGGCTCTGAAGAGAAAATATACCATTTCAACATATTTCAAACTACAGTTGTTGTCCCTTGTAAAACAGGCGCAAAAAAGCAAGAAATATCAAATCGACAAGTTGATAGAAGAGCATGGCTATAGGTGCTTGAGACTTCCGCCGTATCATTCTCATTTAAACCCTATAGAACTTGTGTGGGCTAAAATTAAAGGACAGGTGGCAGCTGCCAATACTACATTCAAATTGTCTGACGTCAAGATACTAACCCAGTCCGCGCTATTAAATATTGATAGAAGTTACTGGAGAAAATGTGAGGACCATGTGTTGAAAGAGGAAGAGGACTATTGGAGAAAGGATGGATTGAATATTATGCAACCGAGAGCAATCATCAACCTACTGGAATCGTCCAACACAGATTAAGGTCTGAGCAGACCGCAGACCTTAATCTACATGCACACTTACTGGAATATTTTGCTCCAACTATTCAGACGAATTACAGGCCCTAAACATTACAGCATCAGCATAATGTCAATGGCAACAGTTTGTATTCCAAAGTGATGAATTTTCAGTTCTGCAAGCCCTCAACGGTGACAAACAACTGTATTAAAAAAAAACACACACACTAACTGCATTGAATACCAACAGAAGAGTAATATTGCGGTGGAAACTGACATATTGTGGCATAACAAGAAACGTGAGAGCAAACACGTTGCCAAATTAGGGGACAACACATGTGCATACAAATCAATCTATAAACTTCAATGAAAAGAGGACCAACATCTTGGTCGTTAAGAAGAAAGCCCACTACAGAGACACTGACAACTATTTTCATAGTACAAAACAGGTAATCATGTTCCGTCTCTGAACGGTAAACAGCAGAGTAGACAATCTTTCACGAAGACTCAAAGCGGGTCTGTCACCCATGTGTACGTGTGAACAAACTACACAGACAGCTGAACAGATCCTTAAAAATGGAAACAAAAAGTCGCTTAAAAGTTGACAGGGTCAACTTCATTGCACCGGGTTTTATCCCATATGGGTCGGTCTCTTTCTGCAGCACAGAAAGCGTCGCACAAAGCACGAACTCAGTAGCTTTTAGCGATGACCCACAGGAGTCTCCGAAACATTTAACTCGTAAACCGAAGGACGCGGCCCGGAATCGAACACACGACCTTCGGAGCACGAGTCAAACGGCTTAACCACTTCACCACAGGAAAAATGGAAACATGATGACTAAATTGCGGTATCATTTCTGGTCACTCCATACGCACATTAACGCACAGCTATTTGGAAGCTTTCACGAACTCAATATAAAAAGCTAACATGAATACTTGTGTACACATTATTAACCAGCAGCTGAAGAAACAAGAAGGAAATGTAAAATAAGGTAAGAAATATATTCCTTCTACTTTCCTGTCAATTTATAAATTATTTACCCCATGCCTCTGTAAATTCTCTGTCTTTACTAATATTACACATTGCACACCTCTCGGGATTCTCCGTGATGAAGTGGTCAAGTCGTCAAGTCGTCTGACTCGGGCTCCGAAGGTTGTATGTTTGATTCTGGGCCGCGTCCTTCATTTCACGAGTGCATTTTTTCGGAGACTCCCGAGGGTCGTTGCTGGAGCTACGGAGTTCGTGCTTTGTGCAACGCTTTCCACGCTGCGGGATGAGTCTGAGCCATATGGGATAAAAACCCGGTGCAATGCAGTCGACCCTGTCGACTTTTAAGCTAATTCTTTTACTGCACCCACTCCCATACTAATCCGGATATGCCTTGTGTCGTCATCTGAATTGGCGGGGCATTCATTACTGTAAAAACAAGTTTGTTAGCGAGAAATCACTAGTTTTTCACCAAAACAAAGAAATGTCGCCGCTTTCGATGATTTAAGTTGCTTTTGGACCTATCAAAGACATATTCCTTGGGTAGGGGTAAATATAAGACGGCAGGAAAAATTTCATAATGATGCAACAGACAGTTTTCAAAATAATTGATCGTGAATGAGGGCATTCATTTCTGGACATACTGTAGAACTTTTTTCTTTTGAAGTTATTGACTTTTTATGATGTTCAGCAAGCTAATTTTGTTACTAACTCATGTTTTTTTTTTGGTCTCTGGTTACTGTTTAATGCATTTGTGAATTCTGCTTTCAATTTTACATATACTTGAAGAGTTTTAACAATTACCTCCTTTTACTGTATTCAGTAGAAAATTTTCAGCACAGCCATGAAAAAGAGGTAGCGCAATCATAACTCAAAATTCAAAATGGCGGCACCCTGACTATACTAATTACTATAGTGGACCTGCATTTATTTAAAATTAGAACTGGCAATTTAACTCTAAAATTAAACAGAATGCAAGTTTCTTTTGTAGCTGTAATTTTTCTGTGGACTTGTTTAATAATTCTTCAGCATTTGACATGACTGAAAATAATTTTGAAACCCAGTTTTCAGACCCGTCTGCAAACCTGTAAGTAGTGCACAGGACATAATTATTTAAATTTAAATAAAATACTGTGAAATAAGTTGTGTTTTAAAAAGTTAGTATCTAATTATTAATTACTCAATTTTAGATACAGAACAGCGTAATTATAGAGCAGAAGTAGAAATCAAATATTAGCGAAAGGGATTGCTTAATTTATGCTTATTTATTTACATTAATGCATGATATTTAATCAACAAAAGAAAGCTGTCACAATGCAGTGGGCACATTAAGACAATGTACATTTTCATGAACTGTTCTTTCACTAGCGACGAACATTTCACATGACATTTAATATTTAATTAATATAAATGGGCAGCTATTTTTAACGTTTAATTAGGTCACAGCACACCCTATAGAAAATTCTTAAAAGTCGAGTGCATTTTTCTCGGAGACTCTGAGACTCTCGTGCTTTGTATGATGCTTCCGGCAAGCCGCCCTGCAGAAAGAGACCGAGCCATATGGGGTAAAACCCGGTGCAATTAAATCAATCCTCTCGACATCCTATCACAAGAGGAATGTGACCTTTACTTTCCTTTTTACCAAAACGCACGATAAAAAATACACATCTTGCCAGGTTCGTTAGCAATGTGACAGACTTTAAATAAATAATAAACATTTGGCGGCCATTATTAATTATGAATTAGGTCACGGCACATCCTATCGAAAAATAGATAATATATCAAGTTAGGCCTCGCCACCCCGGCTGCAATGATATATGGTACTATGTTGTCCATTTAAAAATCACAGTAATAGAAGGCAGAATTTCTCAGCTTCCAATTTATTGAGCCGTGATTAAAACTCTCACATTTCTTCAGACCCCTTTACACTTCTTGGTTGTAGATCACGACACAAAAATATTAATAACTCTACTTAGAATTAACGTACAGTCTTCTTTGAGATAGCGTTGGATTTGTTTTGTCAAGCTGTATCCAACTGCGATTGTTTCATAAGTAAAAACCCAATATTTAAATATTCTCTATATATGCTAAAGTTGGTGCCAGTTAACTCGTGGTCATCTCAACAACGTGTGTGCTCTTGCCAGTCAACCTTATCCATGGTCATCTCCACAACATGGATGGAAGAGGTATGAAATGATGTAGCTCAACCTGGCCAGATGTAGCTCAACCTGGCCAGATGTAGCTCAGCCTGGCCAGATGTAGCTCAGCCTGACCAGATGTAGCTCAGCCTAAACCGTAACGAGTCTGGCATGCCAAATTACCTCTTTTACCAAGGTAAATCTCCCATTTGGCACCTGGAATGTTCAAACTGTATGAACTGGGAAAACCCTGTCCATGCTTCTTCCCATATGTATTGGTGCATTATTTGCCAGCTGGTCTCTGTCACTCCAGCATGTACCAGTGTATACAGACTGTCTCTCCATTCGGAGCAGAGATGTCGGTTCCTAAATCAATCAATCAATCAATCAATCAATCAATCGGAGCAGAGAGTGCTCGTTGCAGTTTTCTGTAGCATGTTCATGGAGTCTGACATAATTATCGTGTGTGTGACTTCCTGTTCTGCTGCCCACACAAGTGCTCTGGAGGCAGCGGTGATCTCCATAGTCAAGCTGGATGTAGTTGTCTTTAACGAGCTGCTATCCTCTTTGATTGTTCTCCCCATCTGTTGTGCTGTGTAAGCCCATGATGACCTTGAACTGCACTTCACAGATCTACCTGTGTAGATGACGATGTCTTCTGGACGCAAATGTTGTTCGATCAATTCCTTTATCCCAGTGTCGAACAATGCAGGTAGCTGACCTTGGCAGTATTTTGAGATTAAGTGAAGAAAGATGGAATGGAACAGACAAAAAAGCTTCTGAACACGTGATGCTTCTGCTCTCTGGCCATACAAAGGAAAATGGCTCGCATGACAAAGGTGTGGCCCTAATACTATCTGAAGAGGCAGAGAAAGCACTAATAGAGAGGAAAGCTGCATGTTCTAGAATAATAACGGCAACATTAATGTGATCCAGTGCTATGCACCAACAAATGACAAGGATGAATCAGGTAATGAGGAATTGTACATGACTCTTCAAAATACTATAGGTAATAAAAGAAATGACAGTATCATCGGTTTGATGACTGGCCATGATATGATTAGATAACATGGTCTGCAAAAGCTGTGAAAAAAAGGCTGGACAGAAAAACCACTGCAGGAGATCCTCCTCCTGGAACGTCAACCATTCTTTGCCCACATTGTCAAAGAACATTTCGAGCCAAAATAGGCCTTATCAGCCATCTTAGAACTCACGGCTCCGTACTTTCAACCCTACTGGATTAAATGAATGGCCATCATCATTCTTGATGGACAAACAACATTTATCATGGGTTGCACAGAGATCATAGGGAAACACAGACTTGGGGTAATGTTCAAAAATGAAGAATTATTCACCGTTTGCTCAGGAATCAATGTCATTCGTGAAAGTGCTTATCAGCAGGTAAGAATATGTAAGGCGCTGTGGGTATCATGAGACCACAATGCAGAAATCACTTTGATCTCGGTCTCCGTGGCGAAGGAGTTACGGACACGATTCATAATCCCGTATACCCAGGGTCAAAACACAGCAGTGCTGGATCTTTCGAAAAAGGTATAAGTGCCGGTCGTTCAGAAAGCAATGGCAAACTACTGAACGTAAAACTTGCCCAGGAATCACGAACAGCCAAAATGCTGGGGTTGACTGCTACATCCTGTGAAGTATATGCAACTAAATGTTTTTAAAGATCATTCTACATGACACCCACATTTTTAGAGGTGAGGATGTTTATTCATATCATCATCTGCAAATAAGTAAACTGAAGTTAAAACTCAAGAAATATATACAAAATAAACATCTGTAAATCAGCATAGTGTAAGATATCTCAGACGTCAAGCAACTAATCTGTGGTCACAGTCCCTAATAAGTACCAGGTTCTGCAACATTTATGGACCAGATGAGTACTTAATACTGTTGGCAGCAGGTTAAAACTATTTGGAACAGGTCATATGTCTGTATGTCTGTGGAAAAAATGAAAACAGAAAGCAGGAAACATGCCCAAAACCATTAAAAAATAAAGATATGAAAGAGAAAAAAATAGATTAAAATGACAACAAAACCAGAGCTGCTCAAGTCAGATCTCATGAGACATATATAGACAATAATGTAGAAGTTATAAAGTGTATAAGTGCGGACAAAAGACAAGATTTAGATGTCTTAGCAGGAGAGGTAGGACTAGCAGCAATGACAGGAAAACCTCAGCACCACAAGGAAGACAGCAGAAAATTATAAACTGAATAGTGTTCTCACTAACATCACAGATCACATGAACAGATGGGCCGAACATGTTCAGGAACTTCTGTATAAACCAGTCCTTGGAGACCCTCCAGATATCCACCCTGCAAGCACCAAAATAAAGGAATCATCAAACAAGTCAGAAAGCCACAAACCCCAGCGCAAGATGATTACCACTTTATGAACAGACCAGTCAGAAAGCCACCAACCCCAGCGCAAGATGATTATCACTTTATAAACAGACCAGAACAAATCAATCGGAAAACCACCAAAACCAGCACAAGATGATTACCACTTTATGAACAGACCAGAACAAATCAATCAGAAAGCCACCAACACCACACAAGATGATTACCACTTTATGAACAGACTAGAATAAATCAGAACAGGGCAATATTGATTAAATAACCATATATATACAAGTCAGAATCAAGGTGAAATCACATGGTCCACAGTTACACATGGTCCACAGTTACACATGGTCCACAGTTACACATGGTCCACAGTTTCATATGGTCCACATGGTCCACAGTTACACATGGTCCACAGTTACATGTGGTCCACAGTTTTACATGGTCCACAGTTATACATGGTCCACAGTTACACATGGTCCACAGTTACACATGGTCCACAGTTTTACATGGTCCACAGTTACACATGGTCCACAGTTACACATGGTCCACAGTTTTACATGGTCCACAGTTATACATGGTCCACAGTTACACATGGTCCACAGTTACATGTGGTCCACAGTTACATGTGGTCCACAGTTACACGTGGTCCACAGTTACACGTGGTCCACAGTTACACATGGTCCACAGTTACATATGGTTCATAGTTACACATGGTCCACAGTTACATATGGTTCACAGTTACATGTGGTCCACAGTTTTACATGGTCCACAGTTATACATGGTCCACAGTTACACATGGTCCACAGTTACACATGGTCCACAGTTTTACATGGTCCACAGTTATACATGGTCCACAGTTACACATGGTCCACAGTTACACATGGTCCACAGTTACACATGGTCCACAGTTTTACATGGTCCACAGTTACACATGGTCCACAGTTACACATGGTCCACAGTTACATGTGGTCCACAGTTACACGTGGTCCACAGTTACACGTGGTCCACAGTTACACATGGTCCACAGTTACATATGGTTCATAGTTACACATGGTCCACAGTTACATATGGTTCACAGTTACATATGGTCCACAGTTACACATGGTTCACAGTTACATATGGTCCACAGTTATACATGGTCTACAGTTACACATGGTCCACAGTTACACGTGGTCCACAGTTACACGTGGTCCACAGTTACACGTGGTCCACAGTTACATATGGTTCAAAGTTACATATGGTTCATAGTTACACATGGTTCACAGTTACATATGGTTCACAGTTACATATGGTCCACAGTTACACATGGTTCACAGTTACATATGGTCCATAGTTACACATGCTCCACAGTTACACATGGTCTACAGTTACACATGGTCCACAGTTACACATGGTCCACAGTTACACTTGGTCAAAAGTTAGACATGGTCCACAGTTACATATGGTCCACAGTTACACTTGGTCAAAAGTTACACATGGTCCACAGTTACACTTGGTTTATAGTTACACATGGTCCACAGTTACACATGGTCCACAGTTACACATGGTCCACAGTTACACATGGTCCACAGTTCCAAATGGTCCACATGGTCCACAGTTACACATGTTCCACGGTTACACACGGTCCACAGTTACACATGGTCTACAGTTACACATGGTCTACAGTTACACATGGTCTACAGTTAACACATGGTCCACAGTTACACATGGTCCACAGTTACTTATGGTCCACAGTTACACATGGTCCGCAGTTACACATGGTTCGCAGTTACACATGGTCCGCAGTTTCACATGGTCTACAGTTATACATGGTCCACAGTTACACATGGTCCACAGTTACACATGGTCCACAGTTACACATGGTCCACAGTTACACATGGTCCACAGTTACACATGGTCTACAGTTACACATGGTCCACAGTTACACATGGTCCACAGTTACACATGGTCCACAGTTACACATGGTCCACAGTTACACATGGTCCACAGTTTCACATGGTCCACAGTTACACATGGTCTACAGTTACACATGGTCCACAGTTACACATGGTCCACAGTTACACATGATTTACAGTTACACATGGTCTACAGTTACACATGGTCTACCGTTACACATGGTCCACAGTTACACATGGTCCGCAGTTTCACATGGTCCACAGTTACACATGGTCTGCAGTTACACATGGTCCGCAGTTACACATGGTCCACAGTTACACATGGTCCGCAGTTTCACATGGTTCACAGTTACACATGGTCTACAGTTACACATGGTCTACAGTTACACATGGTCCACAGTTACACATGGTCCGCAGTTACACATGGTCTACAGTTACACATGGTCCACAGTTTCATATGGTCTAGTTTCACATGGTCCACAGTTACACATGGTCCACAGTAACACATGGTCTACAGTTACACATGGTCCACAGTTACACATGGTCCACAGTTACACATGGTCCACAGTTACACATGGTCCACAGTTACATATGGTCCACAGTTACACATGGTCCACAGTTACATGTGGTCTACAGTTACACATGGTCCACAGTTACATGTGGTCTACAGTTACATATGGTCCGCAGTTACACGTGGTCCGCAGTTACACATGGTCCACAGTTATACATGGTCTACAGTTACACATGGTCTACATTTACACATGGTCTACAGTTACACGTGGTCTACAGTTACACATGGTCCACAGTTACACGTGGTCCGCAGTTACACATGGTCTGCAGTTACACATGGTCCACAGTTACACATGGTCCACAGTTACACATGGTCTACAGTTACACATGGTCTACAGTTACACATGGTCTACAGTTACACATGGTCTGCAGTTAACACATGGTCCGCAGTTAACACATGGTCCACAGTTACACATTGTCCACAGTTACACATGGTCCACAGTTACACATGGTCCGCAGTTACACATGGTCCGCAGTTACACGTGGTCCGCAGTTACACGTGGTCCGCAGTTACACATGGTCCGCAGTTACACATGGTCCACAGTTACACATGGTCCACAGTTACACTTGGTCCGCAGTTACACGTGGTCCACAGTTATACATGGTCCACAGTTACACATGGTCTACAGTTACACATGGTTCGCAGTAACACATGGTCTACAGTTACACATGGTCTACAGTTACACATGGTCCGCAGTTACACATGGTCCGCAGTTACACATGGTCCGCAGTTACACGTGGTCCGCAGTTACACATGGTCCACAGTTACACATGGTCCGCAGTTACACGTGGTCCGCATTTACACGTGGTCCGCAGTTACACATGGTCCACAGTTACACATGGTCCCCATTAATAAGCTGTTGTGAAGTCAAATTGTGACGTCTTGTCTTGATTGGTTCACTAGATCTCAAATGTCGGATCATCCATTTACAAGAAGTGGTTGCTGTCAGAGCAGAGGAGAGGTGCTCAGCCCGGGAGAGTGCATCTCAGCTGCAGAATCTACAGAAGCCTTGTTTGTTGCAAGATGACAGAACTCCACAGACCAGTTCCTTCTGTTTGTTTGTAATCAAGGTGAGATCACCTATAATATGCAAGAAAAGTAATCAAAATTATATCACCTGCAATATACCAGCCAGGTAATCAAGGTGAGATCATTTATAATATGTCAGCCAGGTAATCAAGGTGAGATAATCTATAATATACCAGCCATGTAATCAAGGTGAGATAATCTATAATATACCAGCCATGTAATCAAGGTGAGATAATCTATAATATACCAGCCATGTAATCAAGGTGAGATAATCTATAATATACCAGCCATGTAATCAAGGTGAGATAATCTATAATATACCAGCCATGTAATCAAGGTGAGATCATGTATAATATACCAGCCAGGCAATCAAGATGAGATCACCTGTAATATACCAGCCATGTAATCAAGGTGAGATAATCTATAATATACCAGCCATGTAATCAAGGTGAGATCATCTATAATATACCAGCCATGTATTCAAGGTGAGATAATCTATAATATACCAGCCAGGCAATCAAGATGAGATCACCTGTAATATACAAGCCAGGTAACCAAGGTGAGATCATCTATAATATATCAGCCAGGCAATCAAGGTGAGATCATCTATAATATCAATCAATCATGTGCCATGCCGGAAAGCGTGGGCGGTCATGACTCGCCATTTCACTCGATTACCAGTGTCATGGATCAGCTCAGTGTTCCTGTCTCGTCCATGCCATGTGGCCAAGCCATCCAGGTATTTTCCTCTCGGTCTTCCTCTTGGTCTGTTCCCCTCGATCTTGCCAGTTGTCAATAAGTTCTCCAATCCATTTCTTCTCATAACATGTCCAAAAAATTGTGACTGTCTTCGTCTAATTTCTCTAATCAGTCTACGATTTTCATTTGTCTCCTGTAGTACTTGGTCATTGGTTTTTCTGTCTGTCCATGGTACTCTTTGCATTTTCCTCAGAAACCACATTTCTGTGACATCAGATGTTTTTCAGCTTGACAGCTCCTTGTCCAAGTTTCACATCCATACAAAAGAATAGGCTTTATGTATCCCCTCAACACTTTTTTTCTCGTTTCAATTGACATCTTTTTATTGGTCCCTGTCATGGACTCACTTATATTAACATTTGACTCGCTCTCCAGAACAGGGCAAAACAATCACACACATTCAAGGATTATAATCTTACACGTGGTAGCGTGAAGTAAATCCTTTATTCACGTTAACCTATCTACATTAGGTACATTCCTGGAGGTTGCGCTCATAATCATGCGCAACTTGTACATTATCACAGCAGTATATACATGCATTATACATTTTACAATAGATACAAAATAACTCTTTCACTGCCTCAGCTCAAGCACATCTCAATCTATCAATCAGTCACGCTATCCCTCATTACAGCCAGCTCACAACGATCATGAAACACAAGCATAACCCTCTCTGTCCGTCCGTCTCGAAGTCCTTAACCCGTCTGCCTGACACAGGTATGTTCGGTCAGACCTTCACTTCTCACAGTTCGTGTCGCCCGTGCGGTGTAACGTGGCACGATGACCACAGGGCTTCAACTGGTTAGTAGTTGACCTGTACTTGGTAACACCAGGCTGCCTGTCCTGATCGCCTGTCGTGAGCTGTCCTCCGCTAACTCCTGTCACTGTTATATATTGGGTTAGTTGATATTGGGTTCCTGACACTCTCCTCCCCCCTCTCTTATGAAAGGGATACCCTTTCATTATGTGGGTAGTTACACATAGTCTGTGTTTACATTCTCATTTCATGTCAGGACCCAATAGTTGTTTACATTGATGGATCATAATATTATATCATTGCAAGGTGCTATCTGTTTGGCAATGGTGCATGATGTATATTTCATTCATTGTTGCCATCAGGCTAATCGCCTCAAGTATAGTCCCCTGGTTGGATTGGTACTTTGTTTGACAACGGACTCAGCACAGACCGGAAGTTAACAACGATTGACGCTATCTTTCAAGCTACGTCCTCCCTCTCAACAAAAAACATGTTAGGCGTCAAGTCATCACCCTATATGATGACTTCAGGACCAGAACACTAACCCCTATGGCCAGATATTCTAATCCTGGTCCTATCAAATTTTAGTAACCATCGTCCACCTCTAGTTGACGCAACTTGGTACTTTGGAGTCATTTGACCACTTTGAAAAAAAAAAGAACATATGCATGTACCAATTTTACCAATATCAGATTGCTTCCCTTTAGGTACAATCATAAATAATTATGTAGGGTAACTTTTAGATACTCTCAAAAAAATAAATAAAGTAGTACATTTGTTGTTTGTCTAAGTTTCAAACGTTTGTCCTCACTTTATTCAAAATAGTAACATGTCTGGCACTATTGAACAATGGAGTCAATCGATGATCCTTAGATTACAATTATATAAATCCTTTCTCTCAATCTTTTATATGCAAATTCAAAAGTCATAAAATTCATTCACTCGCTCATTTATACTTAACTAATTACGTATAGTCTGCTATAATAGCAATATAAAAACAAATTGGGAAAAGAAACGAAACTAAATATATCGTGTTTACAAAAATTAGGAACACGCTGTAAGAAAAAGAATATTTCGTTTGTACAAAATGTTGAAGTAAACTGTTCCGGGCAACGGTGTCGATTAACTAACACAGTACGTAACTTAATTAAAACGTTTGCCCATTTCGGTGCAGTTATTACACAGTGTTGTTCAGTGCTGGTACTAATGGATATTGATAAGTGCTGGAAGTTCGGTAAGTTCTTGTAGTTGTGTAATATTGTTCGTTCTGCACTTGGATGTGAAAATATTTACAACAGTTAATGTCCCAGTACACTTTCACGTTCGGCACTCTTCATTTATACGGCACATTCACAATTTAAAAATGTTATTTGGAAATATAATTGGACATAGTCCATATCACACTAAATTTGTTTAGGCAACGTTCTTTGTGACGGGGTAATGTCTTGCGCTGCAATGTGATATTTCGGTCTGAGCGCTGGTGATAACTTTATTTTAATCTTTGCGCTCCAGCGTAGTTAGACCGTTGGTGGACTCGTCGAGAGGAATCCTTGACAGAAGGTCCGCGATTGTGTTCTCAGTACCGCTTATGTGGCGTACTTCAAAGCTGTAATTTTGTAGCAGTAACGCCCATCTGGCAATTCTATGATTTGATGGGGTTCCTTGCATTACTATCTTAAGTGGGCTATTGTCAGATTCAACAATGAAGTGTTTGCCTAACAAATACCTTGATAGCCTAGATAATGAGTATATCAGAGCTAAACATTCCAATTCCGGTGCGCTGTATCTCCGTTCGCTTGACGTTAACTTGCGACTGACGTATGCCACTGGATGCAACACGTTGTCGTAGGTCTGTAGGAGGACCCCAGCCACGCCCACACTGCTCGCGTCAGTCCTAACTGTGAAACAAAGATTAATGTTGGGGAGTTTTAATATAGGGTGAGATGAGAAATACCGTTGTATTTTTGTAAGAGCTTCTTTCAGGCCCTCACTGTGTACAATTTTTGTTGGTTGGTGTTTTGTCAACAGATTGGTGAAAAGTTCTGTTAGGTCTGAAAAGTTTGGTGTGAACTTTCTATAGTAGTTCACCAATCCTAACATGCTTCTTACTTCTTTCTTTGTTGTAGAAAGCGATAATTTCAAAATTTTAGATACAATCTTATCATCAGTACCTTTACTTCTCACAGTTCGTGTCACCCGTGCGGTGTAACGTGGCACGATGACCACAGGGCTTCAACTCGTTAGTAGTTGACCTGTACTTGGTAACACCAGGCTGCCTGTCCTGATCGCCTGTCTTGAGCTGTCCTCCGCTAACTCCTGTCACTGTTATATATTGGGTTAATTGATATTGGGTTCCTGACAGTCAGAATGTTTTTCATCTTGCTAAAGGCTACTTTTGCCATGGCAATTCTTGTTCTAATCTCTTCAAGGCATCTCCCATCAGATGTTATGACTGTTCCGAGATAATTGTATCGATTCACTTGTTGAAGAATATTCCCATTTACTTGTATATTTCATTATGGTACTTCATTCTTCCTAGTGACTTCTTACAATTTAATTCCAATTCCAGCTGCTCACTGTGTACAACAACCGCGTCTACTAATTGTTGAAGTTCCTGTGCATTGTCTGCAATCAATACTGTATCATCTGCATATCTAATGTTATTGATGTTTCTTCCTCAATGCTGATTCCATTTATATCTTCTAAATTTCTGAAAATATTTTCACTGTATAGGGAAAAAAGATCTGGAGACATTACACATCCCTGCCTAACACCTCTCTTAATAGGTTGATATTGTCCCACTTCATTACCAATCCTTATGGCAGCTTGTTTCCAATATATGTTTTTTATAAGTCTAATGTCTTTCCCATCAATTTGTAGGTCTGCAAGCTAATCCACCATGTTGACATGTCTAACTCTATCAAAAGCCTTTGTGTAGTCAATAAAGCAAAGATGTATATCCTTGTTTACTTCTATAGCACGTTCAATAACTGTTCGCAGCATATACACAGCATTTACTGTACCCTTTCCTTCTACAAACCCACATTGTTCTTCTCCTATTTCAGGTTGTATTTTCTTCCTCACTCTTTGCATGATAATTCGTAACAAAATCTTTGTGGTGTGACTCATTATACTAATTGTTCTATGTTGATCGGGAGTCTTTGTGGCGAAGTGGTCAAGTTGTTTAACTTGGGCTCCGAATGTTGCGGGTTCGATTCCGGGCCGCGTCCTTTGGTTCACGAGTTAAATTTTTCGGAGACTCCTGTGGGTCGACGCTAAAGCTACGGAGTTCGTGCTTTGTGCGACACTTTCCACACTGCAGAAAGAGACTGAGCGATATGGGATAAAACCCGGTGCAATGAAGTCGACCCTGTCGACTTTTAAGGGACTTTTTTTCTATGTTGGTCACATTCCAAGGTTCCTGATTTCTTTGGGATTGCAATAAATACAGAATTAAATAATTCAGAAGGTATATCTCCAGTATCATATAATGTGTTCAGCAATCTGGTGACTTGCTCTAGTCATAATTCTTCTAAAGCTTTAATCATTTCTGTTGTGATGTTATCTGCATCGGGGGCCTTGCCAGCTTTCATATGCTTAAGAACATTTTGAACCTCCATCTTTAAAATTGGTGGTCCTTCATTATTAAATCTAATATCATACTGTTCCTCTCTGTTATTATAAAGGTTTTTCACATAATCTGTCCATACATGTAGAATCTGATCGTTTTCTATTATGATTTTGCCATCTTTAGTTTTTAGACAGCCTGGTGATGTACTTGTTCTTGTATTAGTAAGTTCCTTAATTCTTTTGGGCACTAATTTGGTATTTTGTCTGTTGTGTTGTTTTTCAATTTCTAAGCACTTTTCCTCAAGCCATGATTCTTTTGCCTTCCTACATAATATTCTGACTTGTCTGTGAATTTCTTCATATTTGGCAGGATTATTTTTGTTGATTCTTCTTGTTTCCATTAGGTGTAAAATTTCTTCAGTCATCCATTTCTTACGACCAACCTTCTTTAATTTTGGAATAATTTTTTCTTCAGCCAAACTGATTAAATTCTTTAACATTTCCCGTTGATCATTCACATCCTGGAATAATATCTCTAGATCAGACAATATATCAAATCTGTTCTGTACTTCTATGTTGAATTTGTTTTGCATTTCTTTGTCATTACTCAATGTACACAAATCATATTTAGTGTTTCCTGTTATATACTTGACTTTCTTCAACTTTATCCTCAATGTTCCTGTGAGTAATCTGTGGTCACTATAACAATCAGCACTGGGAACTGTTTTTGCTATTGTTAATGCGTTTCTAAATCTTCTGCTAATCAGAATGTAGTCAATCTGGTTTTTGATCCTGCTATCAGGACTCCTCCATATCCATAATCTTCTAGGGTGTTGCTTAAACCAGGTGTTTCCTACAATCATTTCCTTTTCTTTTGCCCACTTTACGAGTCTGTATCCTCTTTTATTTCTCTCTCCTAAACCATAGTCTCCTACTGTGTATCTATCACCTTGATTTCCTACTATTGCATTGAAGTCTCCTTTTATGATGTTTATTTCTGAATTTTTACATTTCTTTAAGGCAGACTCTATGTCATTATAAAATTCCTCTACATTATCTTCACTGGACTCTCCTGTTGGGGCATATACTTGAATAACATTTATGCTAAAAGGTCTGCCACTCAATTTAACTAGTAAAACTCTATCCGACACGGCCCAATATCCTTGAACAGATGTTGATGTTTTCCTGTCCAAAATAATTGCCACTCCCCTTTGTCGATCTTCACCTCCAGAATAAATAATCTTAAAATCTTCATCTATCTTGATGCTTGCTCCTGTCCATCTCGTTTCGCACATCCCTAAAATATATTTTTTTTTTCTATCTAAAATATACCAGCCATGTAATCAAGGTGAGATCATCTATAATATACCAACCAGGCAATCAAGGTGAGATCACCTGTAATATACAAGCCTAGTAACCAAGGTGAGATATTCTATAATGTATCAGCCAGGTAATCAAAGTGTATCACCTGTAATATACCAGCCAGGTAACTAAGATGAGATAATATATCAGTTAGGTAATCAAGGTGAGATAATCTAAAATATATCAGCCATGTAATCATGGTGAGATAATCTAAAATGTTAGCCAGGTAATCAAAGTGAGATCATGTATAATATATTAGCCAGGTAATCAAGGTGAGATCACTTGTTATATACCAGCCAAGTAATAAAGGTAAGATAATCTATAATATATCATCTAGGTAATCAAAGTGAGCCAGTCTCCCTGGCCTAGGGGTTAACATATTTATTCGTAATCCTGTGTATTCATGTGAGTTTTCTTCTTCTTTCGTTCGCTTGAAATATGTCTATATCTGCAATGTCGTCTCTTGCATGAATTGAACTGTTTTTTTCAGTTCACACAGTGGTCCATAGAGTTTATCTTCCACTGTCGTCTCTCTAGGCCAGAAGGTTTGCCTAGATATGTTATATTTTGGGCAGTCTTGGAGTATGTGCTCTGCTGTCTGCGACGCCAATCCACATGTGCACATAGCTGTTTCACCAATCTTGAATTTTGTATACATGTGGTTGCGTAATCTATTGTGTCCTGTTCTGAGGCGCAGAATAATGACTTGTTCTGGTCTGTCCATAATGTGGTAGTCATCTTGAGCAGTTTTTGGTGGCTTTCTGACTGATTTGATCATTCTTTTCTTTTGGTGGTATGTAACGGGCACATCAGGCTGTTCTTCTTTGGTTCCTTCCTTAGCCAATTGATCAGCTCTGTCGTTTCCGGGTACTCCACAGTGGGATGGTATCCACTGTATGGTGACTTTATGCTGACTGCTAAGTTCAGAAAGTAAGGTCCTTAGTACTGGCAATTTCCCAGAGAGGAGCGCCTCGAGTACTGATTTTGCATCTGTTAGTAGCACCACAGGTTGTGTACCATTGCTGTTATTTAGTAATTTCTCTGTTGCTATCTTGATTGCCTCAATTTCGGCATCATAGTTATGGCAGTACTTTCCTGTCGGTACTCTGGCTGTGTCCCTAGTATTATTTGGGTATTCTATGCACACTCCCGCTCCTCCATTTCGAACAGCATTTTGTGCTGACCCATTTGTGTAGACTCGGATCCAGAGGTCCTGTGGGTATTCTTCATCAAGGAAGCTGAGAGTGACTGTTCTGCGCTGCACACTGTTCTGTTCTTCCTTGTCAAATATTCCTCTCACTTTTGTCTGGATTTGTAACGATAGTCTATGCTCATCTTTCCATGGAGTTCGCTCTGGAATAGTTGTTAGGGGGATACCAACTGTGGGCAGATCAGTGGTTTCTCTGCAGAGTCGTTTGGCCTGGTGGATTCATGTGAGTGACGCAGCTGCGCGAGATTCGGTAGCCAATCGCGTCACATTGGTTACTTGCGGGGGTATGTGAGCTGGTCGCTCAGAAAGCAATGGCAAACTACTGAGCGTAATCTTGCCAAGACATCAATAGCAGCTGAAAAATGCTGGTGTTGACTGCAATGTCCTGTAAAGGATATGCGGGGGGGGAAAAAATCTAAAGCGAGATCACCTGTAATATACCAGCCAGATAACCAGGGCGAGATCACCTGTAATATATCAACCAAAAAATGAAGGTGAGTTACCCCTGGTACGAGGATCATTCAGAAAGTAATGCTCCACATTGTTTTTCTCAGCTAATAATGAAGATAGAAGAAATATGGCATGTGCTGATTGTTTGCACCAAATTGAAACCCAATCTGGCAAAATAATATGGCTACCCTAAACCGTTGAAATGGAGCGTGTTAGCAAATAACACACCTGACAACCGGGTTGCTACTGGGTCAGTCCACATCTATACCTGGCAACCGGGTTATTACTGGGACAGTTCACATCTACACCTGACAACCGGGTTACTACTGGGACAGTCCACATCTATACCTGGCAACCGGGTTATTACTGGGACAGTTCACATCTACACCTGACAACCGGGTTATTACTGGGACAGTCCACATCTATACCTGACAACCGGGTTACTACTGGGACAGTCCACATCTATACCTGACAACCGGGTTGCTACTGGGACAGTCCACATCTATACCTGACAACCGGGTTACTACTGGGACAGTCCACATCTATACCTGACAACCGGGTTGCTACTGGGACAGTCCACATCTATACCTGACAACCAGGTTGCTACTGGGACAGTCCACATCTATACCTGACAACCGGGTTGCTACTGGGACAGTCCACATCTATACCTGACAACCGGGTTACTACTGGGACAGTCCACATCTATACCTGACAACCGGGTTGCTACTGGGACAGTCCACATCTATACCTGACAACCGAGTTATTACTGGGACAGTCCACATCTATACCTGACAACCGGGTTATTACTGGGACAGTCCACATCTATACCTGACAACCGGGTTATTACTGGGACAGTCCACATCTATACCTGACAATGTTTGCTGAGGGGGACGGAGCATCTGTTGGGTTTGCCAGATTTTCCAAACCAAGAATCAGACCAAGAATGCATTGACTGAAAGTCTGATACCTATTTTCCTGCTGAGTTTGGTCTCATATCATCATGCATGAATGTTTTTATTCTACGGAGGATCTAGACACATTGACTGAAAGTCGTATACCCATGCTCCTGTAGAGTGTGGTCTCATATCGTAGTACATGAAAGTTTATTTCTACAGAGAATCTCCAAACACAGATGGCGACACAAGTGTTGCCAGTTTGTTTGCCATGATTATGGAACTTGCCAGATTTGGATTGATAAAATTAATGAGCTGCTGAAGAATCCAGGTATCTTCATCTCTGTGAGATGTTGTTTCTGTTGTCTGTGTCTTCTCTGTGATGTACATCTTTGTGAGTTGTTTTTCTCTTGTTGTGTATTCGCACCCACATTTCCAGCTTGAAGATGTGTTAATCATTTGCCACACTTATCCTGCAAATATGCGTCTATGTGAGCCTATGCACAAGCCACCTCATCCTCTGGGAGACGAACATTGTGCACTCGGTGAATCATGACCTACCTAATTATAACAACACCTTTCATTTGACTGGATAAAGCCACTGGCTGTTTCACATCTGTTGCCACCTTTGAATTAGTGGTAGACTACACCACACCTGATGTCCTTGCTGCCATGTTGCCTTTTTCTCACCCCATCCACAGCTGAAGGAATCACACTTCCTCTGAGCTGATTCCCAGTAGAACATTTGGACATCACAGCTGTGATTCAACGCTGCAAGCAAACAATAATAGAACATTTGGACATCACAGCTGTGATTCAACGCTGCAAGCAAACAATAATAGAACATTTGGACATCCACAGCTGTGATTCAACGCTGCAAGCAAACAATAATAGAACATTTGGACATCACAGCTGTGATTCAACGCTGCAAGCAAACAATAATAGAACATTTGGACATCACAGCTGTGATTCAACGCTGCAAGCAAACAATAATAGAACATTTGGACATCACAGCTGTGATTCAACGCTGCAAGCAAACAATAATAGAACATTTGGACATCACAGCTGTGATTCAACGCTGCAAGCAAACAATAATAGAACATTTGGACATCACAGCTGTGATTCAACGCTGCAAGCAAACAATAATAGAACATTTGGACATCACAGCTGTGATTCAACGCTGCAAGCAAACAATAATAGAACATTTGGACATCACAGCTGTGATTCAACGCTGCAAGCAAACAATAATAGAACATTTGGACATCCACAGCTGTGATTCAAGGATACAGGCAATCAATAATAGAACATTTGGACATCCACAGCTGTGATTCAAGGATACAGGCAAACAATAATAGAACATTTGGACATCACAGCTGTGATTCAAGGATACAGGCAAACAATAATAAAACATTTGGACATCACAGCTGTGATTCAACGCTGCAAGCAAACAATAATAGAACATTTGGACATCCACAGCTGTGATTCAAGGATACAGGCAAACAATAATAGAACATTTGGACATCCACAGCTGTGATTCAAGGATACAGGCAGACAATAATAAAACATTTGGACATCACAGCTGTGATTCAAGGATACAGGCAAACAATAATAGAACATTTGGACATCCACAGCTGTGATTCAAGGATACAGGCAAACAATAATAGAACATTTGGACATCCACAGCTCTGATTCAAGGATACAGGCAAACAATAATAGAATATTTGGACATCCACAGCTCTGATTCAAGGATACAGGCAAACAATAATAGAACATTTGGACATCCACAGCTCTGATTCAAGGATACAGGCAAACAATAATAGAACATTTGGACATCCACAGGTGTAATTCAAGGATACAGGCAAACAAGACACTACAAACCAGGAGGAGAAGATGTGAAGAATAAGCAGTTACATTGTCATGATGAAACTGTCATGTTCCTGTTACCTATTGTTGTGTTTGTTTGCATCGCAGCTGAATTAGACTTTCTGGGCCTACTCTCCTGACATGGCTGCTTGTAATGCTTGGCTGCTCCATCAGCTGAAGTTGCCACAGGAAGAGACCTGATGTGTGCCACAAGAAGACACTATGTGGAATGGGATGTTTGGCTGCTCCATCAGCTGAAGTTGCCACAGGAAGGGACCTGATGTGTGCCACAAGAAGACACTATGTGGAATGTGATGTTTGGCTGCTCCATCAGCTGAAGTTGCCACAGGAAGAGACCTGATGTGTGCCACAAGAAGACACTATGTGGAATGGGATGTTTGGCTGCTCCATCAGCTGAAGTTGCCACAGGAAGGGACCTGATGTGTGCCACAAGAAGACACTATGTGGAATGGGATGTTTGGCTGCTCCATCAGCTGAAGTTGCCACAGGAAGAGACCTGATGTGTGCCACAAGAAGACACTATGTGGAATAGGATGTTTGGCTGCTCCATCAGCTGAAGTTGCCACAGGAAGAGACCTGATGTGTGCCACAAGAAGACACTATGTGGAATGGGATGTTTGGCTGCTCCATCAGCTGAAGTTGCCACAGGAAGAGACCTGATGTGTGCCACAAGAAGACACTGTGTGGAATGTGATGTTTGGCTGCTCCATCAGCTGAAGTTGCCACAGGAAGAGCCCTGATGTGTGCCACAAGAAGACACTGTGTGGAATGGGATGTTTGGCTGCTCCATCAGCTGAAGTTGCCACAGGAAGAGACCTGATGTGTGCCACAAGAAGACACTATGTGGAATGGGATGGCCATGTGCTGCTCCATTCCCAGAGAGTGTGGAACGATTACCATCTATGACTGGTGACAATTGCTGCAGGAGTGCACAGAATGCTATAATGTCAACTCTTACATCAGTCATCCAATCAAACAAATTAATAGATGCATCGCCTAGATCAGTGGTTCTCAGCCTTTTATGGCCCATGCCCCCCTTCACAATATTTTCAGAACGTCATTCTCTCTTCCCCCCCCCCCCCCCCCCCCTTACACAGTATACATAATAAGGGAAGCTAAATTTAATAGCACATACTAAACAAGTCTGGTGTGGATGTTGGATATGTGGTTGGGGGATGTGTGTTTGGCTGAGTGGTTGGGGTGTGTGGGTGGGTGGTGGCGGATATGTGGGTGGGTGAGTGTTGGTAGGTTATGGGATTGGTGGAGGATGTGTACATGGGTGGGGAGATGTGTGAAGGTGGGGGGATGTGTGGGTGGCTGATGGATGGGTGGATGCATGCATGTGTGCCTGGGTTTGTGTGTGGGCGGGTGGGGGGTGTGTGTCGAGGGATGTGTGGTGGGTGGGAGATGTGTGGGTGTGTGGGTGGGGGAGATGGTGTATGTGGGGGTGTGTGTGGGTTGGGGGATGGATGGGGGATGGATGGGGGAATGTATGTGCCTGTGGGTATGCGTGTGGTTGGGTGGTGGATGTGTGTGTGGAGGGACACGAAGATGGATAGGGGATAGGTGGATGGGTGGGTGGAGGATTTGTCTCATAACATGGTAACATGCATTGTTTATGTTTGCAACATTAATTTGGCAATGTTTTTTTCCCCCTATGTGAATGCACTATGCACTGATGATCGAAAGATGAGTGATTGGAAGGGCCGAATGTAAGACGGGCCTGCGTTTGTTACCCTTTGAAAATAAAGTTCGTTCGTTCATGATTTGCTGGTCTACTTTTGTTATAAAATGAATTTCAGAAGGGTGAGACGTACAGAACCGTAAGGTATGCAGGGAAAAAAATAACAAGTAATCGGTTCTTATATTAACGCGATCTTGAAATAATCTTAATTCCCTCTCTCTCTCCCCCCCCCCCCCCCCCCCCCCCTTGAAACCCTAAATTCCCCACCGGTTGAGAACCACTGGCATTTAACCTCTTCAAGTAGAAATGTTGCCTCAAATTGCATGTTCCTGTGATCATTGATTGAACATTGCTGTCTGTCTCTAGAGTGGAGGAGGCCAAAGCGGCTGCTGGTGTTTGTCAACCCGTTTGGTGGCAAGAAGAGGGCCATGAAAATATTCAGGGACAAAGTTCAGCCCTTGTTTGAGCTGGCGGGAATTTATTCAGAAGTCATTGGTCAGTTATGGTCATGGTTATTTATCTGTTGTGTAACCACTGCTGCTGTCATATATCTGCTGTTGCTGCTGACATATATCTTCTGTTGCTGTCATATACCTGCTGTTGCTGTCATATATCTGCTGTTGTTGCTGTCATATATCTCCTGTTGCTGTCATATATCTGCTGTTGTTGCTGAAATATATCTCCTGTTGCTGTCATATATCTGCTGTTGTTGCTGTCATATATCTTCTGTTGCTGTCATATATCTGCTGTTGCTGTCATATATCTGCTGTTGTTGCTGAAATATATATCCTGTTGCTGTCATATATCTGCTGTTGCTGTCATATATCTGCTGTTGTTGCTGAAATATATCTCCTGTTGCTGTCATATATCTGCTGTTGTTGCTGTCATATATCTTCTGTTGCTGTCATATATCTGCTGTTGCTGTCATATATCTGCTGTTGTTGCTGACATATATCTCCTGCTGCTCTCATATATCTGCTGTTGCTGCTGTCATATATCTGCTGTTGCTGCTGTCATATATCTGCTGTTGCTGCTGACATATATCTGCTGTCATATATCTGATATTGCTGTCATATATCTGCTGTTGCTGTCATAATATCTATTGTTGCTGTCACATATCTATTGTTGTTGCTATATATTAGGGACGTTTATTTGAAACCCGTTCCAATGGCTTTATTACAAAAGCATGAAAGAAACATTAACAGGTGTGGTAGAATTAAACAAAGCATTCATTTTGAATGAATTATGCACCATCGGTTGGTCAGAAGAAGTTGCCATAGGCATTCAGGCAAGAATCCCATTGCTTAGGTAGGCGGCGAATGCCGTCCGCAAAAAAGGATTGTGGTTGCTCACTGAACCAAGTGTTTACCGCGTTCATTATGTCTGCATCCGTATGAAATCGTTGCCCCTTGAGAGCTTCTTTTTGAGGTCCGAACAAATGAAAATCTCATGGAGACAAATCAGGACTATAGGCTGGATGTTTCAGAATTTCCCACTTCTTCCTTGCTAATGCTTCCTGCACAATCTTTGTGACATGCGGATGGGCATTATCATGCAACAAAATCACACCGCGAGAAAGCATGCCAGGTCGCTTACTCTTGATGGCTTTTTGCAGCTTGTCTAGTGTTTGCAAGTAGTGGGTAGAGTTGATGTTGACACCAAGTTCTTTAAAGTCGGCCAACAATAGTTCTTCAAGGTAAAAAAAATGCACTCAACATAACCTTACCTGCGGAAACCTGTAACTTGAGTTTTTTGGTTTTTGATGATCCAGCATGCTTCCATTGCATGCTTCCATTGCATGCTCTCTCCTTTGCTGCTCGGCTCAAAGTTGTGACACCATGATTCATTGCCTGCCACTATGCGGAAGAGAAATGCATCACCCTCCACTCTGTAATGCAGCACGTGGTTCAAACACCATCCCATGTGTTCCTCTTTTTGGTGAACGATCATCATCTGTGGTACCCACTGTGAACACACCTTCCGATATTGCAGTTTCTTACGAACGACCTTTTGAATTGTCCCAATTGACTCATCAAATTCTTTTGCTAGCCAACGTATGCTTCGACAACGGTTCATCTGTACTGCTGCATCAATTTTGGTGATGGTTTTGTTCTGTTGCAACAATATGCGCTTAACATAGCTGTCGAAGATCTGTCGTGAACTGACGTCCTTTCCGAAACATTTGTGCCCAGTCTGTCATTGTTGTCTTCGACACATTTGTTACCATACGCTGCTTGCATTATTCGATGAATGTCCACTGGTCGACATCCTTCAAATGAAAGAAACTGAATCACTGCTCTTTGAGCTTCTTTGGATGGATGTTGGATCAACCGGGCCATTTTCTCAACGTTCAGAAACAGAACCTGTGCATCATGGGACGATAAGCACGTGCTCTTTTATTCATTGGTCAGTACTTATCACATGACTATGACATGATCATGTTCAACGTGTGCAATTACGCGCGGTGCGGCACGAACGGATTTCAAATGAACGCCCCTTATATCTGCTGTTGCTACTGTCATAAATCTGCTGTTGCTGCTGTCATATATCTGTTGTTACTGTCATATATCTGCTGTTACTGCTGTCATATATCTGCTGCTGCTGTCATATATCTGCTATTGCTGCTTTCATTTATCTGTTGCTGATGTCAGAATCTCGTGTTGTTACTGTCATATATCTGTTACTGCTGTCATGTATCTGCTGTTGCTGTCATATATCTGCTGTTGTTACTGTCATATATCTTGTGTTGTTTTTGTCATATATCTGCTGTTGTTACTTTCATATATTTGCTGCTGTTACTATCATATTTCTTCTGATGCTTTCACATAACTTTTGTTACTGCTATAATCACAGCAGCTATCACAGCTATAATCCACTAGACATGTTATCACAGCTATAATCTACTAGACATGTGTATCACAGCTATAATCCACTAGACATGTGTATCACAGCTATAATCCACCAGACATGTGTATCACAGCTATAATCCACCAGCATTGTGTATCACATCTATAATCCACCAGACATGTGTATCACATGTATAATCCACTAGACATGTGTATCACAGCTATAATCCACCAGATGTGTATCACATGTATAATCCACTAGACATGTGTATCACATGTATAATCCACTAGACATGTGTATCACAGCTGTAATCCACCAGACATGTGTATCACAGCTATAATCCTCCAGACGTGTATCACAGCTAGAATCCACCAGACATGTGTATCACATCTATAATCCACTAGATATGTGTATCACAGCTATAATCCACCAGACATGTGTATCACAGCTATAATCCACCAGACATGTGAATCACAGCTATAATCCACCAGATGTGTATCACAGCTATAATCCACCAGACATGTGTATCACATCTATAATCCACTAGATATGTGTATCACAGCTATAATCCACCAGACATGTGTATCACAGCTATAATCCACCAGACATGTGAATCACAGCTATAATCCACCAGACATGTGTATCACAGCTATAATCCACCAGACATGTGAATCACAGCTATAATCCACCAGATGTGTATCACAGCTATAATCCACCAGACATGTGAATCACAGCTATAATCCACCAGACGTGTTTCAAAGCTATAATCCACTAGACATGTGTATCACAGCTATAATCCACTAAACATGTGTATCACATCTATAATCCACTAGACATGTGTATCCCAGCTATAATCAACCAGACATGTGTATCACAGCTATAATCCACCAGACATGTGTATCACAGCTATAATCCACTAGACATGTGTATCACAGCTATAATTCACTAAACATGTCTACCACATCTATAATCCACTAGACATGTGTATCACAACTATAATCCACCAGACATGTGTATCACAGCTATAATCCACCAGACATGTGAATCACAGCTATAATCCACTAGATATGTGTATCACAGCTATAATCCACCAGACATGTGCATCACAGCTATAATCCACTAGACATGTGAATCACAGCTATAATCCACCAGACATGTGAATCACATCTATAATCCACCAGGCATGTGTATCACAGCTATAATCCACCAGATATGTGAATCACAGCTATAATCCGCCAGACATGTATCACAGCTATAATCCACTAGATGTGTATCACAGCTATCATCCACTAGACATCTGTATCACAGCTATAATCCACCAGACATGTTTATCCTAGCTATAATCCACTAGATATCTGTATCTCAGCTATAATCCACTAGACATCTATATCACAGCTATAATCCACCAGACATCTGTATCACATCTATAATCCACCAGACATGTGTATCAGCTATAATCCACTAGATATGTGTATCACAGCTATAATCCACCAGACATGTGTATCACAGCTATAATCCACTAGACGTGTATCACATCTGCAATCCACTAGATATGTGTATCACAGCTATAATCCACCAGACATGTGTATCACAGCTATAATCCACCAGACATGTGAATCACAGCTATAATCCACCAGACGTGTATCACAGCTATAATCCACCAGACATCTGAATCACAGCTATAATCCACCAGACATGTGAATCACAGCTATAATCCACCAGACATGTATATCACAGCTATAATCCACTAGACATGTGTATCACAGCTATAATCCACTAAACATGTGTATCACATCTAGAATCCACTTGACATGTGTATCACAGCTATAATCCACCAGACATGTGTATCACAGCTATAATCCACCAGACATGTGTATCACAGCTATAATCCACTAGACATGTGTATCACAGCTATAATCCACTAAACATGTCTACCACATCTATAATCCACTAGATATGTGTATCACAGCTATAATCCACCAGACATGTGTATCACAGCTATAATCCACCAGACATGTGAATCACAGCTATAATCCACTAGATATGTGTATCACAGCTATAATCCACCAGACATGTGTATCACAGCTATAATCCACTAGACATGTGTATCACATCTATAATCCACTAGATATGTGTATCACAGCTATAATCCACCAAACGTGTATCACAGCTATAATCCACCAGACATGTGAATCACAGCTATAATCCACCAGACATGTGTATCACAGCTATAATCCACCAGACATGTGAATCACAGCTATAATCCACCAGACGTGTATCACAGCTATAATCCACCAGACATGTGTATCACAGCTATAATCCACCAGACATGTGAATCACAGCTATAATCCACCAGACATGTGAATCACAGCTATAATCCACCCAACATGTGAATCACAGCTATAATCCACCAGACGTGTATCACAGCTATAATCCGCTAGACATGTATATCACATCTATAATCCACCAGACATGTGTATCACATCTATAATCCACCAGACGTATATCACATCTATAATCCACCAGACATGTATATCACATCTATAATCCACCAGACATGTGTATCACAGCTATAATCCACCAGACATGTGAATCACAGCTATAATCCACCAGACGTGTATCACAGCTATAATCCACCAGACATGTATATCACATCTATAATCCACCAGACTTGTATCACAGCTATAATCCACCAGACATGTGTATCACAGCTATAATCCACCAGACATGTGTATCCTGGCAATGAGCCATGTGAGATTGCTGTCCGTGCTGCAACCTGGTAGAGAGGAACAGAACAATGAAGTCCTTCAGTGAACTGTGACATAGATGTGACAGAAGTGTGACATATTTACAGAAGTTGTTTCTATGGAACAGTGGTTGAAGTCCTTCAGTGAACTGTGACATAAATGTGACAGAAGTATGACATATTTACAGAAGTTGTTTCTATGGAACAGTGGTTGAAGTCCTTCAGTGAACTGTGACATAGATGTGACAGAAGTATGATGCATTTACAGAAGTTGTTTCTATGGAACAGTGGTTGAAGTCCTTCAGTGAACTGTGACATAGATGTGACAGAAGTATGACATATTTACAGAAGTTGTTTCTATGGAACAATGATTGAAGGGAACTCTTGTATTCCTCTTGCAGTGACAAAGAGACAGTTCCATGCCCGAGATGTCATCTATGAGTATGATCTACAGACAGTTGATGGGTAGGTACCTGTGTAGTATGCTAAGTCTTGTGAACAGCACAGATAGCATCCAGCACAGATCATAGTGGACTCCTGTGTAACTTGACAGGCTGCAGCTCAATGACAGCTGGCTCATACTGATTGATTGATTGATTGATCTAGAAACCGACATCACAGCATTCGGGGCATTCCCATAGGCGCCCTGTCCCAATCCTCAGTAACCAGCGAAGAGTTCCAACACCAATAATACCAGTAGCAATCTGATTATATGTCTGTCTCGCCTTTCCTCTGACTGTCGAGTGTCGGCCAGATCCCCTCGTCACTCCTCGCTGCCTCATTCTTGCCAAACCATGATGATCCATTTGCTCCTCCGAGGTGTACCATGGTCCCACAAAGCTGCAACCATGTCTGCCTTGTCATGCATCATTACTCCACCAAGTTTTGCAGAGCCAGCCAATCTGTCCGCCTGTTCATTCCCCAGCATGCCGGCATGCCCCGGAGAAAAGATCCAGGCGATGCTTGCCACCCGTGACCTCCGAAGCGAAGCAAGCCACTCTGCACTCTGTGAAGCATGCCTGTCCTCACCTTCCTCAGCATGCTTTCTGAGTCAGTTACAGTCACGATGTGTGCGTGTATTGTATTCTCGATCCAGCGTAAAGCTGCAGTGACCGCCTTCACCTCCATTCTTAAGCTAGATGTATGTATCCTAGCTATAATCCATCAGACTGTATCACAACTATAATCCACCAGACATCTGTATCACAGCTATAATCCACCAGACTGTATCACAACTATAATCCATCAGACTGTATCACAACTATAATCCATCAGACTGTATCACAGCTTAACGTTCCCAATAGTTTTCTTTAACATTCCCAATTGTTTTCTTATCTTATTATTTCTTTTATTATGATCCCAATAGTTTTCTTTAACGTTCCCAATAGTTTTCTTATCTTCCTTCTTGTTTTCTTATCTTCCTTCTTGTTTTCTTATCTTCCTTCTTGTTTTCTTATCTTCCTTCTTGTTTTCTTATCTTCCTTCTTGTTTTCTTATCTTCCTTCTTTTCTTATCTTCCTTCTTGTTTTCTTATCTACCTTCTTGTTTTCTTATCTTCCTTCTTTTCTTATCTTCCTTCTTGTTTTCTTATCTTCCCACTTGTTTTTCTTATCTTCCTTCTTGTTTTCTTATCTTCCCACAAGTTTCCTTATGTTCTCAATTGCTTCCTTATTTTCCCAATTGTTTCCTTATCTCCCCACTTGTTATCTTATCGTCCCACATGATTTCATATCTTCCCACTTATTTTCTTATCTTCCCACTTCTGTTGTTATGTTCTAACATGTTTTATTATTTTCCAACTTTTTTTCTTATGTTCCCAGTTGTTGTTTTGTGTTCTCATTTGTTGTCTTGTGTTCTCAGTTGTTGACACAACACAGTTGTTTTTTCATAATTTCACTTGTTTTCTTAAGTTCACACTTGATTGCTAATCTTCGCACTGTTTATTTTTTGAAGATTCACACTTAATTTCTTATCTTTCCACTTGTTTTGGAAATGTCTTATGGAGATGCAGTTCAACTTTGACCATGTTGTTGTCACTTCACGTCACCGTTGCACTGTCTCCTGAGAGTGTGTTTGATGTCTGCAATGTTACCACTGTTATGTTGATAGATAAACTGTGGTTGATGATGTGTTGATAGATGAACTGTGGTTGATGACTTGTTGATAGATGAACTGTGGTTGATGACTTGTTGATAGATGAACCGTGGTTGATGACTTGTTGATAGATGAACTGTGATTGATGACTTGTTGATAGATGAACTGTGATTGATGACTTGTTGATAGATGAACCATTGTTGATGACTTGTTGATAGATGAACCATTGTTGATGACTTGTTGATAGATGAACCATTGTTGATGACTTGTTGATAGATGAACCATTGTTGATGACTTGTTGATAGATGAACCATTGTTGATGACTTGTTGATAGATGAACCATTGTTGATGACTTGTTGATAGATGAACCATTGTTGATGACTTGTTGATAGATGAACCATTGTTGATGACTTGTTGATAGATGAACCATGGTTGAGCTAGAGAAACTAGCAGACATGTACAACAACAGTATAGGGAATGCTAGCATCAAGGAGGAATGGTTACACAGCTATCTGATTCCCTTGCCGAAGCCTGACAAAGACCACAAAAAAATTCAGGGATATCGAATTATAACCATGCAGAATACAATAGGCAAGCTGCCGGAGAAGGTAATTGCCAGGAAAATATCAAGCCAACTAGAGAGGCAAGGTGTTTTCCCACCTACCCTGGGTGGGTACCGTCCAAAAAGAGAAACCTGGACCAATGCAGCAGTCTTTGCCCAGGATGTCTATGAAGGTTTCCACTCAGGCACTGAAACCGTTGCTGCAGCGATTGATCTTGAGGACGCATACAACAGAGTACCACTGGATTTTTTAATGTTTCAGCTTCTCGAACTAAACGTAAGTCCATTCCTCCTTAGTTGGATCGCTGCAGCCCTCTTCCAACGGAGAGTAGTTTTTAGATGTGGCAGTTGGACTTCGGAACCAACAACAATATATCCTGGCCTACCACAGGGATCACCATTATCTCCGGTACTGTTCAACGCCTACACAGTGAGAATCACCAGTGAACAGATCACTGGATCTGGCAGGACATTGTCATATGCCGATGATGTTTTAGTGTATCGTCAGGGTAAGGATAGAGAGGAGGTTGCTGTGGAACTACAAACCGAACTCAATCGCATAAGTACTTGGTGTGATGAAGCTGGGGCAATGGTCAACCCAACAATGGCAACAGTGACTTGGTTCTCGTTGAATAATCATATTGTCAACACTCCAACACCAACTGTAATGCTGTGTTCAGAGACGGTGGAAAGAACGCAGGCAATGAATTACCTGGGGATACGGTTTGATCGAAGCCTTGCTTATAATGTGCACATAGACCAGGTGATAACAAAGGCCAAGCGGGGTTTGGCAGCGATGCGGGTGATGGCGGCAGCAAACTGTGAGCAGCGCCATCTATGTCTTCTGTACGAGGGGCTGGTCATGTCTGTTTTGGAGTATGCAATGGCAATCCTGACTCTCAGCCATAAACAGATAGAAAGGATGGAAAGGATACAGAATGAAGCTATGCGCATTATTCTTGGATATACAAGAGATACAGCATGCAGGGCGATGCACTACCTTCTTGATTTTCCAACCATTGAAGAGAGAATACAAGGTTGCAGGGCACGAAACCATTGAAGAGAGAATACAAGGTTGCAGGGCACGTGCCTACCTCAGAATTAACGCAAACACACAACATCCACTGCATAGTGAAATTAGGAAGTTGAAGGGCAGCAGGTTAAAAAGAGGACGGTCGTGGATGGGTCAAGCCGAAGACATTCTTCAACAGGTGTGTTCACTTGAGGACTTAGAACCTGGCGAGGAGTGGGTGCAAGTGCCAACAGACTTCTGCACATCCTTTTCAGTTTGCATCCAACTAGATAGAAAATGCAGACAAGAAAATCCGGCTGCTGTTGAGGCTGAAGTACAAGTGTTGATTTTCGAGAATTCGCTAGATGGTGACGCGGTCATCTACACAGATGGGTCGGTCGTCCGACATGTGAGAAGCTCATGGGCCTTTACAGCTCGGGCCGGAGGGAGAATTGTGAAGGAGGACGCTGGTGCTTTCACTGAAACCACAAGTAGCCTGACCATGGAAGTCATGGCAGTAAGTAAAGCAATAACATGGCTCGAGACACAGACATTCACTAGGGCTTATTTCCTTAGCGACTCAATGAACATGATCAAGAGGATAGAGGAGGGGTCGATCCGAAGAGAATAGTTTCTGCCTCTGGAGCGGTCTCGGCTGGCAAAGATTAGTTTCATCTTTGTGCCAGGGCATGCGGGAGTACAAGGAAATGAGCGGGCTGACAAGCTCGCAGGTGAGGCTACTGTGGAGGGCGGACGCGCCATGGACCAGGCCGACATTCTGAATGCTCTACGAGAAGTAAGACTTTTGCGAGAACCAAGTGATGACTGTGAATCTACAACAATGGCCAGACTGCGAGAGCAGCAAATTAAAAGAGGGGTGGCCAAACAAGAACACTACGCAGGAAGCCAAAGAAGATTGATAAACCAACACAGAACTGGCGTTGTTAGCCGCTACACGTTGCGGGATTTGCTGAAGAGGGGATCCTAGCACTTATGGACTGAATGGTTCGATGTGCAATGAGGATGATCTGTCGACTAACTAACTAACTAACTAACTGAACCATGGTTGATGACTTGTTGATAGATGAACTGTGGTTGATGACTTGTTGATAGATGAACTGTGGTTGATGACTTGTTGATAGATGAACTGTTGTTGATGACTTGTTGATAGATGAACTGTGGTTGATGATGTGTTGTGTCTTCATCCAGCCTGGTCAGTGTTGGTGGAGATGGCACCTTCTCTGAGGTGTTGAATGGATTGTTGGATCGAACCAACTCTGATGCCGGCATTGAACAATCATTTCGTCATAAACCCAGAAGTCCATCACTTCGCATCGGCATCATTCCAGCAGGTCAGACATAGTGTTGTCCTTGTGCATCATTCCAGCAGGTCAGACATAGTGTTGTCCTTGTGCATCATTCCAGCAGGTCAGACATAGTGTTGTCCTTGTGCATCATTCATGCTCTCTTTGTTTGTGTGTGTACATATGTCTACAATTCTGTTGTGTTTGTGTGTATACATATGTCCACAAGTCTGTTGTGTTTGTGTGTATACATATGTCCACAAGTCTGTTGTGTTTGTGTGTATACATATGTCCACATGTCTGTTGTGTTTGTGTGTATACATATGTCCACAAGTCTGTTGTGTTTGTGTGTATACATATGTCCACAAGTCTGTTGTGTTTGTGTGTATACATATGTCCACAAGTCTGTTGTGTTTGTGTGTATACATATGTCCACAATTCTGTTGTGTTTGTGTGTATACATATGTCCACAAGTCTGTTGTGTTTGTGTGTATACATATGTCCACAAGTCTGTTGTGTTTGTGTGTGTACATATGTCCACAAGTCTGTTGTGTTTGTGTGTATACATATGTCCACAAGTCTGTTGTGTTGTGTTTGTGTGTGTACATATGTCCAAAAGTCTGTTGTGTTTGTGTGTATACATATGTCCACAAATCTGTTGTGTTGTGTTTGTGTGTGTACATATGTCCACAAGTCTGTTGTGTTTGTGTGTATACATATGTCCACAAGTCTGTTGTGTTCTGTTAGTCTGCAAACGCATGTCCACAGTTCTGTTGTGTTTATGTCAGGGTTTGTTAAGTTTCCAGACAAAATTGATTGATTTTGTTTTCCACCGCCAGGTTCCACAGATGCTATTGCCTACTCTCTTGTGGGCATCAACGACCCAGTGACCTCTGCTCTGCAGATTGTCATTGGTGAGTTTTCTCTCATCTCAATGTTTATGCATCATTGCTTGGGTATGGGTTGTGGTGGAAGGGGGAGAAGACAGCAATTTGTGTAAGTGTAACTCCCTACTGTGAGACGCAACCACAGCACAGTCTCATCAGGTGAGAAATTTGTGTCACGTGTAATATGTTAGCTTCCTGTGACAGGTCAGAGGTTTATGTGACGTAATATGTTATCTTCCTGTAACAAATGAGATGTTTATGTGATATGTTAGCTTCCTGTGACAGGTGAGACATTTGTCTGACATGTAATATGTTATCTTCCTGTAACATGTGAGAGTTTTGTGTAATATGTAATATGTTAGCTTCCTGTGACAGGTGAAATATTTGTGTGACATGTAATATGTTAGCTTCCTGTAACATATGAGAATTTGTATGACATGTAATATGTTAGCTTCCTGTGAGAGGTTTGTGTGACATGTAATATGTTAGCTTCCTGTGACAGGTGAAATATTTGTGTGACATGTAATATGTTAGCTTCCTGTAACATATGAGAGTTTTGTGTGACATGTAATATGTTAGCTTCCTGGCAGAGTTTTGTGTGACATGTAATATGTTAGCTTCCTGTGACAGGTGAAATATTTGTGTGACATGTAATATGTTAGCTTCCTGTGACAGGTGAGATATTTGTGTGACATGTAATATGTTAGCTTCCTGTAAGAAGTTTGTGTGACATGTAATATGTTAGCTTCCTGTGAGAGGTTTGTGTGACATGTAATATGTTAGCTTCCTGTGACAGGTGAGATATTTGTGTGACATGTAATATGTTAGCTTCTTGTGACAGGTGAATATTTGTGTGACATGTAATATGTTAGCTTCCTGTGAGAGGTTTGTGTGACATGTAATATGTTAGCTTCCTGTGACAGGTGAGATATTTGTGTGACATGTAATATGTTAGCTTCCTGTGACAGGTGAGAGTTTTGTGTAGCATGTAATATGTTAGCTTCCTGTGACAGGTGAGAGTTTTGTGTAGCATGTAATATGTTAGCTTCCTGTGACAGGTGAGATATTTGTGTGATGTAATATGTTAGCTTCCTGTGACAGGTGAGATATTTGTGATGTTAGCTTCCTGTGAGAGGTTTGTGTGACATGTAATATGTTAGCTTCCTGTGACAGGTGAAATATTTGTGTGACATGTAATATGTTAGCTTCCTGTGATAGGTGAAATATTTGTGTGACATGTAATATGTTAGCTTCCTGTGACAGGTGAGATATTTGTGTGACATGTAATATGTTAGCTTCCTGTAAGAAGTTTGTGTGACATGTAATATGTTTGCTTCCTGTGAGAGGTTTGTGTGACATGTAATATGTTAGCTTCCTGTGACAGGTGAGATATTTGTGTGACATGTAATATGTTAGCTTCCTGTGACAGGTGAAATATTTGTGTGACATGTAATATGTTAGCTTCCTGTGACAGGTGAGATATTTGTGTGACATGTAATATGTTAGCTTCCTGTGACAGGTGAGATATTTGTGTGACATGTAATATGTTAGCTTCCTGTGAGAGGTTTGTGTGACATGTAATATGTTAGCTTCCTGTGAGAGGATTGTGTGACATGTAATATGTTAGCTTCCTGTGAGAGGATTGTGTGACATGTAATATGTTAGCTTCCTGTGACAGGTGAGATATTTGTGTGACATGTAATATGTTAGCTTCCTGTAACATATAAGAGGTTTGTGTGACATGTAATATGTTATCTTCCTGTGACATATGAGAGATTTGTGACATGTAATATGTTAGCTTCCTGTGACATATAAAAGGTTTGTGTGACATGTAATATGTTAGCTTCCTGTGACAGATGAGAGGTTTGTGTGACATGTAATATTTTAGCTTCCTGTGACAGATGAGAGGTTTGTGTGATGTGTAATATTTTAGCTTCCTGTGGCAGGTGAGATATCTCTGTGACATGTAATATGTTAGCTTCCTGTGACAGGTGAGAGGTTTGTGTGCCATTTAATTTGCTAAATTCCTGTGACAAGTGAGATATTTGTGTGACATGCTATATGTTAGCTTCCTGTGACAGGAGACTGCCAATAGGTGGGAGATGCTTGTGACATTAAATCAACTTTCTGTGACAGGTGAGATATTTGTGTGACATGTAATATGTTAGCTTCCTTTGACATATGAAAGTTTTGTGTGATGTACTATGTTAGCTTCCTGTGACAGGTGAGAAATTTTTGTAGCATGTAATATGTTAACTTCCTGTAACACAAGAGAGTTTTGTGTGACATGTAATAAGTTAGTTTCTTGTTACATATGAGTGGTTTGTGTGATATGTAATATGCTAACTTCCTGTGAAGGTGAGAGGTTTGTATGACATGTAATATGCTAAAGTCCTGTGACAGGTGAGAGTTTTGTGTGACATGTAATATGCTGACTACCTGTGACCTATGAGAGATTTGTGTGACATGTAATATGCTAACTTCCTTTGACAGGTGAGAGTTTTGTGTGACATGTAATATGCTGACTACCTGTGACATATGTGAGATTTGTGTGACATGTAATATGCTAGTTTCCTGTGACAGGAGACTGCCAATAGGTGAGAGATGCTTGTGACATTAAATCAACTTTCTGTGACAGGTGACTGTGTCGGGGTTGATGTGACGGCCTTGTACAAGAAAGAAGAGTTCCTCAAGTACACAGTGACCATGTCCAGCTATGGTTACTATGGCGATCTGCTGCAAGACAGTGAGAACCTGCGCTGGATGGGACCAAAACGTTACACCTGGAGTGGTAAGTGCTATTCTGGGTCATTGCTGGAGTGGTCAGTGCTGTTCTGGTTTAATGCTGGAGTGGTCAGTGCTGTTCTGGTTTAATGCTGGTGTGGTCAGTGCTGCTGGAGTGGTAAGAGTGCTGTTCTGAGTCATTGCTGGAGTGGTCAGTGCTGTTCTGATTTAATGCTGGAGTGGTCGGTGCTGTTCTGGTTTAATGTTGGAGTGGTAAGTGCTGTTCTGGTTCAATGTTGGAGTGGTAAGTGCTGTTCTGGTTCAATGCTGGAGTGGTCAGTGCTGTTTTGGTTTAATAGTTCATGAGATATTAACATTTTTTTTTTGATTTGTGCCTTGGGCACACACGGCTGTAAACTGTTATGTGACATGTGGGAAGTGACTGACAGTCTTGTGACATATGGGAAGTGACTAACAGTCTTGTGACATGTGGGGAGTGACTGACAGTCTTGTGACGTGTGGAAACTCTATTCCGTGTTAGTTATTACTTGATGTGTATGAATTTTGACTGTGGTTCTTGTGGCACTGACGTCATAACTTCTACAATAGCTGGTGCACAGTTGTGGTACTGACTTCATAACTTCTACATTAGCTGGTGCACAGTTGTGGTACTGACTTAATAACTTCTACAATAGCTGATGCACAGTTGTGGTACTGACTTCATAACTTCTACAATAGCTGGTGCACAGTTGTGGCACTGATGCCATAACTTCTACATTAGCTGGTGCACAGTTGTGGCACTGACGTCATAACTTCTACAATAGCTGATGCACAGTTGTGGTACTGACTTCATAACTTCTACAATAGCTGGTGCACAGTTGTGGTACTGATTTCATAACTTCTACAATAGCTGATGCACAGTTGTGGTACTGACTTCATAACTTCTACAATAGCTGGTGCACAGTTGTGGTACTGACTTCATAACTACTACAATAGCTGATGCACAGTTGTGGTACTGACTTCATAACTTCTACAATAGCTGGTGCACAGTTGTGGCACTGGTGCCATAACTTCTACAATAGCTGATGCACAGTTGTGGCACTGATGTTATAACTTCTACAATAGCTGGTGCACAGTTGAGGCACTGACTTCATTCATAACTTCTACAATAGCTGGTGCACAGTTGTAGAACAATATTTTATCTTCACCACCAAATACCAATGGACAGATTACTTATAATAAATGATGATTGAAAGTTGACTTGTAACAAATACTTACTGACAGATTACTTGTAACAAATGATGATTGACTGATGACTGTATCCAGTGACTGTGATGTGTCTGTTGCAGGGGTGAAGACATTCCTGGCCAACAAGTCGTACGAGGGACAGATTTCCTTTCTCCTGGCCTCGGAGGAGGACAGTCACCCCAGAGACAGTTCTGTTTGCTATGCCGGGTTTGTGTGTGTGTGTGTGTGTGTGTGTGTGTGTGTACAAATGTCTGTAACATTGTGTCATACAAATGCCTTGTTCATGTCTGATATCTACACTTGTTGTAGGTCTCTCGTGTCTGATGTCTACAGCTGTTGTAGGTCTCTCGTATCTGATGTCTACAGCTGTTGTAGGTCTCTCATGTCTGATGTCTATAGCTAGCCATTTAGTAACATTTTTAAAATTGCTTTTTAATTATACAACCTGCATAGTTGGATACCTCTTGAAAAAATAAATCCAATGGTACCTTATTCAAGTCTGTAGGCAAATTCTAAGCCGAGATAATAATGTTTGTATGTCAGTTTATCATTTAATATAGACAAATAGAAAAAACGATTTTGACCCTTTCAAAAAGTGTGACCCTACCTACACACTCACACAACTGTTGGTTACACCGACGCCAAGGGAGATTAACACTGCCGCTGTTTAACCCTTTACAGGGCAGACGCTTGTCCGTTTTGTAGCCCTGAACGGGCAAGATTTTTTCAGGTTCTGTAAAAATTTCGGGTCGCGTTAGTAAAAACATCACAAATAAGGTGTTAGTCAACCGATTTTAGTTAAATAAACAACACAATGAAGGGAAAAGCATGCAGAATATGTTACTCATGTGATTGTTGCCGGTAATCCATATATGAACACAAATATTTACGAAATACGGCATGTTGTTTGTGATTTTCCGTCATCTATACGGCAATTTACAAACACATTTTCAGAATCATAATCACTTTCTTTAAAGTCCGACTCACGACTGCTAATGCAAAGTAACACTTTGCACTGATATCTAGCTCCGATTAATAATCAACTTCGTGCCCTTTAATGTCATTTAAATTGAACAGAGCGAAATCTCGGCTATCACTTGAAGAATCGCCGAAATCCATTTTGAAAAACAGCGTAAAACTCCCAAAAACTATCAAAACAAGTCCATAAAAGTCTGTTCAAAGTCATTGTAGCGCGTTTACAAATGACGGCCACGTTGTCAAGTTATCGGCGAAAGTGAAAGTAGCTGACGGAAGTGTCGGAAAGCCGAGAGATCGCGTTTTTACGATGCATAATAGTATCGGCCGGAATAAGACGTTACGCTCGGATTTAGAGACCGGCCGGTATCGGACGCTACGCCTTGTAAAGGGTTAACTTAAGGACAGATAACTGCCAGTTTTTTTTTTTTTTTTTTTTTACACACACACACACACACACACACACACACACACACACACACACACACACACACACACACACACACACACACACACACACACACACACACACACACACACACACACACCACACACACACACACACACACACACACACACACACACACACACACACACACACACACACACACACACACACACACACACACACACACACCACACACACACACCACACACACACACACACACACACACACACACACACACACACACACACACACACACACACACACACACACACACACACACACACACACACACACACACACACACACACACACACACACACACACACACACACACACACCACACACACACACACACACACACACACACACACACACACACACACACACACACACACACACACACACACACACACACACACACACACACACACACACACACACACACACACACACACACACACACACACACACACACACACACACACACACACACACACACACACACACACACACACACACACACACACACACACACACACACACACACACACACACACACACACACACACACACACACACACACACACACACACACACACACACACATACACACACACACACACACACACACACACACACACACACACACACACACATATATATATAAATATATACATCTCCACATCATGCTGTGACTGCATGCACTGTTGTCAACGCGAGGCAGCGAGGTGATCTATTTTGACCAGAGAATTCGCCTTACAGAGTTACCCAAATATAAATGTAGAACTTATGTATAACTTGTAGAGTGATGACAATTTACACATAAATACTACAATGGGTGTTGAATGCAAATATGCATTCATTATCATTTCCATCACTCTGAATAATCCATAAGAGTATTAAATGATCATCGCTGGATTATGACACGGAAAATCGCTATATTCCCGCCATGGAAATAACGGCATCGTAGCATCCGATCTTAATGTTTTCAGTGTGGGATGTAACCACGACTTAAGTAGTCAAAAATTACAGTGAACGTGTAAAAATTGATGCTCAGTTGAATTATTCATACTAGATCAATTCCCAAAGTCTATATAAAACAACATTTACGAGTCAACTTATGTCCTAAAAAGACAGTCTCTTTATCTCCATAAGAAGACAAATTTGAGAAGCCAAGATGTATACATTAATAGACAATGGAGGGGACTACAGTACTCGGTAATCAGTTTGTAATTTAATGCGATCTTGAAATAATCGGGGAATTTAACATCCTGAGTACTCTAAATGTCCTTAAATCGGAGACACCGAAAGTTAACGCAAAACAATCTCCAGTAAAATTTGGCAAACCAAAAACGTAGTGCCTATTTACAGCTGTAGATCTCTTTTATCTGATGTCTGCAATTGTATTTATCTGTTATGTTATGTCTACAGTTGTGGTCTCTGATGTCTGAGGTCTACAGTTGTAGGTCTCTCATTTCTAATCTCTACAGCTGTTGTAGGTCTCTCATGTCTGATGTCTACAGTTGTTATAGGTCTCTGTTACCTGATGTCTACAGTTTAGCTGTCTGTTATCTGATGTCTACAGTTATAGGTCTCTGTTATCTGATGTCTACAATTGCTGTAGGTCTTTCATGTCTGATGTCTACAGTTGCTGTAGATCTCTTGTGTTTGATGTCTACAGTTGTTGTAGGTCTCAGATGTCTACAACTGTAGGTCAATCTGGTCTGATATCTACAGTTGTAGGTCTCTCATGTCTGATGCCCACAGTTGCAGTAGATCTCTCATTTCTGATGTCTATAGTTGCTGTAGGTCTCTCATGTCTTATGTCTACAGTTGCTGTAGGTCTCTCATGCCTGAGGTCTACAGTTTTTTTAGGTCTCATGTCTGATGACTACAGTTGTTTTAGGTCTTTCATGTCTGATGTCTGTAGTTGCTGTAGGTCTCTCATGTCTGATGTCTACCATTGCTGTAGGTCATGCATGTCTTATGTCTACTGTTGCTGTAGGTCTTTTATGTCTGATTTCTACGCTTGCTGTAGGTCTCTCATGTCTGATTTCTACACTTGCTGTAGGTCTCTTATGTCTGATGTTTACAGTTCTTGTAGGTCTCTGATGTCTACAGTTGTTGTAGGTCTCTGATGTCTGATGTCTACAGTTGTTGTATGTCTCATGTCTGATGTCTACAGTTGCTGTAGATCTTTCATGTCTGATGTCTACAGTTGCTGTAGGTCTCTTGTGTTTGATGTCTACAGTTGCTGTAGGTCTTTCATGTCTGATGCCTACAGTTGCTGTAGGTCTCTCATGTCTGATGTCTACAGTTGTAGGTCTCTCATGTCTGATGTCTACAATTGCTGTAGGTCTGTCATGTCTGATGCCTACAGTTTTTGTAGGTCTCTCATGTCTCAGATCTACAGTTTCTCCCCTGATGTGTCTCCACTTTGACGTGGTGGGGGAGCTTGCGTGTCCCATCGACCCCATTTGCCTGCCGATGGATGAAAAACTACATATCGGACAGCTTATGGGATAGGGACCAGACTAAGAGAGACACAACCTGCTGCTCTGCAGATATAGACTGAGGATAGCAGTCAAAATTTAAATCAGGTGCACGAAGGCAGAATTTCTTGGTCCGGACAAAACTCTTTAATGTTGAGGGCTGTGGCTGATCGCCACTAAGCCACAAACCCTCGGATCTGAGAGCCGGGCCGATACCCTCCTACCGAAAAATAGAGGCGTGATACTGAGCAAGCTACATGCTCAGGTCTGATACATGTTCGGAGGCTCTCAGCTGGGGGATATGAGAGATTCCCAGATGAGAGGGCCAGGCCGTTTCTCGTTCACTGCTGCACGAAGGTAAGGTGCTGAGCCAGCAGCACATGTAGCCTACCTCGTGAGCGAATACAAAAAGTCAGAAAAGTGCCCCAGTCGAAGGAAATGGTTACGAAAACTGTCTGTATCTAACTCATAGAGAGTGTAGACAAAAGGGGAAAACGTCTCACTAACACGAAGTGGAACGCACGGCGAGCGAACCTATTGTGTGGTCCAAAGTCAAAAGCAAAAGCCTACCGAATGGATGTCGCCCGCAGTCTGACCGTTCCTGGTGTGTGCTTGAGCGACCAGTGGCAAGCGATATGCCCAACACATGGAAGTGAGGAATTAAAGCAGCCATGAGCAGGACGTGGCAACTCCTCGGCTCTGCAATTATGGAAGCCTCCTTGGATAGCGAGGGAATGCCCATGGTCTGCCCCTGCCTTCCCTTGAGGGCCGACCGCGATGTCCTTGATCGTTCTATCTTGACCAGCTGAGATGTTGGCGACATCACAAAAGTCTAACGTGCCTCGAAACCAGAGGAAGGCTAACCTCATTAAAAAATGCCCGCCGGAAGTGTCGTCCTACGGGTGGCAAACTAAAAATTTACACTACGCAATTACGTCCGAGTGAAATGTCTCGTCCGAATGTCTCTCATGCTAGGAACAGCTCTGACTACCTAGTTTCCGAATGCCGCTCTTGTTCGGAACAGCTCTGACTAGTTAGTTCACCGAATGTCTGCCGTGCCTGGAACAGCTCTGACGGGCGCAACGACAAGCACATGTCCGAAAACTCGCTAAGTGGATGCCGTCTGCAAACCTGTCTGGTTTGTGCGGGAATGGCCCGGGGCAAACGAAATTACCAATATATTGAAGTGAGGATTTAAAGCAGCCATGAGCAGGACGTGACTATTTCCCTCGGTGAGCCCAGAAACAGGGCGATATGTGTCGGCCCTGCAACTATGGAAGCAACCTTGGATGGCAGAAAATGCTATGGACTGTCCCTGCCTTCCTTTGAGGGATGACCGTTGTATTCGACCGTTCAACCTTGGCCAGCAGGTTTGTAGATGGCACCACAAAAGTGAGAGTCTCCCAGGAATGCTACCTGGTGAAAAAAGCACGCTATTGTCGGATGTGTTGGCCTATGGGTTTCGGCCCAAGGGCGCATAACAGACACACCTCAATCACATCTGAAAAAACACTCCGGATGAACGAAAAAAAGAAGAAGAAGATCTACAGTTTGCTGTAGGTCTGTCATGTCTGATGTCTACAGCTGCTGTAGGTCTCTCATGTCTGATTTCTACACTTGCTGTAGGTCTCTTTTGTCTGATGTCTAAGATTGTTGTAGGTCTCTGATGTCTACCATTGCTGTAGGTCCCTCATGTCTGATGTCAACAGTTGTTGTAGGTCTCTGATGTCTACAGTTGAAGGTCTCTGATGTCTGATGTCTACCATTGCTGTAGGCCTCTCATATCTGATGTATACCATTGCTGTAGGTCTCTCATGTCTCATATTGTATTCTCTGATCCCAGCTGTGACAAGTGCAGGAAGGCAGCACTCCAGAATGAGTTGGATCTGGCTCGGGGAGACAGCCGACAGCTGGAGTTTGACCTAGGATCCACAGGTATGTTGATTATATCTGCATGTTGTTGTAGTGAGTACATTTGTTGTCAGGTGGTCTTTCTACCTGGACATTTCTTCACCGGGAATAACAGGTCAAACCATAGCAGATATACATGTAGGGGTGTCAGGAATAACAGGTCAAACTATAGCAGATATACATGTAGGGGTGTCAGGAATAACAGGTCAAACTATAGCAGATATACATACCTGTCAGATGATCAGGTTACCATGTCCTTTTTTGATGTTTTGTCAGTAGTACTCATGCTCTCAGTGGTTCTCATGCTCCAGTAGTTCTTTTGCGCTCTTCTTCTTCATCATCTTCTTCTTTTGTTTGCTTGAAAAGTGTCTATAACTGCAATGTTGTCTCTTGTATGAACTTCAGTCTTTTTTAGTTCACTCAGCGGTCCAAGGGTTTATCTTCCACTGTTGTCTCTCTAGGCCAGAAGGTTTGGCAGTCTTGGAGTATGTGCTCTGCTGTCTGCGACGCCAATCCACATGTGCACATGGCTGAGTCACCAATCTTGAATCTTTCTTTACATGTGGTTGTGTAATCTATTATTTTCTATTCTGAGACAGAGAATAATAACTTGTTCTGGTCTGTCCATAAGGTGGTAGTCTTCTTGAGCAGGTTTTGGTGGCTTTCTGACTGATTTGATCATTCTTTTCTTTTGGTGGTATGTAATGGGTACATCAGGTTGTTCTTCTATTGCTCCTTCCCTAGCTAATCGATCAGCTGTCTTGTTTCTGATTACTCCAGAGTGAGTATCCATTGTATGGTGACCTTATGCTGACTGCTAAGTTCAGAAAATAGTGTCTGTACTGTGGGAATTTCCCAGACAGGAGCACCTTGAGTACTGATTTTGCATCTGTCAATAGCACCACAGGTTGTGTACCATGGTTGTTATTTAGTAATTTAAAATGAATTAAAAACAGCTTCATCCACCATCAGCACCATCCACCACAAGCACCATCCACCACAAGCACCATCCACCACCAGCACCATCCACCACCAGCACCATCCACCACCAGCACCATACATCACCAGCTCCATCCACCACCAGCACCATACATCACCAGCAGCATCCACCACCAGCTCCATCCATCACCAGCACCATACATCACCAGCACCATCCACCACCAGCACCATACATCACCAGCTCCATCCACCACCAGCTCCATCCACCACCAGCACCATCCACCACCAGCTCCATCCACCACCAGCACCATCCACCACCAGCACCATCCACCACCTGCACCATACATCACCAGCTCCATCCACCACCAGCACCATACATCACCAGCACCATCCACCACCAGCACCATACATCACCAGCACCATACATCACCAGCTCCATACATCACCAGCACCAGCACCATACATCACCAGCTCCATACATCACCAGCACCATCCACCACCAGCAGGTACATCACCAGCTCCATACATCACCAGCACCATCCACCACCAGCACCATACATCACCAGCTCCATACATCACCAGCTCCATCCACCATCAGCACCATTCACCACCAGCACCATACATCACCAGCTCCATCCACCACCAGCACCATCCACCACCAGCACCATACATCACCAGCTCCATACATCACCAGCACCATCCACCACCAGCACCATCCACCACCAGCACCATACATCACCAGCACCATCCACCACCAGCTCCATCCACCACCAGCACCATACATCACCAGCACCATCCACCACCAGCACCATCCACCACCAGCACCATCCACCATCAGCTCCATCCACCACCAGCTCCATCCACCACCAGCTCCATCCACCACCAGCACCATCCACCACCAGCTCCACCACCAGCACCATCCATCACCAGCACCATCCATCACCAGCACCATACATCACCAGCACCATACATCACCAGCACCATCCACCACCAGCACCATACATCACCAGCACCATACATCACCAGACCAGCACCATACACCACCAGCTCCATCCACCACCAGCACCATCCACCACCAGCACCATACATCACCAGCTCCATCCACCACCAGCACCATACATCACCAGCACCATCCACCACCAGCACCATCCACCACCAGCACCATCCACCACCAGCACCATCCACCACCAGCACCATCCACCACCAGCACCATCCACCACACGCACCATCCACCACCAGCACCATCCACCACCAGCTCCATCCATCACCAGCTCCATCCATCACCAGTACCATCCATCACCAGCACCATCCACCACCAGCACCATCCACCACTAGCACCATCCATCACCAGCTCCATCCATCACCAGCACCATACATCACCAGCACCATCCACCACCAGCACCATCCACTACCAGCTCCATCCATCACTAGCACCATCCATCACCAGCTCCATCCATCACCAGCACCATCCACCACCAGATCCATACATCAACAGCACCATCCACCACCAGCTCCATACATCACCAGCACCATCCATCACTAGCACCATCCATCACCAGCTCCATCCAGCACCATCCACCACCAGATCCATACATCAACAGCACCATCCATCACCAGCTCCATACATCACCAGCACCATCCACCACCAGATCCATACATCAACAGCTCCATCCACCACCAGCTCCATCCACCACCAGCTCCATCCACCACCAGCACCATACATCACCAGCTCCATACACCACCAGCACTATCCACCACCAGCACCATCCACCACCAGCACCATACATCACCAGCACCATACATCACCAGCACCATACATCACCAGCTCCATACATCACCAGCACCAGCACCATACATCACCAGCTCCATACATCACCAGCACCATCCACCACCAGCAGGTACATCACCAGCTCCATACATCACCAGCACCATCCACCACCAGCACCATACATCACCAGCTCCATACATCACCAGCTCCATCCACCATCAGCACCATTCACCACCAGCACCATACATCACCAGCTCCATCCACCACCAGCACCATCCACCACCAGCACCATACATCACCAGCTCCATACATCACCAGCACCATCCACCACCAGCACCATCCACCACCAGCACCATACATCACCAGCACCATCCACCACCAGCTCCATCCACCACCAGCACCATACATCACCAGCACCATCCACCACCAGCACCATCCACCACCAGCACCATCCACCATCAGCTCCATCCACCACCAGCTCCATCCACCATGAGCTCCATCCACCACCAGCACCATCCACCACCAGCACCATCCACCACCAGCACCATCCACCATCAGCTCCATCCACCATCAGCTCCATCCACCACGAGCTCCATCCACCACCAGCTCCATCCACCACCAGCACCATCCACCACCAGCAATATCCACCACCAGCACCATCCACCACTAGCACCATACATCACCAGCTCCATACATCACCAGCACCATCCACCACCAGCACCATCCACCACCAGCACCATCCACCACCAGCACCATCCACCACCAGCACCATACATCACCAGCACCATCCACCACCAGCTCCATCCACCACCAGCTCCATCCACCACCAGCACCATCCACTACCAGCACCATCCACCACCAGCACCATCCACCACCAGCTCCATCCACCACCAGCTCCATCCACCACCAGCTCCATCCACCACGAGCTCCATCCACCACGAGCTCCATCCACCACGAGCTCCATCCACCACCAGCACCATCCACCACCAGCTCCATCCACCACCAGCACCATCCATCACCAGCACCATCCATCACCAGCACCATACATCACCAGCACCATACATCACCAGCACCATCCACCACCAGCAACATACATCACCAGCACCATACATCAGCAGACCAGCACCATACATCACCAGCTCCATCCACCACCAGCTCCATCCACCACCAGCACCATCCACCACCAGCACCATACATCACCAGCTCCATCCACCACCAGCACCATACATCACCAGCACCATCCACCACCAGCACCATCCACCACCAGCACCATTCACCACCAGCACCATCCACCACACGCACCATCCACCACCAGCACCATCCACCACCAGCACCATCCACCACCAGCATCATACACCACCAGCTCCATCCACCACCAGCACCATCCACCATCAGCTCCATCCACCACCAGCTCCATCCACCACCAGCTCCATCCACCACCAGCTCCATCCACCACCAGCACCATCCACCACCAGCTCCATCCACCACCAGCACCATCCATCACCAGCACCATCCATCACCAGCACCATACATCACCAGCACCATACATCACCAGCACCATCCACCACCAGCATCATACATCACCAGCACCATACATCACCAGCACCATACATCACCAGACCAGCACCATACATCACCAGCTCCATCCACCACCAGCACCATCCACCACCAGCACCATACATCACCAGCTCCATCCACCACCAGCACCATACATTACCAGCACCATCCACCACCAGCACCATCCACCACCAGCACCATCCACCACCAGCACCATCCACCACCAGCACCATCCACCACACGCACCATCCACCACCAGCACCATCCACCACCAGCACCATCCACCACCAGCTCCATCCACCACCAGCATCATATACCACCAGCTCCATCCACCACCAGCACCATACACCACCAGCACCATACATCACCAGCACCATCCACCACCAGCTCCATCCACCACCAGCACCATCCACAAACAGCACCATACATCACCAGCACCATACATCACCAGCACCATACATCACCTGCACCATACATCACCAGCACCATCCACCACCAGCACCATACATCACCAGCACCATACATCACCAGCTCCATCCACCACCAGCACCATCCACCACCAGCACCATACACCACCAGCTCCATCCACCACCAGCACCATCCACCACCAGCATCATACACCACCAGCTCCATCCACCACCAGCACCATACACCACCAGCACCATACATCACCAGCACCATCCACCACCAGCTCCATCCACCACCAGCACCATCCACAAACAGCACCATACATCACCAGCACCATACATCACCAGCACCATACATCACCAGCACCATCCACCACCAGCACCATACATCACCAGCACCATACATCACCAGCTCCATCCACCACCAGCACCATCCACCACCAGCACCATACATCACCAGCTCCATCCACCACTAGCACCATACATCACCAGCACCATCCACCACCAGCACCATCCACCACCAGCTCCATCCACCATCCACCACCAGCACCATCCACCACCAGCACCATCCACCACCAGCACCATCCACCACCAGCACCATCCAGCACTATCCACTACCAGCTCCATCCACCACCAGCACCATCCACCACCAGCACCATCCACCACCAGCACCATCCACCACCAGCACCATCCACCACCAGCTCCATCCACCACCAGCTCCATCCACCACCAGCACCATCCACCACCAGCACCATCCACCACCAGCACCATCCACCACCAGCACCATCCACCACCAGCACCATCCAGCACCATCCACTACCAGCTCCATCCACCACCAGCACCATACACCACCAGCTCCACACACCACCAGCACCATCCACCACCAGCACCATCCACCACCAGCACCATCCACCACCAGCTCCATCCACCACCAGCTCCATCCACCACCAGCACCATCCACCACCAGCACCATCCACTACCAGCACCATCCACCACCAGCACTATCCAGCACCATCCACTACCAGCTCCATCCACCACCAGCACCATCCACCACCAGCACCATGCACCATCCACCACCAGCACCATCCACCACCAGCACCATCCACCACCAGCTCCATCCACCACCAGCTCCATCCACCACCAGCACCATCCACCACCAGCACCATCCACCACCAGCACCATCCACCACCAGCACCATCCACCACCAGCACCATACATCACCAGCACCATCCACCACCAGCTCCATACACCACCAGCTCCATACACCACCAGCACCATCCACCACCAGCACCATCCACCACCAGCACCATTGTCAGCAACTTGCTTGCGACAGGGTATTTCAGGACTCCCCTACTTTTGCACTACACGAAACAATAACTCGTGTCATTTGCAAAAGGGTATAATTTATTTAGAGCTGATTACAAACAAGCGGAATACTTCATTGACAATAAACAACATGGTACTTTTCACAGATGTAATGAAGGGATGATAATGATACAATTAAAGCATGGAATGGTATCTAAAGCCTAACAATCACTATTGTCTAGAAACTTATTGTATTCATCAAGAACACGTCTAATCTCCAGTCGTCTCAGTCCAGTCTGAGCCACGCTTCTCGTTGCGTGTTCAAACACGGAGGTTGGATCCTCCGTGCACTAACGAGCTTTGCGTGCGTGGTGCCCCAGCACGCTGGTCAGTTGATTCGAGTAACCTGTACTCCATGGTTACTCGTCGAGGCGGTTAGTTTCCTAGTGTTTTGAGAAACCCTCGCTCACCTGTACTTAATGCTCCCTTGGTTGACACAAGTGTGTCCCGTTGTGAAGCTATTTATAGCGCTGGTGTCTCTCCTGTCTGGTGTCCTTCTATAAACTCTGTCTTAGCTCTATTACCTATATTCTTAACTCTCTAAACTCATCTTGAGAGCTTTGACAGGCTCCTCTCCTCTCTGTGTAGTGTTACAACCTTTTAACTCATTGCTTGTAACACGTTTTCTAGTGACAAAAAAAAATTGGCTGTCCAATTTTGTCAAAGATCTACTAGGTTGTAAATCTCTCTTCTGGGGATAGAACAAACTCTCTTATTTCCTTCTTCACACTGTTCCAATTCTTCACTCGGCTAATTGAGTAGCCCATCATATCAGTACAGTTGGCTATAGATCTTCTTGGGAATTGTTTTGATCCGGAACCGTTGTCTTATGACTTATGTCCTGACTTCCGTCTTATGACCCTATGTCTTTTGACTTCTGTCCATTGACTTATGCCTTTTGACCTGTCCTCATGTTGCCCAAAATGACAACCCAATACAAGTTGACTCTGTTATGAGTTCAACACATGAGCATAAAATGTTCATGTTCCCAATAATATCATCCCCCAACTCGTATACATCAAGTTCTACTCTTCACCTTCTCGCTTCCGCTTATGAAGAAATCTTTCCAATGTTACATTAAGGTTTTTTAAGAAGTTTTTGTGTCCCCTGATTTGAGTTACTGTTCTTTGAAACAAATGGTGTCTGCAACTTTTATGTGTTCGTTTTCCTGTTTGTTTGCGTGTTTTCTAATAAACTACAGTGTACTTAGTTTGCTAACATGTGTATGCGTTTCTATTCTACATGTGTGTATTCCTTCGAGCGCCGTAACTCGGTTTATTGTGGCTACAAATGTCTGGTATTCTTATTTATGACCACAATTCCGTTTTAGGATGCTCAAAGTATGTTTCTATTTAAGTATAGCAGTAACACACTAAAGTATAGCAGTAACACACTTAAACTTGACAAGACATTGGTTACACAGATTGACACAGACAAGTCACAACAAGACGTTTTAAGCGGAGAAAAAATTTCCCGCTATCTCTCTCTCTCTCTCTCTCTCTCTCTCTCTCTCTCTCTCTCTCTCTCTCTCTCTCTCTCTTCTCTCTTCTCTCTCTTTCAATGTTTACTTTTGTATTTCATCCTCTCCTTCATTTATACATCTTCGTACTCCATACCATTGTTATGTTGAAACATTCATTCGTCTTTAAATATGGTTGATAATATCACATAAATGAACATTACATATTTACACTAAATAATTGGCTGAATTATACAAGTTTTCACGCCAAATGACTGTGCCGTTGCTTTGCACGTGTCATGTTTATGCAGATTGGGGTTCTGCCTATACAATATATACAAGTTTGTGAGGATGGTTTGTTACCGATCCTGTTATACTAACTAATAAATGACGTAATTTGGTGTGCTGTTCTAACTTTAACCTAAGGGAAATAACCTAACTAAATAATTACATTTAAGCAAAATGGATTAGTTACCTTCAAGTGTTATTGGTACATGAAATGATATTAATTCCTAAATGGTTGGGTTAGTTTAGAAATGATATTTTAAATAAATGAATTTATAAATGGTTATGTTTGCGCGGTAATAAAGTAAAGTAATATTTAACAATTGCATTTCTAATATAGATGTTAATTTAAATGGGTTCTTAACTAGATGTAGATGACTTATTATTATCAAATGACATAAATAAAGTTATATATGCACTTGAACATTTTATAATTCAATTATTCATACAAAAATGAAGTTATGCATACTGGTTTATAAAACAATATTATATACATATCACAAGTAAGTCTATATATAATTACACTAACTAATGTCGTCCTTTCCGGTGTGATGATGGAGCAATATTCTTTGTAGACTATTTTCATAACATAGTTTATTTAATCAAAGTCTTATATGCTCTCCTTCGTGGATAGTGTTCATATATATAGTTCCCTACTATTCTATGTAGGTTCACGTCTAACACTTCAATGTAAATATGGCTTATATATGTGTTAGCGATGTAGACATAGTACTTATGCGTCTGTTTGTTTAACTCATAATGGCACTGTTACTCTTACACAGTTCACAGACTTGGCGATGATAACGCACTTACAGTGTAACTTATTCACCATATACGGCACTGATCTAATTAACAATTACAGTGTCACTGTCTCAGGTGATTTCTGGTCGATCTCGTCCTGTGACTCAGGTATTTCAATGTTCGACGGTCGACTTAAGAGTGTCTGCCAAAGAGTTCAAACTCCCCTTTAGATGCTGGATGGTAAAGGTATAGTTCTGGAGTATCAAAGCCCATCTGTAGACCCTGTTGTTGTGGGGAATGCCAGACTGCATCACAGAGAGTGGAGCATTGTCGGTCTGGATCACAAACTGTGCTCCTGCCAGAAACCTATGAAGTTTCTTAACACAATAGATTAAGCTAAGGCCCTCCAATTCTGATGCTGAGTATCTTGATTCAGCTGGGCTAATCTTCCGACTTACGTACATTACTGGGTGGAACTTCCCTTCGTAAAATTGGCCTAGGACCCCCGAGATGGAAATAGCACTTGCGTCTGTACGTAAAAAATAGGTTATGCAAACGCAAAATAGGTGGAACGCTGAATAAATATTTCAATTTTGATAATGCACTAATTAACCATGCATCTTGCATGTCCAATTTTGCCGAAGCTTTCAAAATATTGGAAAAAACACTGGTGATTTCCGCCAGATTAGGAATAAATTTACTATAATAATTCACAAGACCAAGTAGACTTCGGACCTGTTTCTTGGTCGTTGGCATAGTTAAATTGAGAATCTTGGTCACAATCTTTTCATCTGTTCTGAGTTGTCCTTTGCAGATGGTATGGCCTAGGAAGTCAATTTGCTCCATGCCCAACTCTACTTTAGTGGTTTTGACTGTAAGCCCGAATAATCGTAACCTATCGAAGACATGTCGTAGTTTCTGTAGGTGTGACGTCCAGTCTACAGTATGGATGCATATGTCATCAATGTATGTAGATGTATTGGTTACCCCGTGGAGAAGATCCCTAGTTAGACGGACGAAAGTCGCTGGTGCATTACGAAGGCCAAAAGGAAGAAATTGCCACTCATAGAGACCTAAAGGAGTGGAGAAAGCTGTTAAAGGAATTGAGTTTTCTTGCATCGGGACCTGCCAGTATCCTTTCATGAGGTCGAGTTTGGAAAAGATGCGAGATGTAGACATATCAAGGATCAAATCCTCGCATGCTGGGATTGGTTCAGCATCAATTTTGGTCACTCTGTTTAAACGCCGATAATCGACGCAGAGTCGAATTGTAGAGTTCTTTTTGGCGACAAGGACGATAGGAAAAGAATATTCTGACTGAGATTTCCGAATGATTCCACTCGACTCAAGAGATAGTAATTCTTTATCGAGATTAGCCCTATAATTTAGTGGGATGGAATAAGGTCGACACTTGATTGGGGTGTTATCAGTCAGAATAATGGAGTGCTCTATTCTGTCTGTGTTTCATGGGATGTCGGAGAAAATGTCCTTGTACTCCGTCACTAACTCTATTATCTGTCGTCGTTGCTCGTCTGTAAGTTTGCTTTCTATCCGTATGCTGTCGATGGTTCCAGTTGTGTCTGCTGTAGGGACTGGTAATTCTATTCCGTCGTCATCTGTCTCGTTCAGTACTGTTGTTGTACTAGCTGTGTGTGCTGTTAATCTGGCTAAGTGTGTTTGCGATGTCATTGTCATGCATCGCCCTACCTAGTGTAGTTGTGTTGTGTACGTCTGTCGTCCGATCACTTGGTGTGGGTGCAACTTGTTCGTCTGTCGGTAGTTCTTGTTGTGAGAAGTATGGTTTCAGCATGTTGATATGAAATATCTTTAATTTTCCCTTTATCAATATTTCATAATCGACATCTGATATTTTCCGTTCGACGTTGAATGGCCCTTGCCACGATGTTGGTAACAAATTGCGTTTATCTGGTAGTAATAGCAGAACCTTCTGATTAGGTTCAAGGTGTATAGTTTTAGCACCTTTATTTGCGTAGTCCCGGTACATCTGTCCTTTCCTCTCCAAAGATGATTTGGCTATTACACACGCTTTCATTATTCTATCACGTGTCTCTGTTACCATCTCCTATGGTGTTACTGATGTTGGGTATTCTGGTAAGCTAGTAATTAGCTGATGGTAAATTGTTAGGGGTCCTCGAGGGTTCGCCCCATACACTAATTCAAAAGGTGAGAAACCCGTACTTGAGTGCGGAATTTCTCGATGGGCAAATAGTACTGCTGGCAATAGAGTGTCCCAATCAGAGGGGTTTTCTGCTGTTACTTTTGCCAGCATATGTTTGAGATCCCCGTTAATTTTTTCTATGATCCCATTGCTCATCGGGTGATACAGGGTACAGAAATGCTGCTCTATTCCTAACAATTTTGTTAAGGCTTGTGTAGCAGCCGAAATAAACTGCGTTCCACGATCTGATAGAATCATTCGCGGAAAGCCAAAACGACAAAATAGGTGTAAAAATACATTTGCCACATCTTTGGAGGTGATGTATTTCAGTGGAATAGCTTCGATCCACCTGGTACACAGATCTACAAGAGTAAGTATAAATTGGTTTCCTTTGCTCGACACCTGATTTAGGGGTCCAACAATATTGACCGCTACACACTCAAATGGTCTGGATGCTAATAATGACCGTTGAACTTCAGCCGTCACATGCTTTCCCTTTCGTACAAGATGTTGACAAATAGTACATGAACGACAGAAAAATTTTATATCAGTACAGAATTTCGGCCAGTAAAAGTGTGACAAAATTCTGGCTCTGGTTTTGTCATAGGCCAAATGTCCAGCAAACGGTGACTCATGTGCGATCTTTAGCACATTTTGTCGGTATGTTACAGGTAACACCGTCTGCTGAATTTCATGGTTATTATTTGTGTAATAACGCATGAGAATTCCGTTGATGCATTTTTAGTCACTTTCGCTCGCTCACCTAGCAATTTAAAATAAGGTGCGATCGTTTGATCGGTGCGTTGTGCCTCGATAAATTCTTGTCGAGTAGTGTTGGTATCAGCACCGCTGGGTGTTAACAGCTGTAACATCTCATTCTGTAGGTCAGTATAGTGTGTTTGCGTATCTGACCTTGTTACAGCATTAGCCATGTTTGTATGTTTCCAGGCTAATATGTCGTCGTCAGTACACTGCTTCAATGAAGCTAAACAGCCTAAAATCAGATCCGTGCATGGATCTTGTAGGATTGCGCACGTAAATGTGCCGGTAAGAAACGGGGTATTAATATGCGCTTTTGCCAGTGGGTATTTCTCAATGGTTCCAGAGAAAGTACGGCATTTGACAAATTCACCCGTGTAATCTTCTGGTCTGAACAGTTCTTTCCTTAGACCAAGTAAAGTACTGCCGCTATCGAGTAAACAATGGCATGGTTGTTTATTGACCAGTGCATCGTAGAACTTCAATTTACCTCTGGAGGCACTAGCTGCATTAGCATCTTCATTGGAAAATGGAATAATGTGCCCAAATTTCAATTTACCATCCACATGAAACTGGCGACATGTGTCACATTTCTTAAAGTCTAATATATCAGTAATTACTGCCACACTTTCACATTCACTCTCTGGTAATACATTTACAAGCTCAGGGTCAATTTCACTCTCATCGTCTGATGACGTATCGATGAGCACAGCATTATTTGCTTTCATTCGTTGTCTATCAAGACATTTAGCGCTATAGTGGCCATAACTTGAACAAAAATAACATTTAGCAGCACGTTTAAATGAATTTCTTCTATTTTCCTGCTTCTTTATGACTGTTTCTAAGTGTGCAGGATATGCAGGGTTCTTGTCTCACATAGAGTAGCTAGGATGAAAAAATTTACAATATCCACATTGAGGTGGCTTCTGGTAAGGTTTGCCTTTCTTATGATACTCTTTCTGATTATATGATCTACTGGGTACGTTCTTCACAAAAGCAGTGATCTCTGTATCATGAGTTGTGGACTTAAATATGTCACGATTAGAAGAAAAATATGCTGACCCCCGTTTTTCTAGTTGTTCAATGGATTCTATATCTGATTGTTGTAGAAACTTTGCAAAAGGGGTAGGGACTGTGGATATTACCTTGTCCATTGCCATAAGATCTTGTAATTTATCAAAGTTTTTGCCCACTTTCGCTGCCTTAATCCATTTATTAAATGTGCTTTGCACGTTAGAGATGTAATCTAGGAAGGTTTCAGTTGGCTTTGGTTTTAACTGGGAAAATTGCATTTGATACCCAGTGACATCTAGAATATCTAGAATCATGGCACATGATTGATTGATTGATTGACATCTAGAAGGAAGTGCTGCATGATCCTATCATGGATGTATTGATAAATACTCCTTAATTATGTAGGTATTGATTCTATAACCTTCAATGGCTCCCCACTGAGATATCTCATGAAGATCATTGCCCAGTCTTCTAAAGGTATTTTCTGAGTCTTAAGTTGATATTCTATGTTCTCTGTCCATGCTGAGATGGAATCGCCTACGCCATATGGTTTGATCAGGCCTTTGTATTTACTGAATTTATTTTGTTCTTCCTGGCTCTTTTGTTTACTAGAGGCTATCTGGATGTTTGAATCTATCTCCATTCCTTTCATCTTTAATTTAGTTTCTGATTCTACCTGTATCTGCTTCTGTTTGGTGGCATGATCTAACTCTAGCTGTTTTTGTTTGGTGGCTTCCTCTAAATCTAGCTGTTTTTGTTTGGTGGCATGATCTAAATCTAACTGTCAATTGACCCAATTGGTGTCAGAAGTTCCTGAACCAACGTCAACAGCACTATTTGATATTATTTCTCTGTGTTAAAAATTAACGCGAATTATTTCTGTGTTAAAATTTTTCATACAATGTCTGAAATAATTTGGTTTTGTGATTGAAAGGTAGTGATTAACACCGGTACGACTTGCGATTTATTATGTTACCATTTGTGGAGCTTGAACCACAATGAGGAAAGTTTAATTTACAAATTGTGTTATTCCAACAAAAGTAATAGGAAATGTGTATGAATTTGTGTTAATGAAAATGTATACAACCATGAATTTAAATTATCAAGCATACCATCGTGCACATTTCATTTTGTGTGATACAGCCATCAATGTCACCATTCATCACATTCACATAGATATTTGTGCAAAATAAGTCCTTTTTGCACAAATAACCTAGAGATTAGCTACTGAACGTAAGCCTTAGAACGTAGTTATACCAAGCTAGGAAGAAAGTGAAGACAAGATGACATTGACTATCATACGACGCATCATCTCATGAATCATGACGATCATTGATACTATCATAACATTCATTCATTAATATCATCTATCATTATCCCACTTCTGACACCAATTGGGGCCTGCCTGTCAGCAACTTGCTTGCGACAGGGTATTTCAGGACTCCCCTACTTTTGCACTACACGAAACAATAACTCGTGTCATTTGCAAAAGGGTATAATTTATTTAGAGCTGATTACAAACAAGCTCTGCGAGCGGAATACTTCATTGACAATAAACAACATGGTACGTTTCACAGATGTAATGAAGTAATGATAATGATACTATTAAAGCACGGAATGGTATCTAAAGCCTAACAATCACTATTGTCTAGAAACTTATTGTATTCATCAAGAATACGTCTAATCTCTAGTCGTCTCAGTCCAGTCTGAGCCACGCTTCTCTTTGCGTGTTCAAACACGGAGGTTGGATCCTCTGTGCACTAACGAGCTTTGTGTGCATGGTGCCCCAGCACGCTGGTCAGTTGATTCGAGTAACCTGTACTCCACGGTTACTCGTCGAGGCGGTTAGTTTCCTAGTGTTTTGGGAAACCCTCGCTCACCTGTACTTAATGCTCCCTTGGTTGACACAAGTGTGTCCCGTTGTGAAGCTATTTATAGCGCTGGTGTCTCTCCTGTCTGGTGTCCTTCTATAAACTCTGTCTTAGCTCTATTACCTATATTCTTAACTCTCTAAACTCATCTTGAGATCTTTGACACCACCACCAGCACCATACATCACCAGCACCATCCACCACCAGCACCTTCCACCACCAGCACCATACATCACCAGCACCATCCACCACCAGCTCCATCCACCACCAGCACCATACATCACCAGCACCATCCACCACCAGCACCATCCACCACCAGCTCCATCCACCACCAGCACCATCCACCACCAGCTCCATCCACCACCAGCACCGTCCACCACCAGCACCGTCCACCACCAGCACCATCCACCACCAGCACCATCCATCACCACCTCCATCCATCACCACCTCCATCCACCACCAGCACCATCCACCACCAGCTCCATCCACCACCAGCACCATCCATCACCAGCACCATCCACCACCAGCTCCATACATCACCAGCACCATACAGCACCATACATCACCAGCACCATCCACCACCAGCACCATCCACCACCAGCTCCATCCACCACCAGCACCATCCATCACCAGCTCCATCCACCACCAGCACCATCCACCGCCAGCTCCATACATCACCAGCTCCATCCACCACCAGCACCATCCACCACCAGCTCCACCCACCACCAGCTCCATACATCACCAGCTCCATCCACCACCAGCTCCATCCACCACCAGCACCATACATCACCAGCTCCATCCACCACCAGCTCCATCCACCACCAGCTCCATTCACCACCAGCACCATCCACCACCAGCACCATACATCACCAGCTCCATCCACCACCAGCACCATCCACCACCAGCACCATACACCACCAGCACCATCCACCACCAGCACCATCCACCACCAGCTCCATCCACCACCAGCTCCATCCACCACCAGCTCCATCCACCATCAGCACCATCCACCACCATACATCAACAGCTCCATCCACCACCAGCACCATCCACCACCAGCACCATCCACCGTCAGCTCCATCCACCACCAGCTCCATCCACCACCAGCTCCATCCACCACCAGCTCCATCCACCATCAGCACCATACACCACCATACATCAACAGCTCCATACAGCACCATACACCACCAGCACCATACACCACCAGCACCATCCCTCACAAGCACCATTCACCACCAGCACCATACATCACCTGCACCATCCACCACCAGCACCATCCACCACCAGCACCATACACCACCAGCACCATCCCTCACAAGCACCATTCACCACCAGCACCATACATCACCTGCACCATCCACCACCAGCACCATCCACCACCAGCACCATACATCACCTGCACCATACACCACCAGCACCATCCACCACCAGCACCATCTACCACCAGCACCATTCACCACCAGCTCCATCCACCAGTTGCAATATGGCTTCACATTGCCCAAATCTGGGGGCCAGATGGGTACCCTTGCCCGAGGGCGCCCCTAGGCATGTAGAAAGAAGGAAGCACCTGGCTTCTCCTTTAATAAGAGATACCCATACCTCGCCACTACTCTGATATGTATTTAATAATGTAGATATGCTTAGGTATTTTCTCATCTAGTTTTAGTGATGTAGAAACACAGAGCAGCCAGACAGTAGCCATGTTGATAAGTTGACTGTTTGGGTTTGCATCCTTCCAGGTGATGTTGCCTCAGTATCCAACAAACGAGCCAGTTTCATGTGTAAGTGTTTGTGTGTTTGTTGGTGTGTTTGTTGGTGTGTTTGCTGGTGTGTTTGCTGGTGTGTTTGCTGGTGTGTTTGCTGGTGTGTTTGCCGGTGTGTTTGCTGGTGTGTTTGCCGGTGTGTTTGCTGGTGTGTTTGCCGTGTGCTCAGTTCTCTTACCATTGTTTGATTTACAAGTTTGGTCTTAGTATGGGGATTCCATGTGTATAACATTGAGACACCAGTATTTCATGTGTATAATATTGAGACATCAGTATTTCATGTGTATTATATTGAGTCATGAGTATTTCATGTGTATAATATTGAGTCATGAGTATTTCATGTGTATAACATTGAGACACCAGTATTTCATGTGTATAATATTGAGACACCAGTATTTCATGTGTATAATATTGAGACACCAGTATTTCATGTGTGTAATATTGAGACACCAGTATTTCATGTGTATAATATTGAGTCACGAGTATTTCATGTGTATAATATTGAGTCATGAGTATTTCATGTGTATAACATTGAGACACCAGTATTTCATGTGTATAACATTGTGACACTAGTATTATAAGTCGGTATTGTATGTGTGTAACATTGAGACACCAGTATTTCATGTGTATAATATTGAGACATCAGTATTTCATGTGTATAATATTGAGACATCATTATTTCATGTGTGTAATATTGAGACACCAGAATTTCATGTGTATGATATTGAGACACCAGTATTTCATGTGTATAATATTGAGACATCAGTATTTCATGTGTGTAATATTGAGGCACCAGTATTTCATGTGTATAATATTGAGTCACGAGTATTTAATGTGTATAATATTGAGTCACGAGTATTTCATGTGTATAATATTGAGACACCAGTATTTCATGTGTATAACATTGAGGCACCAGTATTTCATGTGTATAATATTGAGTCACGAGTATTTCATGTGTATAATATTGAGACACCAGTATTTCATGTGTATAATATTGAGACATCAGTATTTCATGTGTATAATATTGAGACATCAGTATTTCATGAGTGTAATATTGAGACACCAGTATTTCGTGTGTATGATATTGAGACACCAGTATTTCATGTGTATAATATTGAGTCACGAGTATTTCAAGTGTATAATATTGAGTCACCAGTATTTCATGTGTATAATATTGAGACACCACTATTTCATGTGTATAATATTGAGACATCAGTACTTCATGTGTGTAATATTGAGACACCAGTATTTCGTGTGTATGATATTGAGACACCAGTATTTCATGTGTATTATATTGAGACACCAGTATTTCATGTGTATAATATTGAGACACCAGTATTTCATATGTATAATATTGAGACACAAGTATTTCATGTGTATAATATTGAGTATAAACATCGTGAGAGTGCCCGATTATGGGCTTTATAATCGGGCACTCTCACGATGTTTATACATCACCTCGATACCGCAAGGAAAAGAGGAACGTGATGAAATGAGATGAGATGAATATTGAGATCGCAGTATTTCATGTATATAATATTAAGATATATATATAGCTGACAGAAATCTCTGGTAGCCATTCTACTAGAGGCATATGCATCTGACAGAAATCTCTGGTAGCCATTCTACTAGAGGCATATGCATCTGACAGAAATCTCTGGTAGCCATTCTACTAGAGTCACATACAGTTGACAGAAATCTCTCCCCTAGTGATGATGGAGCCTGCACCATGTCTTGCAAGTCATTGCTCTACCCACCAGACTTCCATGGCTGCTTGGTGTGTCCGCAGAATGCCATCACTTATCTGGCATGCAGACATTTTGACTCTTGCTCCTTTGTTTATTGTCTGTATACAATTTATGTTTTGTTATTTCCCTTCTATGTCATGACTCGAACTGCTGCCTTCAGTGAAGGATGGCTGGCATCACGTCCGCGGCAAGTTTAGCGCTATCTCTGTGGTCAACATCAGCTGTAGGTCAGATCTGAGTCCTCTAGGTCTGTCACCGTCCTCACACCTTGGGGACGGCTGCATTGACATCATCCTCGTACAGGACTGCTCTCGGCTGCAGTATCTTCGCCACATGATACGGATACCAGACCGAAAGTCAGACCAGGTCAGTGGAGTTAGGTGATGAGATCATTTTCTGTGCTTCTGTCATTGGTTACTCTTTGTTGATATTTACTTGTCTGTGTAGATGTTTGCTTGTCTGTGTAGATGTTTGCTTGTCTGTGTAGATGTTTGCTTGTCTGTGTTGATGTTTGCTTGTCCATGTTGATGTTTGCTTGTCCATGTTGATGTTTGCTTGTCTGTGTAGATGTTTGTTTGTCTGTGTAGATGTTTGCTTGTCTGTGTTGATGTTTGCTCATCTGTGTTGATGTTTGCTCATCTGTGTTGATGTTTGCTCATCTGCGTTGATGTTTCCTTGTCTGTAGTAATGTTTGCTTGTCTGCGTTGATGTTTGCTTGTCTGTAGTAATGTTTGCTTGTCTGTAGTGATGTTTGCTTGTCTGTAGTGATGTTTTTTGATGTTTGCTTGTCTGTGTAGATGTTTGCTTGTCTGTGTTGATGCTTGCTCATCTGTGTTGATGTTTGCTTGTTTGTGTTGACGTGTTTTCCTCTGTGGTGATGTTTGCATGTCTGTGTTGATGTTTGCTTGTCTGTGTTGATGTTTGTTTGTCTGTGTAGATGTTTGCTTGTCTGTGTTGATGTTTGCTCATCTGTGTTGATGTTTGCTCATCTGCGTTGATGTTTGCTTGTCTGTAGTGATGTTTGCTTGTCTGTAGTGATGTTTTTTTATGTTTGCTTGTCTGTGGTGATGTTTGCTTGTCTGTGGTGATGTTTGCTTGTCTGTGTTGATGTTTGCTTGTTTGTGTTGACGTGTTTTCCTCTGTGATGATGTTTGCTTGTCTGTGGTGATGTTTGCTTGTCTGTGGTGATGTTTGCTTGTCTGTGGTGATGTTTGCTTGTCTGTGGTGATGTTTGCTTGTCTGTGGTGGTGTTTGCTTGTCTGTGTTGATGTTTGCTTGTTTGTGTTGATGTTTGCATGTCTGTGGTGACGTTTGCTCCTCTGTTTTGAAATTTGCTTGTCTGCTGCTCTGTTTTCAGTTTGACTTCGATTTCATCCAAGTCTACCGAGTGAAGGAGTTCAGCTTTCAGCCGATCTCTGAGCCAGAGGACATGGATGTCGGGGAAGGGGAGGAGCGAGGTGGTTGTGGTAGGAAGCATGTTGGCCTGGTGAAACTGGGCTCCAGCTTCCACAAGAGCAGTGTGTGGAACTGTGACGGGGAACTGGTGGAGCATCCCAGTCTGTACATACAGTAAGTGTGTCTGTCTGTCTGTCTTCTTGTGGAACTGTGACGGGGAACTGGTGGAGCATCCCAGTCTGTACATACAGTAAGTGTGTCTGTCTGTCTGTCTTCTTGTGGAACTGTGACGGGGAACTGGTGGAGCACCCCAGTCTGTACATACAGTAAGTGTGTCTGTCTGTCTTCTTGTGGAACTGTGACGGGGAACTGGTGGAGCATCCCAGTCTGTACATACAGTAAGTGTGTCTGTCTGTCTTCTTGTGGAACTGTGACGGGGAACTGGTGGAGCATCCCAGTCTGTACATACAGTAAGTGTGTCTGTCTGTCTGTCTTCTTGTGGAACTGTGACGGGGAACTGGTGGAGCACCCCAGTCTGTACATACAGTAAGTGTGTCTGTCTGTCTTCTTGTGGAACTGTGACGGGGAACTGGTGGAGCACCCCAGTCTTTACATACAGTAAGTGTGTCTGTCTGTCTGTCTTCTTGTGGAACTGTGATGGGGAACTGGTGGAGCACCCCAGTCTGTACATACAGTAAGTGTGTCTGTCTGTCTTCTTGTGGAACTGTGATGGGGAACTGGTGGAGCATCCCAGTCTGTACATACAGTAAGTGTGTCTCTCTGTCTTCTTGTGGAACTGTGATGGGGAACTGGTGGAGCACCCCAGTCTGTACATACAGTAAGTGTGTCTGTCTGTCTGTCTTCTTGTGGAACTGTGACGGGGACTGGTGGAGCACCCCAGTCTGTACATACAGTAAGTGTGTCTGTCTGTCTTCTTGTGGAACTGTGACGGGGAGCTGGTGGAGCACCCCAGTCTGTACATACAGTAAGTGTGTCTGTCTGTCTTCTTGTGGAACTGTGACGGGGAACTGGTGGAGCATCCCAGTCTGTACATACAGTAAGTGTGTCGTCTGTCTGTCTTCTTGTGGAACTGTGACGGGGAACTGGTGGAGCACCCCAGTCTGTACATACAGTAAGTGTGTCTGTCTGTCTTCTTGTGGAACTGTGACGGGGAACTGGTGGAGCATCCCAGTCTGTACATACAGTAAGTGTGTCTGTCTGTCTTCTTGTGGAACTGTGATGGGGAGCTGGTGGAGCACCCCAGTCTGTACATACAGTAAGTGTGTCTGTCTTCTTGTGGAACTGTGACGGGGAACTGGTGGAGCATCCCAGTCTGTACATACAGTAAGTGTGTCTGTCTGTCTTCTTGTGGAACTGTGACGGGGAGCTGGTGGAGCATCCCAGTCTGTACATACAGTAAGTGTGGCTGTCTGTCTGTCTTCTTGTGGAACTGTGATGGGGAAGCTGGTGGAGCACCCCAGTCTGTACATACAGTAAGTGTTGTCTGTCTGTCTTCTTGTGGAACTGTGACGGGGAAGCTGGTGGAGCATCCCCAGTCTGTACATACAGTAAGTGTGGCTGTCTGTCTGTCTTCTTGTGAACTGTGACGGGGACTGGTGGAGCACCCCAGTCTGTACATACAGTAAGTGTGTCTGTCTGTCTTCTTGTGGAACTGTGACGGGGAGCTGGTGGAGCATCCCAGTCTGTACATACAGTAAGTGTGGCTGTCTGTCTGTCTTCTTGTGGAACTGTGACGGGGAACTGGTGGAGCACTCCCAGTCTGTACATACAGTAAGTGTGTCTGTCTGTCTTCTTGTGGAACTGTGACGGGGAACTGGTGGAGCATCCCAGTCTGTACATACAGTAAGTGTGTCTGTCTGTCTTCTTGTGGAACTGTGACGGGGAGCTGGTGGAGCACCCCAGTCTGTACATACAGTAAGTGTGTCTGTCTGTCTTCTTGTGGAACTGTGACGGGGAAGCTGGTGGAGCATCCCAGTCTGTACATACAGTAAGTGTGTCTGTCTGTCTTCTTGTGGAACTGTGACGGGGAATGGTCGGAGCACCCCAGTCTGTACATACAGTAAGGTGTGTCTGTCTGTCTTCTTGTGGACTGTGACGGGGGAACTGGTGGAGCACCCCAGTCTGTACATACAGTAAGTGTTGTCTGTCTGTCTTCTTGTGGAACTGTGACGGGGAACTGGTGGAGCATCCCAGTCTGTACATACAGTAAGTGTGTCGTCTGTCTTCTTGTGGAACTGTGATGGGGAACTGGTGGAGCATCCCAGTCTGTACATACAGTAAGTGTGTCTGTCTGTCTGTCTTCTTGTGGAACTGTGACGGGGAACTGGTGGAGCACCCCAGTCTGTACATACAGTAAGTGTGTCTGTCTGTCTTCTTGTGGAACTGTGACGGGGAACTGGTGGAGCATCCCAGTCTGTACATACAGTAAGTGTGTCTGTCTGTCTTCTTGTGGAACTGTGACGGGGAACTGGTGGAGCACCCAGTCTGTACATACAGTAAGTGTGTCTGTCTGTCCTGTCTTCTTGTGGAACTGTGACGGGGAGCTGGTGGGAGCACCCCAGTCTGTACATACAGTAAGTGTGCTGTCTGTCTGTCTTCTTGTGGAACTGTGATGGGGAACTGGTGGAGCACCCCAGTCTGTACATACAGTAAGTGTGTCTGTCTGTCTGTCTTCTTGTGGAACTGTGATGGGGAACTGGTGGAGCACCCCAGTCTGTACATACAGTAAGTGTGTCTGTCTGTCTTCTTGTGGAACTGTGACGGGGAACTGGTGGAGCACCCCAGTCTGTACATACAGTAAGTGTGTCTGTCTGTCTGTCTTCTTGTGGAACTGTGATGGGGAACTGGTGGAGCACCCCAGTCTGTACATACAGTAAGTGTGTCTGTCTGTCTTCTTGTGGAACTGTGACGGGGAACTGGTGGAGCATCCCAGTCTGTACATACAGTAAGTGTGTCTGTCTGTCTTCTTGTGGAACTGTGACGGGGAACTGGTGGAGCATCCCAGTCTGTACATACAGTAAGTGTGTCTGTCTGTCTTCTTGTGGAACTGTGACGGGGAACTGGTGGAGCACCCCAGTCTGTACATACAGTAAGTGTGTCCTGTCTGTCTTCTTGTGGACTCTGACTGGACTGTGGACCCCCTGTCGGACATACGGTCGGTGTCTTCTTAGGTATGTACGGAGTTGTGGAGCTCCCACGGACTCGGAAGTGGGCTGTGTCATAAGTCTGTGGATCTGTGCTTGGGAACTGTGACCGGTCTGTGACGAATGTGCTGCGACATAGTGGAACTCTGTCTGGATCTTGTGGTCCTGTCTGTAAGCAGTAAGTGTGGAGCTGCCTGTCTTGTGAATACAGTAATGGTGGTCCCTGTCTGTGAACAGTAAGTGTGTGCTGGTGGAGCACCCAGTCTGTACATACAGTAAGTGTGCCTGTCTGTCTCTTAGGAACTGTGACGGGAACTGGTGGAACGTGCCGGACTGTACACCCAGTTGTTCTGTCTGTCTGTTTGTGGACTGTGACGGGGAACTGGTGGAGCACCCAGTCTGTACATACAGTAAGTGTGTGTCTGTCTTCTTGTGGAACTGTGCGGGGAACTGGTGGAGCACCCAGTCTGTACATACAGTAAGTGTGTCTGTCTGTCTTCTTGTGGAACTGTGACGGGGAGCTGGTGGAGCACCCCAGTCTGTACATACAGTAAGTGTGTCTGTCTGTCTTCTTGTGGAACTGTGACGGGGAAGCTGGTGGAGCACCCAGTCTGTACATACAGTAAGTGTGTCTGTCTGTCTTCTTGTGGAACTGTGACGGGGAAGCTGGTGGAGCATCCCCAGTCTGTACATACAGTAAGTGTGTCTGTCTGTCTTCTTGTGGAACTGTGACGGGGAACTGGTGGAGCACCCCAATCTGTACATACAGTAAGTGTGTCTGTCTGTCTTCTTGTGGAACTGTGACGGGGAACTGGTGGAGCATCCCAGTCTGTACATACAGTAAGTGTGTCTGTCTGTCTTCTTGTGGAACTGTGATGGGGAGCTGGTGGAGCACCCCAGTCTGTACATACAGTAAGTGTGTCTGTCTGTCTTCTTGTGGAACTGTGACGGGGAGCTGGTGGAGCATCCCAGTCTGTACATACAGTAAGTGTGGCTGTCTGTCTTCTTGTGGAACTGTGACGGGGAGCTGGTGGAGCACCCCAGTCTGTACATACAGTAAGTGTGTCTGTCTGTCTTCTTGTGGAACTGTGACGGGGAGCTGGTGGAGCACCCCAGTCTGTACATACAGTAAGTGTGTCTGTCTGTCTTCTTGTGGAACTGTGACGGGGGAAGCTGGTGGAGCACCCAGTCTGTACATACAGTAAGTGTGGCTGGTCTGTCTTCTTGTGGAACTGTGACGGGGAACTGGTGGAGCACCCCAGTCTGTACATACAGTAAGTGTGTCTGTCTGTCTTCTTGTGGAACTGTGACGGGGAGCTGGTGGAGCACCCCAGTCTGTACATACAGTAAGTGTGTCTGTCTGTCTTCTTGTGGAACTGTGACGGGGAAGCTGGTTGAGCAGCCCAGTCTGTACATACAGTAAGTGTGTCTGTCTGTCTGTCTTGTGGAACTGTGACGGGGGACTGGTGGGGCACCCCATCTTTACATACAGTAAGTGTGTCTGTCTGTCTTCTTGTGGAACTGTGACGGGGAACTGGTGGAGCATCCCAGTCTGTACATACAGTAAGTGTGTCTGTCTGTCTTCTTGTGGAACTGTGACGGGGAACTGGTGGAGCACCCAGTCTGTACATACAGTAAGTGTGTCTGTCTGTCTTCTTGTGGAACTGTGACGGGGAGCTGGTGGAGCATCCCAGTCTGTACATACAGTAAGTGTGTCTGTCTGTCTTCTTGTGGAACTGTGACGGGGAGCTGGTGGAGCACCCCAGTCTGTACATACAGTAAGTGTGTCTGTCTGTCTTCTTGTGGAACTGTGACGGGGAACTGGTGGAGCATCCCAGTCTGTACATACAGTAAGTGTGTCTGTCTGTCTTCTTGTGGAACTGTGACGGGGAGCTGTGGAGCACCCAGTCTGTACATACAGTAAGTGTGTCTGTCTGTCTTCTTGTGGAACTGTGACGGGGAACTGGTGGAGCATCCCAGTCTGTACATACAGTAAGTGTGTCTGTCTGTCTTCTTGTGGAACTGTGACGGGGAAGCTGGTGGAGCATCCCCAGTCTGTACATACAGTAAGTGTGTCTGTCTGTCTTCTTGTGGAACTGTGACGGGGAACTGGTGGAGCATCCCAGTCTGTACATACAGTAAGTGTGGCTGTCTGTCTGTCTTCTTGTGGAACTGTGACGGGGAGACTGGTGGAGCACCCCAGTCTGTACATACAGTAAGTGTGTCTGTCTGTCTTCTTGTGGAACTGTGACGGGGAACTGGTGGAGCATCCCAGTCTGTACATACAGTAAGTGTGTCTGTCTGTCTTCTTGTGGAACTGTGACGGGGAGCTGGTGGAGCATCCCAGTCTGTACATACAGTAAGTGTGTCTGTCTGTCTTCTTGTGGAACTGTGACTGGGAACTGGTGGAGCACCCCAGTCTGTACATACAGTAAGTGTGTCTGTCTGTCTTCTTGTGGAACTGTGACGGGGAACTGGTGGAGCATCCCAGTCTGTACATACAGTAAGTGTGTCTGTCTGTCTTCTTGTGGAACTGTGACGGGGACTGGTGGAGCACCCCAGTCCTGTACATACAGTAAGTGTGTCTGTCTGTCTTCTTGTGGAAACTGTGACGGGGAGCTGGTGGAGCATCCCAGTCTGTACATACAGTAAGTGTGTCTGTCTGTCTTCTTGTGGAACTGTGACGGGGAGCTGGTGGAGCATCCCAGTCTGTACATACAGTAAGTGTGTCTGTCTGTCTGTCTTCTTGTGGAACTGTGACGGGGAACTGGTGGAGCACCCCAGTCTGTACATACAGTAAGTGTGTCTGTCTGTCTTCTTGTGGAACTGTGACGGGGAGCTGGTGGAGCATCCCAGTCTGTACATACAGTAAGTGTGGCTGTCTGTCTGTCTTCTTGTGGAACTGTGATGGGGAACTGGTGGAGCACCCCAGTCTGTACATACAGTAAGTGTGTCTGTCTGTCTTCTTGTGGAACTGTGACGGGGAACTGGTGGAGCATCCCAGTCTGTACATACAGTAAGTGTGTCTGTCTGTCTTCTTGTGGAACTGTGACGGGGAGCTGGTGGAGCACCCCAGTCTGTACATACAGTAAGTGTGTCTGTCTGTCGTCTTCTTGTGGAACTGTGATGGGGAACTGGTGGAGCACCCCAGTCTGTACATACAGTAAGTGTGTCTATCTGTCTGTCTTCTTGTGGAACTGTGACGGGGAAGCTGGTGGAGCACCCCAGTCTGTACATACAGTAAGTGTGTCTGTCTGTCTTCTTGTGGAACTGTGACGGGGAGCTGGTGGAGCACCCCAGTCTGTACATACAGTAAGTGTGTCTGTCTGTCTTCTTGTGGAACTGTGACGGGAAGCTGGTGGAGCATCCCAGTCTGTACATACAGTAAGTGTGTCTGTCTGTCTTCTTGTGGAACTGTGAGGGGGGGGTGGGGGAGCACCCCGTCGTACATACAGTAAGTGTTTTTTTTTTTTTTTTTTTTTTTTTTTTTTTTTTTTTTTTTTTTTTTTTTTTTTTTTTTTTTTTTTTTTTTTTTTTTTTTTTTTTTTTTTTTTTTTTTTTTTTTTTTTTTTTTTTTTTTTTTTTTTTTTTTTTTTTTTTTTTTTTTTTTTTTTTTTTTTTTTTTTTTTTTTTTTTTTTTTTTTTTTTTTTTTTTTTTTTTTTTTTTTTTTTTTTTTTTTTTTTTTTTTTTTTTTTTTTTTTTTTTTTTTTTTTTTTTTTTTTTTTTTTTTTTTTTTTTTTTTTTTTTTTTTTTTTTTTTTTTTTTTTTTTTTTTTTTTTTTTTTTTTTTTTTTTTTTTTTTTTTTTTTTTTTTTTTTTTTTTTTTTTTTTTTTTTTTTTTTTTTTTTTTTTTTTTTTTTTTTTTTTTTTTTTTTTTTTTTTTTTTTTTTTTTTTTTTTTTTTTTTTTTTTTTTTTTTTTTTTTTTTTTTTTTTTTTTTTTTTTTTTTTTTTTTTTTTTTTTTTTTTTTTTTTTTTTTTTTTTTTTTTTTTTTTTTTTTTTTTTTTTTTTTTTTTTTTTTTTTTTTTTTTTTTTTTTTTTTTTTTTTTTTTTTTTTTTTTTTTTTTTTTTTTTTTTTTTTTTTTTTTTTTTTTTTTTTTTTTTTTTTTTTTTTTTTTTTTTTTTTTTTTTTTTTTTTTTTTTTTTTTTTTTTTTTTTTTTTTTTTTTTTTTTTTTTTTTTTTTTTTTTTTTTTTTTTTTTTTTTTTTTTTTTTTTTTTTTTTTTTTTTTTTTTTTTTTTTTTTTTTTTTTTTTTTTTTTTTTTTTTTTTTTTTTTTTTTTTTTTTTTTTTTTTTTTTTTTTTTTTTTTTTTTTTTTTTTTTTTTTTTTTTTTTTTTTTTTTTTTTTTTTTTTTTTTTTTTTTTTTTTTTTTTTTTTTTTTTTTTTTTTTTTTTTTTTTTTTTTTTTTTTTTTTTTTTTTTTTTTTTTTTTTTTTTTTTTTTTTTTTTTTTTTTTTTTTTTTTTTTTTTTTTTTTTTTTTTTTTTTTTTTTTTTTTTTTTTTTTTTTTTTTTTTTTTTTTTTTTTTTTTTTTTTTTTTTTTTTTTTTTTTTTTTTTTTTTTTTTTTTTTTTTTTTTTTTTTTTTTTTTTTTTTTTTTTTCCCCCCCCCCCCCCCCCCCCCCCCCCCCCCCCCCCCCCCCCCCCCCCCCCCCCCCCCCCCCCCCCCCCCCCCCCCCCCCCCCCCCCCCCCCCCCCCCCCCCCCCCCCCCCCCCCCCCCCCCCCCCCCCCCCCCCCCCCCCCCCCCCCCCCCCCCCCCCCCCCCCCCCCCCCCCCCCCCCCCCCCCCCCCCCCCCCCCCCCCCCCCCCCCCCCCCCCCCCCCCCCCCCCCCCCCCCCCCCCCCCCCCCCCCCCCCCCCCCCCCCCCCCCCCCCCCCCCCCCCCCCCCCCCCCCCCCCCCCCCCCCCCCCCCCCCCCCCCCCCCCCCCCCCCCCCCCCCCCCCCCCCCCCCCCCCCCCCCCCCCCCCCCCCCCCCCCCCCCCCCCCCCCCCCCCCCCCCCCCCCCCCCCCCCCCCCCCCCCCCCCCCCCCCCCCCCCCCCCCCCCCCCCCCCCCCCCCCCCCCCCCCCCCCCCCCCCCCCCCCCCCCCCCCCCCCCCCCCCCCCCCCCCCCCCCCCCCCCCCCCCCCCCCCCCCCCCCCCCCCCCCCCCCCCCCCCCCCCCCCCCCCCCCCCCCCCCCCCCCCCCCCCCCCCCCCCCCCCCCCCCCCCCCCCCCCCCCCCCCCCCCCCCCCCCCCCCCCCCCCCCCCCCCCCCCCCCCCCCCCCCCCCCCCCCCCCCCCCCCCCCCCCCCCCCCCCCCCCCCCCCCCCCCCCCCCCCCCCCCCCCCCCCCCCCCCCCCCCCCCCCCCCCCCCCCCCCCCCCCCCCGTGGGAAATGTGACGGGGAACTGGTGGAGCATCCCAGTCTGTACATACAGTAAGTGTTGTCTGTCTGTCTTCTTGTGGAACTGTGACGGGGAGCTGGTGGAGCACCCCAGTCTGTACATACAGTAAGTGTGTCTGTCTGTCTTCTTGTGGAACTGACGGGGAGCTGGTGGAGCACCCCAGTCTGTACATACAGTAAGTGTGTCTGTCTGTCTTCTTGTGGAACTGTGACGGGGAGCTGGTGGAGCATCCCAGTCTGTACATACAGTAAGTGTGGCTGTCTGTCTGTCTTCTTGTGGAACTGTGATGGGGAACTGGTGGAGCACCCCAGTCTGTACATACAGTAAGTGTGTCTGTCTGTCTGTCTTCTTGTGGAACTGTGACGGGGAACTGGTGGAGCACCCCAGTCTGTACATACAGTAAGTGTGTCTATCTGTCTGTCTTCTTGTGGAACTGTGACGGGGAACTGGTGGAGCACCCCAGTCTGTACATACAGTAAGTGTGTCTGTCTGTCTGTCTTCTTGTGGAACTGTGACGGGTAAGTGGTGGACCACCCCAGTCTGTACATACAGTAAGTGTGTCTGTCTGTCTGTCTTCTTGTGGAACTGTGACGGGGAACTGGTGGAGCATCCCAGTCTGTACATACAGTAAGTGTGTCTGTCTGTCTTCTTGTGGAACTGTGACGGGGAGCTGGTGGAGCACCCCAGTCTGTACATACAGTAAGTGTGTCTGTCTGTCTGTCTTCTTGTGGAACTGTGACGGGTAAGTGGTGGAGTGTCCCAGTCTGTACATACAGTAAGTGTGTCTGTCTGTCTTCTTGTGGAACTGAGACTGGGGATCTGGTGGAGCACCCCAGTCTGTACATACAGTAAGTGTGTCTGTCTGTCTGTCTTCTTGTGGAACTGTGACGGGTAAGTGGTGGAGTGTCCCAGTCTGTACATACAGTAAGTGTGTCTGTCTGTCTGTCTTCTTGTGGAACTGTGACGGGTAAGTGGTGGAGCACCCCAGTCTGTACATACAGTAAGTGTGTCTGTCTGTCTGTCTTCTTGTGGAACTGTGACGGGTAAGTGGTGGAGTGTCCCAGTCTGTACATACAGTAAGTGTGTCTGTCTGTCTGTCTTCTTTGTGGAACTGTGATGGGTAAGTGGTGGAGCACCCCAGTCTGTACATACAGTAAGTGTGTCTGTCTGTCTGTCTTCTTGTGGAACTGTGATGAGTAAGTGGTGGAGTGTCCCAGTCTGTACATACAGTAAGTGTGTCTGTCTGTCTGCTTGTGGAACTGTGATCAGGCAAGTAAGTGGTGGAGTGTCCCAGTCTGTACATACAGTAAATGTGGCTGTCTGTCTGCTTGTGGAACTGTGACGAGTAAGTGGTGGAGTGTCCCAGTCTGTACATACAGTAAGTGTGTCTGTCTGTCTGCTTGTGGAACTGTGACGAGACAAGTATTACTGGGAGTGTCCCAGTCTGTACATACAGTAAGTTTTTCCGGCCTGTACATACAGTAAGTGTGTCTGTCTGTCTGTACATACAGTAAGTGTGGCTCTCTGTCTGTACATACAGTAAGTGTGGCTGTCTGTCTGTCTGCTTGTGGAATTGTGACGGGGAGCAGGTGGCATGCCCCAGTCTGTACATACAGTAAGTGTGGCTGTCTGTCTGTCTTCTTGTGGAACTGACGAGACAAGTAAGTGGTGGAGTGCCCCAGTCTGTACATACAGTAAGTGTGGCTGTCTATCTGTCTTCTTGTGGAACTGTGATGAGACAAGTAAGTGGTGGAGTGCCCTAGTCTGTACATACAGTAAGTGTGGCTGTCTGTCTGTACATACAGTAAGTGTGGCTGTCTGTCTGTCTGCTTGTGGAACTGTGACAGGGAGAAGGTGGCGTGCCCCAGTCTGTACATACAGTAAATGTGGCTGTCTGTCTCCTTGTGGAACTGTGACGAGACAAGTAAGTGGTGGCATGCCCCAGTCTGTACATACAGTAAGTGTGTCTGTCTGTCTTCTTGTGGAACTGTAACGAGACAAGTAAGTGGTGGCGTGCCCCAGTCTGTACATACAGTAAGTGTGTCTGTCTGTTTGTCTTCTTGTGGAACTGTGACGAGACGAGTAAGTGGTGGAGTGTCCCAGTCTGTACATACAGTAAGTGTGTCTGTCTGTCTCTGTGGAACTGTGACGAGACAAGTAAGTGGTGGCGTGCCCAAGTCTGTACATACAGTAAGTGTGGCTGTCTGTTTGTCTTCTTGTGGAACTGTGATGAGACAAGTAAGTGGTGGAGTGCCCCAGTCTGTACATACAGTAAGTGTGTCTGTCTCCTTGTGGAACTGTGACAAGTAAGTGGTGGTGTGCCCCAGTCTGTACATACAGTAAATGTGACTGTCTGTCTCCTTGTGGAACTGTCACAAGTAAGTGGTGGAGTGCCCCAGTCTGTACATACAGTAACACCTCCTGCATAAAGCCACACACTGATCAGAGGAAATTCATGGACGGCTCAGTAAGAGGACATAATCAGAGAAGTGTGTATGCTTGAGAACATTGGGGGAGGGGAGGAGTGGGTCAAAATGCCAGAGAAAATGTCAGAGCTGTGCAGGGTCATAATCACACTGGATCGGGAATGCAGGGATAGGGCAACAGGCAGTGCTGAATGGGAGCTGCAACAATTGATTCACAACAATCCCTGCCTCGGTGATGTCATCATCTACACTGATGGCTCTGTGCTGAAAGGCAATCAAAGTGCCTGGGGATTTATAGCGAAGGTTAATGGGTGTTGTTTAGTGTAGGAGAGCCAGTCAGCAGCGTTCAGCTGGCTGTAGGACAAACAGTACACATGTAAGTCATGATTGTAACGAGTTCTCAGAGCTTGCTGAGAAAGGTTGTCAGTTAATCAAATATTTGGTTTGTCTGTTTCTTGATTATTTTATCAGTTATAGCTAGAAGTTCATCCTTTTAAGTTCTACTCAAGCCATTCAGTTATGTTCTAAATACTTCAATTTTTCTAGAACTGTGCTTATTGTTGCATACTCCTCCTTCATTGTAGTAGAATGAATGATTGGAATTGAGGCATTTTTGATACCATTGTGTAAGAGAACACCCTTCAAACTTCTTTTAGAGATGGCAATAAAAAGTCACCACTCGTCTGGTGTATAACTTACACCCTCGTTTACATGACCTCCTACATTAGTACAAAATACAAAGTTGTTTTCTTTTAAAACAAAAATGGAAGAAAGGCTTGCTCTCTGCTGTGATCAAATATAACCTTTGTTTCAGCAGTCATAATTTGTTTTCTTTCAATCTTGAAGTCAAAAGTTCTGAAGGGACTAAATAGCAATAGCATTTTTTCCCAGAGCCTTATACAGAAAATATTGTAATAATATTAAATACACAAATGCCTGTATCTCAAAAACTAGAACTGCTACAGACAAATAAATGTCATATTTGGATTTAGCAGGCCTCATTTATGCAAAATCAGGTGTAAAATATAATGGCACCCACATATTTTTGTGTAGGGCTGTGTAATCAAATTGTCTGGTTTGTATGCAGGGTACACTGCCTGATAATCTATTTATATTGTCCAATAATCAAATTGTTTGTGTGGTCTGCAGGGTTCACTGCCAGCTAATCAAGCTGTTTGGTCGAGGAGTGGAGGAGCTGAGCAGCGACAGCTCTATGCAGTGTCTGTCATGTTGCTCTTCTGTCTGTGATCATGACCAGTGATACCACATCCCCACCAGGTGGCAGCACCTGTCTTGCACAGGTCCCCGACTCTTAATGCCAGCAGTCACATATCACATTAATGTCATTTGATACTAGGCCATGTCATTTCATATCAGCTGATGTCATTTCATGTCAGCTGTTGTCATTTAGTGTCAGTTGATGTCATTTCAGGTCAGCTGATGTAACTGGATATCATCTGATATTGCGTTTGTTTATCTGATGTTCACTGTTGCACATTTGACAAGATAAATGAGTCGGTGAGACTGTGACCTCAAGTCTTAGAGACTGATCCCTGAGATTAGATGATGTGTGTGACTTGCCTGACAATTTGACACAATCGTGTCAACCTAACAGTGTGTGTGGCTAATGTGTGTATGATTTGTCTGACAATCTGACACAGTCATGTCAACAGCATGTGTGGCTAATGTGTGTATGATTTGTCTGACAATCTGGCACAATCATGTCAACAGCATGTGTGGCTAATGTGTGTATGATTTGTCTGACAATCCGACACAATCATGTCAACAGCATGTGTGGTTAATATGTGTATGATTTGTCTGACAATCTGGCACAATCATGCCAACAGTATGTGTGGCTAATGTGTGTTTGATTTGTCTGACAATCTGGCACAATCATGTCAACAGCATGTGTGGCCAATGTGTGTATGATTTGTCTGACAATCTGGCACAATCATGCCAACAGTATGTGTGGCTAATGTGTGTTTGATTTGTCTGACAATCTGGCACAATCATGACAACAGCATGTGTGGCTAATGTGTGTATGATTTGTCTGACAATCTGGCACAATCATGCCAACAGTATGTGTGGCTAATGTGTGTTTGATTTGTCTGACAATCTGACACAGTCATGTCAACAGCATGTGTGGCTAATGTGTGTATGATTTGTCTGACAATCTGGCACAATCATGACAACAGCATATGTGGCTAATGTGTGTATGATTTGTCTGACAATCTGACACAGTCATGACAACAGCATGTGTGGCTAATGTGTGTTTGATTTGTCTGACAATCTGACACAATCATGTCAACAGCATGTGTGGCTAATGTGTGTATGATTTGTCTGACAATCTGGCACAATCATGTCAACAGCATGTGTGGCTAATGTGTGTATGATTTGTCTGACAATCTGACACAATCATGACAACAGCATGTGTGGCTAATGTGTGTATGATTTGTCTGACAATCTGGCACAATCATGTCAACAGCATGTGTGGCTAATGTGTGTTTGATTTGTCTGACAATCTGACACAATCATGTCAACAGCATGTGTGGCCAATGTGTGTATGATTTGTCTGACAATCTGACACAATCATGTCAACAGCATGTGTGGCCAATGTGTGTATGATTTGTCTGACAATCCGACACAGTCATGTCAACAGCATGTGTGGCTAATGTGTGTGTGATTTGTCTGACAATCTGACACAATCATGTCCCACCTGACCTACCTTGTGTGTGGGTGTGGGTGGGTGCATGCATGCGTACGCGTGCGCTCGCTCACAGCTACATGATGAAAGGTCCCGCCTGACATACCTTGTGTGTGTGTTATTGTGTGTGTGTGCATGCCTACATAATGGAAGGTCCTGCCTAACCTAACTAGTGTGTGTGTGTTAGTGTGGATGTGTGCACGCCTGCATGATGGAAGGTCCCGCCTGACCTACCTTGTGACAGTGAAAGTTATCTGTGTTTATTTCTGTATGCCCATGTGTGTACAAAATACACGTGTACACATGGCGTGTGTAGGTGGCTATGCCCATGTGTGTGTGTGTGTACGAGGTGCATGCATGCATGGTTTGTGTAGGTGGCTATGTCCATGTGTGTGTATGTATGAGGTGCATTATGTATGTCCTTGTGTGTATGTGGTGCGTGTATGTATGTCCATGTGTGTGTACGAGATGCTTGTATATTTGGTGTGTGTAGATGGATATGTCCATGTGTGTGAGATGTTTGTATGTGTAGTGTCAGTTGGTAGGTGGGAGTGTGTGTGTTAACTACATATTTTTAGTCACCTAATGAATGTTCCCAAATGGTTTGTTGATGAAGACATGTTGATGTCACTTCTTTGCTTGTGTTGATGTGTCCCTTTGTTGTTGAATCTATTCTGGTGAATTATTTCTGATCTCATTCTGGTTACAACAGGTATAGTCTCTAGGAAGATGTCCTGTGATTGGCTGTCTCTGTGTTTGGCTGTCTCCATGATTGGCTGTTTCAATGATTGATTGTCTCTGTAATTGGCTGTCTTCATTAATGGCTATCCCTATGATTGACTGTCTCTATGATTGGCTGTCCCTATGATTGACTGTCTCTATGATTGACTGTCTCTGTGATTGACTGTCTCTATGATTGACTGTCTCTATGATTGACTGTCTCTATGATTGACTGTCTCTATGATTGACTGTCCCTATGATTGGCTGTCCCTATGATTGACTGTCCCTATGATTGGCTGTCCCTATGATTGACTGTCTCTATGATTGACTGTCTCTATGATTGGCTGTCCCTATGATTGGCCGTCTCACTGATAGGCTGACTCTATGATTGGCTGTCTCCATGATTGGCTGTCTCCGTGTTTTACTGACACTATGATTGGCTATCTCCGTGATTGGCTGTCTCCGTGTTTGGCTGACTCTATAATTGGCTGTCTCAATGATTAGCTGACTCTATGATTTTTCTGTCTCCCTGAAAATGTCCTGTGTTAGAGTATCGTCATGGAGATCTCCTGTGTGTGGCAACCTACAGATAACCAGATACTTCTACTGTGTCAGCTGCCAGGCTGTGCCATGTGCCAAGCTGTGTCAGCTGCCAGGCTGTGCTATGTGCCAAGCTGTGCCATGTGCCAAGCTGTGTCATCTGCCAGGCTGTGCCATGTGCCAGGCTGTGCCAAGCTGGGCTAGTGTGTCCTCTGACTCGGTTGTGACACATCTTGTGTGATGCTGGCATCTGCAGGTTTCAGGAAACATGCCGCGACTGCTGCAGACAATATACAATGTGAACTTATGTGGCTGTAGAATGTGAACTTATGTGGCTGTAGAATGTTAACTTATGTGGCTGTACAATGTGAACTTATGTGGCTGTACAATGTGAACTTATGTGGCTGTACAATGTGAACTTATGTGGCTGTACAATGTGAACTTATGTGGCTGTATACTGTGAACTTATGTGGCTGTACAATGTGAACTTATGTGGCTGTAGAATGTGAACTTATGTGGCTGTACAATGTGAACTTATGTGGCTGTACAATGTGAACTTATGTAGCTGTACAATGTGAACTTATGTGGTTGTACAATGTGAACTTATGTGGCTGTACAATGTGAACTTATGTGGTTGTACAATGTGAACTTATGTGGTTGTACAATGTGAACTTATGTGGCTGTACAATGTGAACTTATGTGGTTGTACAATGTGAACTTATGTGGCTGTACAATGTGAACTTATGTGGCTGTACAATGTGGCTGTACAATGTGAACTTATGTGGTTGTACAATGTGAACTTATGTGGCTGTACAATGTGAACTTACGTGGCTGTAGAATGTGAACTTATGTGGCTGTACAATGTGAACTTAATGTGGTTGTACAATGTGAACTTATGTGGTTGTACAATGAGAACTTATGTGGCTGTACAATGTGAACTTATGTGGCTGTACAATGTGAACTTATGTGGCTGTACAATGTGAACTTATGTGGTTGTACAATGTGAACTTATGTGGCTGTACAATGTGAACTTATGTGGCTGTACAATGTGAACTTATGTGGCTGTACAATGTGAACTTATGTGGTTGTACAATGTGAACTTATGTGGTTGTACAATGTGAACTTATGTGGTTGTACAATATGAACTTATGTGGCTGTACAATGTGAACTTATGTGGCTGTACAATGTGAACTTAAATGTGGTTGTACAATGTGAACTTATGTGGCTGTACAATGTGAACTTATGTGGCTGTACAATGTGGCTGTACAATGTGAACTTATGTGGTTGTACAATGTGAACTTATGTGGCTGTACAATGTGAACTTACGTGGCTGTAGAATGTGAACTTATGTGGCTGTACAATGTGAACTTAATGTGGTTGTACAATGAGAACTTATGTGGCTGTACAATGTGAACTTATGTGGTTGTACAATGTGAACTTATGTGGCTGTACAATGTGAACTTATGTGGCTGTAGAATGTGAACGTACACTATTATCCAATGAAATAATTATATCAAACATATCAAGCAACAAGAGGGGCATCTGTGAGGTATCCACACACTTGTAGGTTGTGATCATTTGGTGTTTGAACATTGTCATGTGATTGGCTGAATGTCATGTGACTGAACATTATCATGTGATTGTCTGAATGTCATGTGACTGAACATTGTCACATGATTTGCTGAATGTCATGTGACTGAACATTGTCATGTGATTGTCTGAATGTCATGTGACTGAACATTGTCATATGATTGTCTGAATGTCATGTGACTGAACATTGTCATATGATTGTCTGAATGTCATGTGACTGAACATTGTCACGTGATTGTCTGAATGTCATGTGACTGAACATTGTCATGTAATTGTGTGAAAATATTCATGTGACTATGAATAGTAAGTGCCATGTGATTGTTTAACATAGTCAAGTGTTTGCTGCATTATTGTCATATGCTTGCCAGAACATGATCATACGTTGATTTATTTGGTTGTTTCGGGATTTGAGATTTAAATATTGAGCACAACCCACTAAGGGTGCAGTTATGTTTGAGGCAACCAGGACTACAAGAGCTGTAAAGAAAAGGCAGGACAGAAAAACCACTGCAGGAAATCCTCCTCCAGAAATGTCAAGCATTCTTTGTCCACATTGTCACAGAACATTTCGAGCCAAAATAGGCCTTATCAGCCATCTTAGAACCCACAGCTCCATACTTTCAACCCCACTGGATGAAATGAATGGTCATCATCATTCTTGATGGACACACAACAGAACAACACAGACAACCCACCACTGGCAACGCTGATCGTATTCTGGTATGAACCTAAGGCCTATCCACGTCAATGTGGAAGCACCATGATCGTATGTGATTATTCTATTTCATGACATTGTCATGTGATTATTTGAACATTCCCACGTGATGTTTCTGCACAAGCTGCAACAAGCATTGAGAGCTGCTGGGTTTTCAAAGATGTTAGCTGATTTTATATCCAGGATATTACCAAATGTTGACCTCTGACCCACATTATTTGTCTGTGTGTGTGTGTGTGTGTGAGAGAGAGAGAGAGAGAGAGAGAGACAACCAGTGGCTTCACACCACCACCACATTTCTTCACAGAGTATGTAATGTGTGGGATAATTCACGGATGTTTCCAGTAATCTGTGAACATGTGCTGTAACCCACCAACATATGCAGTAACCCACCAACATATGCAGTAACCCACAAACCCAGTTACTGACTCATAAAGAAACGCAACCCAGTTACCACAGATGTGTGCTGATATCCTGGATATAGAATGTAAAACATCGACTCATGTGTCTCTGTACGGCATCAGGATAATTGTTGGGCACATGACAGCCTGAGATTAACCACATAGATCGTGATGAATGATTGCTGTAACTGGACGGTGGTAGAGAATCTGTGACTGTTCATGCGTGGAGAGTGACCAGCACACAGTGCATGGCTGTTGATTTACTGAGAATTGTAAACAGTCATTATTCATACTGAAGTAACCAGAGAACTGTTATGTGTTTCTGATATTGTATGTTATTTGTATATTTTAAAAGTCAACAGGGTTGACTTCATTGCACCGGGTTTTATCCCATATGGCTTATTCTCTTTCCGCATCACGGACAGTGTCGAACAAAGCACTAACTCTGTAGCTTCAGCGACAACCCTTAGGAGTCTCAGAGAAAAATGCACTTGTGAACCGAAAGATGCGGCTTGTAATCGAACCCACAACCTTTGGAGCGCAAGGCAAACAGCTTGATCACCTCACCACAGAGACTCCCAATTTGTATATTATGTTGTATGTTATGTGTATATCATGTTGTATGTTGCTGCATCCAAATACATGAGCAAACTGACTCAGATAAACCAGAGAAGATGGTGTTGTTCTGGTGGTTTAAGATTGCTTGTGTTCAAGCTGTGACTCGTGGCCTTGTGCTGTATGTGACAATTTGTGCTCCATACAGTTATTTCTGTCATTTATCATACACTAAATATGGGGAGCTGTGATGGTGCTATGGGGCGGCTGTGATGGTGATATAGGGAGCTGTGATGGTGCAATGGCTAGTTGTGATGGTGCTATGGGGGGGGGGGGGGGGGGGGGGGCTGTTGGTGCTATGGGGGGCTGTGATGGTGCTATGGGGAGCTGTGATGGTGCAGTGGCTAGTTGTGATGGTGCTATGGGGGGCTGTGATGGTGCAGTGGCTAGTTGTGATGGTGCTATGGGGAGCTGTGATGGTGCAGTGGCTAGTTGTGATGGTGCTACAGGGAGTTGTGATGGTGCGGTGGCTAGTTGTGGTGGTGCTATGGGGAGCTGTGATGGTGCTATGGGGAGTTGTGATGGTGCTATGGGGGGGCTGTGATGGTGCTATGGGGGGGGGGGGCTGTGATGGTGCTACAGGGAATTGTGATGGTGCTATGGGGAGCTGTGATGGTGCAGTGGCTAGTTATGGTGGTGCTATGGGGGGCTGTGATGGTGCTATGGGGAGCTGTGATGGTGCTATGGGGGGGGGGGGCTGTGATGGTGCTACAAGTAGTAATGGTGCTATGGGGAGCTGTGATGGTGCAGTGGCTAGTTGTGGTGGTGCTATGGGGGGCTGTGATGATGCTACAGGGAGTTGTAATGGTGCTACAGGGAGTTGTAATGGTGCTATAGGGAGCTGTGATGGTGCAGTGGCTTGGTGTAATGGTGCTATGGGGGGATGTGATTGTGCTACAGGGAGTTGTGATGGTCCTATGGGGAGCTGTGATGATGGGGAGCTGTGATGGTGCAGTGGCTAGTTGTGGTGGTGCAATGGGGAGCTGTGATGGTGCAGTGGCTAGTTATGGTGGTGCTATGGGGGGGGGGGGGCTGTGATGGTGCAGTGGCTAGTTGTGATGGTGCTATGGGGAGCTGTGATGGTGCAGTGGCTAGTTATGGTGGTGCTATGGGGGGCTTTGATGGTGCAGTGGCTAGTTGTGGTGCAGTGGCTAGTTGTGATGGTGCTATGGGGGGCTGTGATGGTGCTATGGGGAGCTGTGATGGTGCAGTGGCTAGTTGTGATGGTGCTATGGGGGGCTGTGATGGTGCTATGGGGAGCTGTGATGATGCTACAGGGAGTTGTGATGGTGCTATAGGGAGCTGTGATGGTGCGGTGGCTAGTTGTGGTGGTGCTATGGGGGGCTGTGATGATGCTACAGGGAGTTGTGATGGTGCTATGGGGAGCTGTGATGGTGCAGTGGCTAGTTGTGGTGGTGCTATAGGGAGCTGTGATGGTGCAGTGGCTTGTTGTAATGGTGCTATGGGGAGCTGTGATGGTGCTATGGGGGACTGTGATGGTGCTACAGGGAGTTGTGATGGTTCTATGGGGAGCTGTGATGGTGCAGTGGCTAGTTGTGGTGGTGCTATGGGGAGCTGTGATGGTGCAGTGGCTAGTTGTGATGGTGCTATGGGTAGCTGTGATGGTGCAGTGGCTAGTTGTGATGGTGCTATGGGGGGCTGTGATGGTGCAGTGGCTAGTTGTGATGGTGCTATGGGGAGCTGTGATGGTGTTATGGGGGGCTGTGATGGTGCTACAGGGAGTTGTGATGGTGCTATGGGGAGCTGTGATGGTGCAGTGGCTAGTTGTGGTGCTATGGGGAGCTGTGATGGTGCGGTGGCTAGTTGTGGTGGTGCTATGGGGAGCTGTGATGGTGCAGTGGCTAGTTGTGGTGGTGCTATGGGGGGGGGGGGGGGGCTGTGATGATGCTACAGGGAGTTGTAATGGTGCTATGGGGAGCTGTGATGGTGCAGTGGCTAGTTGTAATTGTGCTATGGGGAGCTGTGATGGTTCTACAGGGAGTTGTGATGGTGCTATGGGGACCTGTGATGGTGCAATGGCTAGTTGTAGTGATGCTAAGGGGGGCTGTGATAATGCTACAGGGAGTTGTGATGGTGCTATGGGGAGCTGTGATGGTGCAATGGCTAGTTGTGGTGGTGCTATGGGGAGCTGTGATGGTGCAGTGGCTAGTTGTGCTATGGGGAGCTGTGATGGTGCAGTGGCTAGTTGTGGTGCTACAGGGAGCCACCATGGTGCTATGCGGAGCTGTGATGGTGCTATGGGGAGCTGTTATTGTGCTATGGGGAGCTGTTATTGTACTATAGGGAGCTGTCATGGTGCAGTAGCTAGCATGCTGGCCTGATGATAATGGTTTGAATCCATATTGAGGCATGTGTTTACAGTTTGACCTACACTCGAAGATGGTTACCAGTTGACCCACTCCCAGATGTGTACAAGTTGACCTAACTCCCATGTGAGTATAAGGTTGCCTACACTCCCATGTGTGTACCAGTTGATGCACTCCCAGGTGTGTACCAGTTGACCTACACTCCCAGGTGTGTACCAGTTGACTCACACTCCCAGGTGTGTACCAGTTGATTCACACTCCCAGGTGTGTACCAGTTGACCTACACTTCCAGGTGTGTACCAGATGACTTACACTCCCAGGTGTGTACCAGTTCACTCACACTCCCAGGTGTGTACCAGTTGACCTACACTCCCAGGTGTGTACCAGTTGACTCACACTCCCAGGTGTGTACCAGTTGACTCGCATACATGTACCAGTTGACTCACACTCCCAGGTGTGTACCAGTTGACCTACACTCCCTGGTGTGTACCAGTTGACTCACACTCCCAGGTGTGTACCAGTTGACTCACTCCCATGTGTGTACCAGTTGACCTACACTCCCAGGTGTGTACCAGTTGAGCTACACTCCCAGGTGTGTACCAGTTGACCTACACTCCCAGGTGTGTACCAGTTGACTCACACTCCCAGGTGTGTACCAGTTGACTCACACTCCCAGGTGTGTACCAGTTGACTCACACTCCCAGGTGTGTACCAGTTGACACACACTCCCAGGTGTGTACCAGTTGACTCGCACGCATGTACAATTTGACTCACACTCCCAGGTGTGTACCAGTTGACTCACACTCCCAGGTGTGTACCAGTTGACCTACACTCCCAGGTGTGTACCAGTTGACTCACACTCCCAGGTGTGTACCAGTTGACTCACTCCCAGGTGTGTAGCAGTTGAGCTACACTCCCAGGTGTGTACCAGTTGAGCTACACTCCCAGGTGTGTACCAGTTGACTCACACTCCCAGGTGTGTACCAGTTGACTCACACTCCCAGGTGTGTACCAGTTGACCCACACTCCCAGGTGTGTACCAGTTGACCCACACTCCCAGGTGTGTACCAGTTGACTCACACTCCCAGGTGTGTACCAGTTGAGCTACACTCCCAGGTGTGTACCAGTTGAGCTACACTCCAAGGTGTGTACCAGTTGACTCACACTCCCAGGTGTGTACCAGTTGACCTACACTCCCAGGTGTGTACCAGTTGACCCACACTCCCAGGTGTGTACCAGTTGACTCACACTTCCAGGTGTGTACCAGTTGACCCACACTCCCAGGTGTGTACCAGTTGACCCACACTCCCAGGTGTGTACCAGTTGACCCACACTCCCAGGTGTGTACCAGTTGACCCACACTCCCAGGTGTGTACCAGTTGACCCACACTCCCAGGTGTGTACCAGTTGACTCGCACACATGTACCAGTTGACTCACACTCCCAGGTGTGTACCAGTTGACTCGCACGCATGTACAATTTGACTCACACTCCCAGGTGTGTACCAGTTGACTCGCACACATGTACCAGTTGACTCACACTCCCAGGTGTGTACCAGTTGAGCTACACTCCCAGGTGTGTACCAGTTGACTCACACTCCCAGGTGTGTACCAGTTGACCTACACTTCCAGGTGTGTACCAGTTGACCCACACTCCCAGGTGTGTACCAGTTGACCCACACTCCCAGGTGTGAGGAAACGCCATGCAATATCAGGATGTATTTCTCATTCCACAAGAAAAAAATAGCAATCACACATGCAACAGCAGCAAGCATGTGCGCGCACGCACACACAACAACAACAGCAAGCACACATGCAACCACACACACAACAACAACAGCAAGCACACATGCAACCACACACACAACAACAACAGCAAGCACACATGCAACCACACACACATGCAACAGCAACCACACACACAACAACAACAGCAAGCACACATGCAACCACACACACATGCAACAGCAAGCACACATGCAACCACACACACAACAACAACAGCAAGCACACATGCAACCACACACACATGCAACAGCAAGCACACAAAACCCACAGATATCTTGACAGAACAAGGGAACTCATTTCTTTGACAATTTTGTTTATAAATGTTAAAATTTTCCAGAATATATAATCCCACATGGATGTCATGAAAAGTTCACAAACTCATGCGTACATGTTTAGATGGGCCAACACTGACACCCGCACACATGCATGTATAGATCACCCTCGGGCTTACATCTCCTTTAGCTATGTGACTTTTTGTAATGCGTCACAGTATTAACCATCTCATCCATTCCCTCACTCATGATTGTATTCTTATACAGCCAACAGCCCCACTTGCCCCTGTTGTTGGTTTACTCATTGCTGCCTAGCTAACTGGTGAGTGATTCCACCTCTTGAAGTGAGTGACTCTACCTCTTGAAGTGGGGGGTTCCTGCTGTAATAGCTTCTGCTGGGATACCATGTGGACCAGCAGATTTGTCACTCTGAAGGAGTGTGACAGCTGTTCTCAGTTGTTGTGGGCATAATTTCTCACAGTTGACACCCAACCCCACTTCTGTGGGAGCATTCAAACATGCACTGATTGGGTACTCAGGGTGTATTGGCCACATCAAGACACGTCAACTTTAATTTGTCACTTCTAATAAATCACATTTTAATTAAGATATAGTCAGACCTCACTCAACAAATAAAACACAGCAAGCTGAAATACGCATATCAAGATGAGAGGAAAAGTACTCACTCAACATTCAAACTACAGCAAATTGAAATATATATATATATAAAGATGAGAGAAAAAGTACTCACTCAACATTCAAACTACAGCAAATTGAAATATATATATAAAGATGAGAGAAAAAGAACTCTCCATAAACAAACTACAGCATTGTAACGCAGCAAGTCAGAATACATTGATATCATAATCATGTGCCATGTTACAGGTGCTGGAGGTCATGGTTCGCACCCCATACAACCACCAGCTCAGGCCTGCATTCTTGCCTTGATCTCTCCATGTGGCTAGGTCGTCCAGGTATTTGTTTGTGTCTTCCCCTTACTCTGTCATTGCCAACTTTGCCACTTATCCTCAGCTTTCTAATTGACTGCTCCTTACATGCTGAAACAATAATGCCTGTCTACGTCTCATTTCTCTAATCAATTTACTGTTTTCATCTGTTTCTTATAGGACTGTCTCGTGTGTTATTCTGTCCGTCAGTGGTGTTCTTTGTACCTTCCTGAAAAACTTCATTCCACTGCCATGAGATGTTTCTCTGCTTGTTGTCCCTCTTTCTCATGTATACAAGAGTATAGATTTTATATAGCACTTCATGTATACAAGAGTATAGATGTTATATAGCACTTCATCACTTTTGTTATCACATGTACAAGAGTATAGATGTTATATAGCACTTCACTTTTGTTATCACTGCAGCAGACGGCTGTTCATTGTTGAGCATGTTTACCATCTGGTAAATGGTAAAAGGTGACATCTGCCCTAGTGACTCTTGTTCCACTCTCTACAAGGCAAAAAGTGACCTTTGTCCTAGTGATTCTGGTTCCCATCTCTACAAGACAAATGGTGACCTCTGCCCTAGTGATTCTGGTTCTCATCTCTACAAGACAAAAGGTGACCTCTGTCCTAGTGATTCTGGTTCTCATCTCTACAAGACAAAAGGTGACCTCTGTCCTAGTGATTCTGGTTCCCATCTCTACAAGACAAAAGGTGACCTCTGTCCTAGTGATTCTGGTTCCCATCTCTACAAGGCAAATGGTGACCTCTGTCCTAGTGATTCTGGTTCTCATCTCTACAAGACAAAAGGTGACCTCTGCCCTAATGATTCTGGTTCCCATCTCTACAAGGCAAAAGGTGACCTCTGCCCTAGTGATTCTGGTTCCCATCTCTACAAGGCAAATGGTGACCTCTGTCCTAGTGATTCTGGTTCCCATCTCTACAAGACAAAAGGTGACCTCTGTCCTAGTGATTCTGATTCTCATCTCTACAAGACAAATGGTGACCTCTGCCCTAGTGATTCTGGTTCCCATCTCTACAAGGCAAAAGGTGACCTCTGCCCTAGTGATTCTGGTTCCCATCTCTACAAGACAAAAGGTGACCTCTTTCCTAGTGATTCTGGTTCCCATCTCTACAAGACAAATGGTGACCTCTGCCCTAGTGATTCTGGTTCTCATCTCTACAAGACAAAAGGTGACCTCTGCCCTAGTGATTCTGGTCTCTCATCTCTACAGACAAAAGGTGACCTCTGTCCTAGTGACTCTTGTTCCAATCTCTACAAGGCAAAAGGTGACCTCTGCCCTAGTGATTCTGGTTCCCATCTCTACAAGGCAAATGGTGACCTCTGCCCTAGTGGCTACAAGGCAAATGGTGACCTCTGCCCTAGTGATTCTGGTTCCCATCTCTACAAGACAAATGATGACCTCTGTCCTAGTGATTCTGGTTCCCTTTTCTACAAGACAAAAGTGTGACCTCTGCCCTAGTGATTCTCGGTTCCCTTTTCTACAAGGCAAATGGTGACCTCTGCCCTAGTGATTCTGGTTCCCATCTCTACAAGACAAAGGTGACCTCTCCTAGTGATTCTGGTTCCCTTTTCTACAAGACAAAAGGTGACCTCTGCCCTAGTGATTCTGGTTCCCATCTCTACAAGACAAATGGTGACCTCTGCCCTAGTGATTCTGGTTCCCATCTCTACAAGGCAAATGGTGACCTCTGCCCTAGTGACTCTTGTTCCCATCTCCACAAGGCAAATGGTGACTTCTGCCCTAGTGATTCCACAAGGCAAATGGTGACTTCTGCCCTAGTGATTCTGGTTCTCATCTCTACAAGGCAAATGGTGACCTCTGCCCTAGTGACTATTGTTCCCATCTCTACAAGGCAAATGGTGACCTCTGTCCTAGTGATTCTGGTTCTCATCTCTACAAGACAAAAGGTGACCTCTGTCCTAGTGATTCTGGTTCCCATCTCTACAAGACAAAAGATGACCTCTGTCCTAGTGATTCTGGTTCCCATCTCTACAAGGCAAATGGTGACCTCTGCCCTAGTGATTCTGGTTCCCATCTCTACAAGGCAAAAGGTGACCTCTGCCCTAGTGATTCTGGTTCCCATCTCTACAAGACAAAAGGTGACCTCTGTCCTAGTGATTCTGGTTCCCATCTCTACAAGACAAATGGTGACCTCTGCCCTAGTGATTCTGGTTCTCATCTCTACAAGACAAAAGGTGACCTCTGCCCTAGTGATTCTGGTTCTCATCTCTACAAGACAAAAGGTGACCTCTGTCCTAGTGACTCTTGTTCCAATCTCTACAAGGCAAAAGGTGACCTCTGCCCTAGTGATTCTGGTTCCCATCTCTACAAGACAAAAGGTGACCTCTGCCCTAGTGACTACAAGGCAAATGGTGACCTCTGCCCTAGTGATTCTGGTTCCCATCTCTACAAGACAAATGATGACCTCTGTCCTAGTGATTCTGGTTCCCTTTTCTACAAGACAAAAGTTGACCTCTGCCCTAGTGATTCTGGTTCCCTTTTCTACAAGGCAAATGGTGACCTCTGCCCTAGTGATTCTGGTTCCCATCTCTACAAGACAAAAGGTGACCTCTGCCCTAGTGATTCTGGTTCCCTTTTCTACAAGACAAAAGGTGACCTCTGCCCTAGTGATTCTGGTTCCCATCTCTACAAGACAAATGGTGACCTCTGCCCTAGTGATTCTGGTTCCCATCTCTACAAGGCAAATGGTGACCTCTGCCCTAGTGACTCTTGTTCCCATCTCCACAAGGCAAATGGTGACTTCTGCCCTAGTGATTCCACAAGGCAAATGGTGACTTCTGCCCTAGTGATTCTGGTTCTCATCTCTACAAGGCAAATGGTGACCTCTGCCCTAGTGACTCTTGTTCCCATCTCTACAAGGCAAATGGTGACCTCTGCCCTAGTGACTCTTGTTCCCATCTCTACAAGACAAAAGGTGACTTCTGCCCTAGTGATTCTGGTTCCCTTTTCTACAAGACAAAAGGTGACCTCTGCCCTAGTGATTCTGGTTCCCATCTCTACAAGGCAAATGGTGACCTCTGTCCAAGTGATTCTGGTTCCCATCTCTACAAGACAAATGATGACCTCTGCCCTAGTGACTCTTGTTCCCATCTCTACAAGGCAAATGGTGACCTCTGTCCTAGTGATTCTGGTTCCCATCTCTACAAGGCAAATGGTGACCTCTGCCCTAGTGATTCTGGTTCTCATCTCTACAAGACAAAAGGTGACCTCTGTCCTAGTGATTCTGGTTCCCATCTCTACAAGACAAAAGGTGACCTCTGCCCTAGTGATTCTGGTTCTCATCTCTACAAGACAAAAGGTGACCTCTGTCCTAGTGACTTTTGTTCCAATCTCTACAAGGCAAAAGGTGACTTCTGCCCTAGTGATTCTGGTTCCCATCTCTACAAGACAAAAGGTGACCTCTGCCCTAGTGATTCTGGTTCCCTTTTCTACAAGGCAAAAGGTGACCTCTGCCTTTAGTGATTCTGGTTCCCATCTCTACAAGACAAAAGGTGACCTCTGCCCTAGTGATTCTGGTTCCCTTTTCTACAAGGCAAATGGTGACCTCTGCCCTAGTGATTCTGGTTCCCATCTCTACAAGGCAAAAGGTGACTTCTGCCCTAGTGATTCTGGTTCCAATCTCTACAAGGCAAAAGGTGACTTCTGCCCTAGTGATTCTGGTTCCAATCTCTACAAGGCACCTCCCATCAGATGTAAGTTCTGTCCCTGTCAGCTGGACTCATTCAGCTGCTCATAGCTTTCAATGTTGATGTTGTCTAGTCTCAACTTCTTTCTTCTACTTCTCTTGAGTGCCAAACAATCATTGTGAGTTTGTTTATGTGCTGAAATTGCTGTTGTATTACACAATTATGTGCTGAAATTGCTGTTGTATTACACAATTATGTGAAGACTTTCTCTCTCTCTCTCTGGGCGTGCGCTTGTGGGTGTGTCAGAGAGAGAGAGAGAGAGAGAGAAACAGACTTCGCTGGATGGCATGACTTTCTGATGACGATAAAGTTGAGAGAAGACAATAAAGAGTTTACAGAGGAAAACACAGTGTTTAGTGAGGACAATAATCTATGTTTAGTCAAATCAAAGAATATGAGCATAGTCTACACGAGTAGTCATACAATACACGCACACACACACAGAGTGAACAGCGGTGTACTGTGGCCTATTCCATCACAACTGAATGGCATGTGAGTGTGACACATACATTGCTGCAGCTATGGTTCTAAGAATGTTGCACATACATTGCTGCAGCTATGGTTCTAAGAATGTTGCACATACATTGCTGCAGCTATGGTTCTAAGAATGTTGCACATACATTGCTGCGGCTATGGTTCTAAGAATGTTGCACATAAATGCTGCAGCTACGGTTCTAAGAATGTTGCACATACATTGCTGCAGCTATGGTTCTAAGAATGTTGCACATACATTGCTGCAGCTATGGTTCTAAGAATGTTGCACATACATTGCTGCGGCTATGGTTCTAAGAATGTTGCACATAAATGCTGCAGCTACGGTTCTAAGAATGTTGCACAAACATTGCTGTGGCTACAGTTCTAGGAATGTCAGTCACACATACAGGTCAATCAATATAAAACTGGTTTCAGTGCCAGGAATGAGACATTCTTTCTACTGTTCCACATATACACACACCTCCCATGGAATATTTTAGGTAAATCAGTCAATCCACTGATACCACCCTTGGAATGTATCATCGATAACACAAGAGGTTGCATATTCTTATCGGGAGCAAGAAGTCTGGAGATGGAGACGACTGCTGGAGTGATATAGCCTAGCACACATTGTTGGGGACACAAGAAACAAGACACACAACAGTAGCAGATACATAAACATGGAATTGTTGCACCAGAGACACACAACAACAACACACAAAAATAGACATGGAATTGTTGCTTCAGGAACACAATGTCTATCACATAAAACAATACAGGCAGGTGAAGTGACAAGACACACACCAGGAACACAATGTCTATCACATGAAACAGTACAGGCAGGCGAAGTGACAAGACACACACCAGGAACATGATGTCTATCACATGAAACAGTACAGGCAGGTGAAGTGACAAGCACCAGGAACACTTACAGTACAGACAGGTGAAGTGACAAGTGAAGTGACAAGACACACACCAGGAACATGATGTCTATCACATGAAACAGTACAGGCAGGTGAAGTGACAAGCACCAGGAACACTTACAGTACAGACAGGTGAAGTGACAAGTGAAGTGACAAGACACACACCAGGAACATGATGTCTATCACATGAAACAGTACAGGCAGGTGAAGTGACAATACACACACCAGGAACATAATGTCTATCACATGAAACAGTACAGGCAGGTGAAGTGACAAGCACCAGGAACACTTACAGTACAGACAGGTGAAGTGACAAGACACACACCAGGAACATGATGTCTATCACATGAAACAGTGCAGGCAGGTGAAGTGACAAGACACACACCAGGAACATGATGTCTATCACATGAAACAGTACAGGCAGGTGAAACAGTACAGGCAGGTGAAGTGACAAGCACCAGGAACACTTACAGTACAGACAGGTGAAGTGACAAGACACACACCAGGAACACGATGTCTATCACATGAAACAGTGCAGGCAGGTGAAGTGACAAGACACACACCAGGAACACGATGTCTATCACATGAAACAGTGCAGGCAGGTGAAGTGACAAGACACACACCAGGAACATGATGTCTATCACATGAAACAGTGCAGGCAGGTGAAGTGACAAGACACACACCAGAAACACAATGTTTATCACATGAAACAGTACAGACAGGTGAAGTGACAAGACACACACCAGGAACACGATGTCTATCACATGAAACAGTGCAGGCAGGTGAAGTGACAAGACACACACCAGGAACATGATGTCTATCACATGAAACAGTACAGACAGGTGAAGTGACAAGACACACACCAGGAACACGATGTCTATCACATGAAACAGTGCAGGCAGGTGAAGTGACAAGACACACACCAGGAACACGATGTCTATCACATGAAACAGTACAAGCAGGTGAAGTGACAAGCACCAGGAACACTTACAGTACAGACAGGTGAAGTGACAAGACACACACCAGGAACACGATGTCTATCACATGAAACAGTGCAGGCAGGTGAAGTGACAAGACACACACCAGGAACACGATGTCTATCACATGAAACAGTGCAGGCAGGTGAAGTGACAAGACACACACCAGGAACATGATGTCTATCACATGAAACAGTACAGGCAGGTGAAGTGACAAGACACACACCAGGAACACGATGTCTATCACATGAAACTATGTACAGGCAGGTGAAGTGACAAGCACCCGGAACACTCTACAGTACAGACAGGTGAAGGACAAGACACACACCAGGAACATGATGTCTATCACATGAAACAGTTGCAGGCAGGTGAAGTGACAAGGACACACCCAGGAAACACGATGTCTATCACATGAAACAGTACAGGCAGGTGAAGTGACAAGACACACACCAGGAACATGATGTCTATCACATGAAACAGTACAGGCAGGTGAAGTGACATGACACACACCAGGAACACAATGTCTATCACATGAAACAGTGCAGGCAGGCAAAGTGACAAGACACACACCAGGAACATGATGTCTATCACATGAAAGAGTACAGGCAGGTGAAGTGACAAGCACCAGAAACACTTACAGTACAGACAGGTGAAGTGACAAGTGAAGTGACAAGACACACACCAGGAACATGATGTCTATCACATGAAACAGTGCAGGCAGGTGAAGTGACAAGACACACACCAGGAACACGATGTCTATCACATGAAACATTGCAGGCAGGTGAAGTGACAAGACACACACCAGGAACATGATGTCTATCACATGAAACAGTACAGGCAGGTGAAGTGACAAGACACACACCAGGAACACAATGTCTATCACATGAAACAGTGCAGGCAGGCGAAGTGACAAGACACACACCAGGAACATGATGTCTATCACATGAAACAGTACAGGCAGGTGAAGTGACAAGCACCAGGAACACTTACAGTACAGACAGGTGAAGTGACAAGTGAAGTGACAAGACACACACCAGGAACATGATGTCTATCACATGAAACAGTACAGGCAGGTGAAGTGACAAGACACACACCAGGAACATGATGTCTATCACATGAAACAGTACAGGCAGGTGAAGTGACAAGCACCAGGAACACTTACAGTACAGACAGGTGAAGTGACAAGACACACACCAGGAACATGATGTCTATCACATGAAACAGTGCAGGCAGGTGAAGTGACAAGACACACACCAGGAACATGATGTCTATCACATGAAACAGTACAGGCAGGTGAAACAGTACAGGCAGGTGAAGTGACAAGCACCAGGAACACTTACAGTACAGACAGGTGAAGTGACAAGACACACACCAGGAACACGATGTCTATCACATGAAACAGTGCAGGCAGGTGAAGTGACAAGACACACACCAGGAACACGATGTCTATCACATGAAACAGTGCAGGCAGGTGAAGTGACAAGACCACACCAGGAAGTGAGTGACACAGACAACAGCACAACACGGTCTATACATGAAACAGTGCAGGCAGGTGAAGTGACAAGACAACCAGGAAGATGCTATACATGAAACACGCAGGACAGTTACACAGAAACACACAGGAACATGATGTCTATCACATGAACATACAGTACAGGCAGGTGAAGTGACAAGAAGACAAGACACACACAGGAACATGATGTCTATCACATGAAAACAGTGCAGCAGGTGAAGTGACAAGACACACACCAGGAACATGATGTCTATCACATGAAACAGTGCAGGCAGGTGAAGTGACAAGACACACACCAGGAACACGATGTCTATCACATGAAACAGTACAGGCAGGTGAAGTGACAAGACACACACCAGGAACACAATGTCTATCACATGAAACAGTGCAGGCAGGCAGAAGTGACAAGACACACACCAGGAACATGATGTCTATCACATGAAACAGTACAGGCAGGTGAAGTGACAAGCACAGGAACACTTACAGTACAGACAGGTGAAGTGACAAGTGAAGTGACAAGACACACACCAGGAACATGATGTCTATCACATTGAAACAGTGCAGGCAGGTGAAGTGACAAGACACACACCAGGAACATGATGTCTATCACATGAAACAGTACAGACAGGTGAAGTGACAAGCACCAGGAACACTTACAGTACAGACAGGTGAAGTGACAAGTGAAGTGACAAGACACACACCAGGAACATGATGTCTATCACATGAAACAGTGCAGGCAGGTGAAGTGACAAGACACACACCAAGAACATGATGTCTATCACATGAAACAGTGCAGGCAGGTGAAGTGACAAGACAAGCACCAAGAACACATACAATACAGGCAGGTGAAGTGACAAGACACACACCAGGAACACAATGTCTATCACATGAAACGGTGCAGGCAGGTGAAGTGACAAGACACACACCAGGAACATGATGTCTATCACATGAAACAGTGCAGGCAGGTGAAGTGACAAGACAAGCACCAGGAACACGATGTCTATCACATGAAACGGTGCAGGCAGGTGAAGTGACAAGACACACACCAGGAACACGATGTCTATCACATGAAACAGTGCAGGCAGGTGAAGTGACAAGACACACACCAGGAACATGATGTCTATCACATGAAACAGTGCAGGCAGGTGAAGTGACAAGACACACACCAGGAACATGATGTCTATCACATGAAACAGTACAGGCAGGTGAAGTGACAAGACACACACCAGGAACACGATGTCTATCACATGAAACAGTGCAGGCAGGTGAAGTGACAAGACACACACCAGGAACACGATGTCTATCACATGAAACAGTACAGGCAGGTGAAGTGACAAGACACACACCAGGAACACGATGTCTATCACATGAATCAGTGCAGGCAGGTGAAGTGACAAGACACATACCAGGAACATGATGTCTATCACATGAAACGGTGCAGGCAGGTGAAGTGACAAGACAAGCTAAAGAACTACATCAACTCTCAGACACACATGCTGTTCCTTCCAATCTCCATCAGACTTCTCCCTTCAACACACAAAGTCTCCATCAGACTTCTCCCTTCTACACACAAAGTCTCCATCAGACTTCTCCCTTCACACACAGTCTCCATCAGACTTCTCCCTTCGACACACAAAGTCTCCATCAGACGTCTCCCTTCAACACACAAATTCTCCCTCAAACTTCTCCCTTCAACATACAAGGCCATCTTAGAATTCCTTCTACACACAAGGTCTCCCTCACGTGGAATGTTCCACTGTCTGTCTTGCCTGAACTGTTTGAGAATATAGCCTCTGTTCCACTGTCTGTCTCACCTGAACTGTTTGAGAACACAGCCCGTGTTGCACTGTCTCGCCTGAACTGTTTGAGACCACAGCCCATGTTGCACTGTCTCGCCTGAACTGTTTGAGACCACAGCCCATGTTGCACTGTCTCGCCTGAACTGTTTGAGAACACAGCCCGTGTTCCACTGTCTCGCCTGAACTGTTTGAGAACACAGCCCGTGTTCCACTGTCTCGCCTGAACTGTTTGAGAACACAGCGCCTGTTCCACTGTCTGTCTCGCCTGAACTGTTTGAGATCACAGCCCATGTTCCACTGTCTGTCTCGCCTGAACTGTTTGAGAACTCAGCCCGTGTTCCACTAGCTATCTGCCGTTCTGCAGCTGGAGGGCACAGCATGGACGGGTTACAATCAGAGACAACAACAGCAGATAACAGACTACACAATGGGTGAGATACAAAAGACATGAACAGACAACCTACTACACAATGGGTGAGATACAAGAGACATGAACTACAGACAACAGACTGGGTGCAATACAATCACATGAATGACTGGGATGGCAACATTCTCACATATCAACAAGTATTTACAAATATATGATATGCACAACTGTTAAACATCAAGAAATGTTTACCCTTGATAAATAATTCTCTAGATCATAAACAAACAGAGCCCACGAGATAACTGCAGCTGCAGGACTCTAAATATGAACATATGGCATCAACAGTTCTCAGTGCATGAAATACATCAGACACGGATATCAAGATGATCACACAGATATGATGTTTGCCTAGTACAGCATGACCATGTGATATCAAGATTATCACACAGACATGATATAACCCTAGACAGACATGACCATTTGTTCTGATCTACACAAGGCAACCTACTCCAGACTCAAACCATCTCCTCCTCGTCATCTAGCAACACCTTCTTGTCCTGCTCCTGGGCCACAGTGTCCGCTCTAAGGGCCGCTGCTTTCTCACTGAGACTAGAGACCTTGGACAGTCTTTCATACAGCCTGTAACAAACAGCACATCAGAGTCAGTTTCTGGCCACAATCATTGATTGATAGCAGCCATGATACAATCTATGATACCCTTATATATTCAATCTGTGATTCATTCATTCATTCAGTAGCATGTCCTTTACAGAACCTCGCTCCTATAACAACCTTCCGGAAAACCTCTCGATCATAAGCAAGATGTCCCGCGTCCGATACACCCATCTGGAGATCATCCCCCACATCCTGCACCCATCTTCTCTTTGGCCTTCCTCTTCCTCTCTTCCCAGGCATATACCCCTCCAATATTGTTCTCTCCAAACTTTCGTGACGTTTCAAGTGACCAAAATATTTCAATTTTCTTTGTTTTATCGTCTTTAATAGCCAACCTTCTTCAATATTCAGCTCTTGAAGTATGGATGCATTTGTTCTTTTCTTTACCCAAGATATTCTTAGAACTCGTCTATAACATTTATATTCAAAGGCATTTATGCGCTGCTTCAGCTTGTTTAGTAAGTGTCCAGGTCTCACAGGCGTATTTTGCAATGGGAAAGATGCATGCTCTTAAAAATCTAATTTTTGTAGTTCTGTCTGTCCCATTCCATAATTTATTCAGTTGTTTTAGTCTTTGAAAAGAATTGATAGTCGTCGTTTAATTTCTTTCATTGTGTCACCGTTGTTGGTAATCAATGACCCAAGATATTCAAAATTTTCCACCACCTCCAATTTTTCCTCATTAACATATATTTCTTTCTCCATAGTAGTTTTATCTGTATGGATTATTTTTGTTTTTGCTATGTTAAGATATAAGTTGTGATTTTCACTATTCAATTGGATTGAGGCTATTAGGTTTTCTATGCCATTCTGTGTTGTGGATAGTAATACTGTATCATCAGCATACCAAACCTCTGGTACGTCATGACACCGATATTTAGGGCATCATATAGCTCCCTGTTTATATCATCTCTCACATTTCTCATTATATTTTTGGCGTACAGGTTAAACAAATAGGGGGACAGCACACATCCCTATGATACCCTTACATTATACAACCTAAGTTACAACCTGTGATAACTTTATGTGATACAACCTATGATACCCTTAAATGATACAACCTAAGATACAACCTATGATACCCTTATATGATACAACCTATGATACCCTTATATGATACAACCTAAGATACAACCTATGATACCCTTATATGATACAACCTAAGATATAACCTATGATACCCTTATATGATACAAACTATGACACAACATATGATACCCTTATATGATACAATATATGATACCCTTATATGATACAACCTATGATACCCTTATATGATCCACCTAAGAACAACCTGTGATACCCTTATATGAAACCATTTGATACCCTTATATGATACAACCTAAGATACAACTCATGATACCCTTATATTAAACAACCTATGATACCCTTGTATAATACAATCTATGATACCCTCATATTATACAACATAAGATACAACCTATGATACCCATATATGATACAACCAATGATACACTTATATGATACAACCTATGATACCTTATATGATACAGTATACAACCTATGTAGAGAACCTATCATACATATGTAAACCCCTGATACATGAATAAAACCTATTATACATATGTACAACAATGATACATGTACAGAACCTATGATACATGTGCAGAACCTATGATACATGTACAGAACCTATGATCCATGTACAGAACCTATGATACATGTGCAGAATCTATGATACATATGTACAACCTTTGATATATGCACATAACCTATGATACATGTACAGAACCTGTGATATATGTACATAACCTATGATACATGAACACAACCTATGATACATGAACACAACCTATGATACATGTACAACCTATGATACATTCAAAGAACCTATGATACATGTACAACCTATATACATATGTACAACCTATGATACATGTACATAACCTATAAGACATATGTACAACCTATAAGACATATGTACAACCTATGATACATATTTACAACCTATGATACATATGTACAGAATCTATGATACATGTACAGAATCTATGATACATATGTACAACCTATGATACTTGTACAGAATCTATTATACATGTACAGAACCTATGATACATGTACAGAATCTATGATACATATGTACAACCTATGATACATATGTACAACCTATGATACTTGTACAGAATCTATTATACATGTACAGAACCTATGATACATGTACAGAATCTATGATACATATGTACAACCTATGATACAGGTACACAACCTATGATGCATGTACAGAACCTATGATACATATGTACAACCTATGGTACATATACAGAACCTATGATGCATATTTACAACCTATGATGCATATTTACAACATATGATGCATATTTACAACATATGATACATGTACAGAACCTGTGATACATGCACAGACCCTATGATACATGTACAAAACATATGATGCATGTACAGAACCTACGATACATGTACAGAACCTACGATATATATATACAACCTATGATAGATGTATAGAATCTATGATACATATGTACAACCTATGATTTTTTTTTTTTTGAATATCCTTTACAGGACATCACTGTCAACACCAGCATCTTTCAGCTGTATGTTGATTTCTTGGCAAGATTACGCTCAGTAGTTTGCCATTGCTTTCTGAACGGCCGGCCCACATACCCCGTAAGTTACAGATGCGATTCAAACCACTGCTGATTCTCACCGTCATCACGTTACCGACGAGAGTATACGAGATTACGGAGAAAAGTCATAACCTCTAAGCCACGAAGCCGGCACAACCTATGATACATGTACATAATCTATGATACATATGTACAACCTATGATACATGTACATAATCTATAATACATATATACAACTTATGATATATGTACATTATCTATGATACATATGTACAACCTATGATACATGTACATAATCTATGTCATAACAACAACCTATGATACATGTACATAATCTACAATACATATGTACAACCTATGATACATGTACATTATCTATGATGCATATGTACAACCTATGATACATGTACATAATCTATGATACATATGTACAACCTATGATACATCATGCACATAATCTATGATACATATGTACAACCTATGATACATGTACATAATCTATGATACATATGTAAAACCTATGATACATGTACATTATCTATGATACATATGCACAACCTATGATACTCACAAATAGAGCCACTGCTGGCATGCGAGTGCCATAAGTAGAAAGAAAGCACAGAACTTGAAGATGGTATCTCGGTCCAGGTGCTGTGGATAAGTGAGATCATGACAATCATGACAGACAGCAATATATGTGATTATACATCTATTACAGGAAACAGTGGCACTCTGATGTGACAGACAGCAATATATGTGATTAAACATCTATTACAGGAAACAGTGGCACTCTGATGTGAAAAGACAGCAATATATGTGATTAAACATCTATTACAGAAAACAGTGGCACTCTGATGTGACAGACAGCAATATATGTGATTAAACATCTATTACAGGAAACAGTGGCACTCTGATGTGAAAAGACAGCAATATATGTGATTATACATCTATTACAGGAAACAGTGGCACTCTGATGTGACAGACTGCAATATATGTGATTAAACATCTATTACAGGAAACAGTGGCACTCTGATGTGACAGACAGCAATATATGTGATTATACATCTATTACAGGAAACAGTGGCACTCTGATGTGACAGACAGTTCTATTCAGATTCTAATGTAGAGCTCAGAAGGTAGGACAGTAAAACAGAAGACAGTGAAGTGAAAGTGGAGACAGCAGAACAGTAGAACTGAAGACAGTGAAGAGAAAGTGGAGGAATCTCTGTGAACAACTATGAGGGAAACAAGCAGATAAGAGCAACTGATGAGCCAAGCCTCTGTGAACCTAACTGTGAACCTAGCTGTGAACTGAAACCTAGCTGTGAGAGAAAGCAGAGTAGAGCAACTGATGAGCCCAGCCTCTGTGAACCTAACTGTGAAGCTATCCTTGAAACTAACTATGCAGCTAACTATGAAGTTTTGAAAATTTTGAGAGAAGACATAGAGATATAGTGTGTGTGTGTGTGAGAGAGAGAGAGAGAGAGAGAGAGAGGAGAGAGAGAGAGAGAGAGGAGAGAGAGAGAGAGAGAGAGAGAGAGAGAGAGAGAGAGAGAGAGAGAGAGAGAGAGAGAGAGAGAGAGAGACAGACAGACAGACAGACAGACAGTGACAGAGACAGAGACTGAGTCAGGTGGACTATAAGTGTGGGTGTCAGTGACCCGTATACCCCACAATGGGACATTGTTCATGTGCCCTGTATGTCAGCAAACATGATTACTTGAAATCAATCATTCAACTATTGACACATATCTAATCAATCAATGGGTTAACCACGTGTCGAGCTAATCATGCGGCCATACACACTCGCATCTGGCAGATCAATGATTTTCTTAAGGCTAAAATATTTGAATTTCATAGTTTATATATCACTCCATGTCTGAAGGCTGACCCATTAGAATTTCACAGCTTATGTATCACTCCATGTCTGAAGACTGATCTATTATAATTTCACATTTTATAAATCACTCCATGTCTGAAGACTGACCCATTATAATTTCACAGCTTATGTATCACTCCATGTCTGAAGACTGACCTATTATAATTTCACATTTTATAAATCACTCCATGTCTGAAGACTGACCCATTATAAATTCACAGCTTATGTATCACTCCATATCTGAAGACTGACCTATTATAATTTCACAGTTTATAAATCACTCCATGTCTGAAGACTGACCCATTATAATTTCACAGTTTATAAATCACTCCATGTCTGAAAGGCTGACCTATTATAATTTCACAGTTTATAAATCACTCCATGTCTGAAGACTGACCTATTATAATTTCACAGTTTATAAATCACTCCATGTCTGAAGACTGACCCATTATAATTTCACAGCTTATGTATCACTCCATGTCTGAAGACTGACCTATTATAATTTCACATTTTATAAATCACTCCATGTCTGAAGGCTGACCCATTATAATTTCACAGCTTATGTATCACTCCATGTCTGAAGACTAACCTATTATAATTTCACATTTTATAAATCACTCCATGTCTGAAGACTGACCCATTATAATTTCACAGCTTATGTATCACTCCATGTCTGAAGACTGACCTATTATAATTTCACAGTTTATAAATCACTCCATGTCTGAAGACTGACCCATTATAATTTCACAGTTTATAAATCACTCCATGTCTGAAAGACTGACCTATTATAATTTCACAGTTTATAAATCACTCCATGTCTGAAGACTGACCTATTATAATTTCACAGTTTATAAATCACTCCATGTCTGAAGACTGACCCATTATAATTTCACAGCTTATGTATCACTCCATGTCTGAAGACTGATCTATTATAATTTCACATTTTATAAATCACTCCATGTCTGAAGGCTGAGCCATTATAATTTCACAGCTTATGTATCACTCCATGTCTGAAGACTGACCTATTATAATTTCACATTTTATAAATCACTCCATGTCTGAAGACTGACCCATTATAATTTCACAGTTTATATATCACTCCATGTCTGAAGGCTGACCTATTATAATTTCACAGTTTATAAATCACTCCATGTCTGAAGGCTGACCTATTATAATTTCACAGTTTATAAATCACTCCATGTCTGAAGGCTGACCTATTATAATTTCACAGTTTATAAATCACTCCATGTCTGAAGGCTGACCTATTATAATTTCACAGTTTATAAATCACTCCATGTCTGAAGGCTGACCTATTTATAATTTCACAGTTTCACTCCATGTCTGAAGGCTGACCAATTATAATTTCACAGTTTATGTATCACTCCATGTCTGAAGGCTGACCTATTATAATTTCACAGTTTCACTTCATGTCTGAAGGCTGACCTATTATAATTTCACAGTTTATATATCACTCCATTTCTAGGCATCTCTGCAGCATTGCCGCCTGCCTCCTGCTCTGAAGGCAACAAATAAATGTGGAGTTCTTACCTGTGAGTGAACAAACAAATGTGGGGTATTCTGTGAGTGAACAAACAAATGTGGGGTATTCTGTGAGTGAACAAACAAATGTGGGGTACTCTGTGAGTGAACAAACAAATGTGGGGTATTCTGTGAGTGAACAAACAAATGTGGGGTATTCTGTGAGTGAACAAACAAATGTGGGGTATTCTGTGAGTGAACAAACAAATGTGGGGTACTCTGTGAGTGAACAAACAAATGTGGGGTATTCTGTGAGTGAACAAACAAATGTGGGGTATTCTGTGAGTGAACAAACAAATGTGGGGTATTCTGTGAGTGAACAAACAAATGTGGGGTATTCTGTGAGTGAACAAACAAATGTGGGGTATTCTGTGAGTGAACAAACAAATGTGGGGTATTCTGTGAGTGAACAAATAAATGTGGGTACGAGTGAACAAACAAATGTGGGGTATTCTGTGAGCGAACAAAATAATGTGGGGTTCTCTGTGAGTGGTGAGTGAACAAACAAATGTGGGGTATTCTGTGAGTGAACAAACAAATGTGGGGTATTCTGTGAGTGAACAAACAAATGTGGGGTATTCTGTGAGTGAACAAACAAATGTGGGGTATTCTGTGAGTGAACAAACAAATGTGGGGTATTCTGTGAGTGAACAAACAAATGTGGGGTATTCTGTGAGTGAACAAACAAATGTGGGGTATTCTGTGAGTGAACAAACAAATGTGGGGTATTCTGTGAGTGAACAAACAAATGTGGGGTATTCTGTGAGTGAACAAATAAATGTGGGTACGAGTGAACAAACAAATGTGGGGTATTCTGTGAGCGAACAAAATAATGTGGGGTTCTCTGTGAGTGGTGAGTGAACAAACAAATTAAGGGGAGGGGTGTATTATGTGAGTGAACAAACAAGTGTGGGGCACTCACCTAGAAGTGAACAAACTAATGTAGGTCACTCACCTGTAACAATATGACCACCACAATGAGGTTCAATGGCACACGGAATATATTCATTGTGGTTGCCCTGGCTGGAAAACATGAACACAATTGTTGTATTAATATCTCATCAATGACATTATCTGATTAATGATAGAATCTCATCACTGACTGTATCTTCTCACTGACTGTATCGTATCACTTACTGTATCTTATCACTGACTGTATCTTATTACTGACACTGTCTCAACACTGACTGTATCTTATTACTGACACTGTCTCAACACTGACTGTACCTTATTACTGACACTATCTCATCACTGACTGTATCTTATTACTGATACTATCTCATCACTCACTGTATCTTATCACTCACTGTATCTCATCACTGACTGTATCTTATCACTGACTGTATCTCATCACTGACTGTATTTCATCACTGACTGTATCTTATCACTCACTGTATCTTATCACTCACTGTATCTTATTACTGACACTATCTCATCACTGACTGTATCTTATTACTGACACTATCTCATCACTGACTGTATCTTATTACTGCCACTATCTCATCACTCACTGTATCTTATCACTGACTGTATCTTACCACTGACTATCTTATCACTCACTGTATCTTATCACTCACTGTATCTTATTACTGACACTATCTCATCACTCACTGTATCTTATTACTGACACTGTCTCAACACTGACTGTATCTTATCACTGACTGTATCTTACCACTGACTATCTTATCACTGACACTATCTCATCACTGACACTATCTCATCACTGACAAGATGGTACCAGGGCAGTCTGTGTTCTCATTCAAGTGTCTAAGTGTTGCCCAGAAACTCTCCTCCCACTTGCTGTGTGTCCCACAGAGAGACTGGTGTCCCACAGAGACTGGACTCCCAGAAAGAAGTGTTGCCCAGAAAACTCTCCTCCCACTTGCTGTGTGTCCCACAGAGAGACTGGTGTCCCACAGAGACTGGACTCCCAGAAAGACTGGTGTCCCACAGACTGGTGTCCCAGAGAGGCTGATGTCCCAGAGAGACTAGTGCTCACAGAGACAGGTGTCCCACAGAGACAGGTGTCCTAGAGAATGGTGTCTCAGAGAGACAGGTGTCCCACAGAGACAGGTGTCCTAGAGAATGGTGTCTCAGAGAGACTGGTGTCCCAGAGAGACTGGTGTCCCAGAGAGAATGGTGTCCAAGAGAGACTGGTTGGTTAGTTAGTTAGTTAGTCGACAGATCATCCTCATTGCACATCGAACCATTCAGTCCATAAGTGCTCAGATCCCCTCCTCAGCAAATCCCGCAGCGTGTAGCGGCTAACGACACCAGTTCTGTGTTGGTTTATCAGTCTTCTTTGGCTTCCTGCGTAGTGTTCTTGTTTGGCCACCCCTCTTTTAATTTACTGTTCCTGCAGTCTGGCCATGGTGGTAGATTCACAGTCATCACTTGGTTCACGCAAAAGTCTTACTTCTCGTAGAGCATTCAGAATGTCAGCCTGGTCCATGGCGCGTCCACCCTCCACCGTAGCCTCACCTGCGATCTTGTCAGCCCGCTCATTCCCTTGTACTCCCGCATGCCCTGGCATGAAGATGAAACTAATCTTTGCCAGCCAAGACCGCTCCAGACACAGCAACCATTCTCTTCAGATCCCCCCCATCTCTATCCTCTTGAGCATGTTCATTGAGTCGCTAAGGAAACATGCCCTAGTGAATGTCTGTGTCTCGAGCCATGTTATTGCTTTACTTACTGCCATGACTTCCATAGTCAGGCTACTTGTGGTCTCAGTAAAAGCACCAGAGTCCTCCTTCACAATTCTCCCTCAGGCCTGAGCCGTAAAGGCCCATGAGCTTCTCACATGTCGGACGACCGACCCATCTGTGTAAATGACAGCATCACCATCTAGCGAATTCTCGAAAATCAACGCTTGTACTTCAGCCTCCACAGCAGCCGGATTTTCTTGTCTGCATTCCCTATCTAGTTGGATGCAAACTGAAAAGGATGTGCAGAAATCTGTGGTCACTTGTACCCACTCCTCGCCAGGTTCTAAGTCCTCAAGTGGACACACCTGTTGAAGAATGTCTTCGGCTTGACCCATCCACGACAGTCCTCTTTTTAACCTGCTGCCTTTCACCTTCATAATTTCACTATGCAGTGGATGTTGTGTGTTTACGTTACCTCTGAGGTAGGCGCGAGCTCTGCAGACTTGTATTCTGTCTTCAATGGTTGGAAAATCAAGAAGGTAGCGCATCGCCCTGCATGCTGTATCTCTTGTACATCCAAGAATAATGCGCATAGCTTCATTCTGTATCCTTTCCATCCTTTCTATCTGCTTATGGCTGAGAGTCAGGATTGCCATCGCATACTCAAACACAGACATGACCAGCCCCTCGTATAGAAGACATAGATGGCGCTGCTCACAGTTTGCTGCCGCCATCACCCACATCGCAGCCAAACCCTGCTTGGCCTTTATTATCCAGAGAGACTGGTGTCCCAGAGAGACTGGTGTCCCAGAGAGACTGATATTTTAGAGAGACTAGTGTCCCAGAGAGGCTGTTGTCCCACAAAGACAGGTGTCCCAGAGAGACTGGTGTCCCAGACAGACTGGTGTCCCAGACAGACTGGTGTCCCAGACAGACAGGTGTCCCAGACAGACTGGTGTCCCAGACAGACTGGTGTCCCAGACAGACTGGTGTCCCAGAGAGACTGATATTCTAGAGAGACTGTCCCAGAGAGGCTGATGCCCCAGAGAGGCTGATGCCCCAGAGAGACTAGTGCTCACAGAGACAGGTGTCCCAGAGAATGATGTCCCAGAGAATGGTGTCCCACAGAGACTGGTGTCCCACAGAGACTGGTGTCCCACAGAGACTGGTGTCCCACAGAGACTGGTGTCCCACAGAGACTGGTGTCCCAGGTGCCCTGGTCACTGATTGCTTGTCATGGCACAGAAATGGCTTCAGGATTCATTAAGTTGATACACACTGAATACGAATAAACATATTAAATATAATATAATAACTAAAAGTAGAACAGAATAGAATAGAATAGAATAGAATAGAATAGAATAGAATAGAATAGAATAGAATAGAAAAACTGATACATAATGGTAACCAAACTGTAAAACAAGGCTGTAGAAAGAGAACCACAGTTTGTACACATTTATGTGTGGCTGTAGACAGTCAGACAAACATACTGTATTTATGTGTGTGGCTGCAAACAGTGGGACACAAATTCTGTCTTTATGTGTGTGGCTGCAGACAGTGGGACACAAATACTGTCTTTATGTGTGTGGCTGCAAACATAAAGACACAAATACTGTCTTTATGTGTGTGGCTGAAGACAGTGAGACACGAATACTGTCTTTATTTGTGTGGCTGCAGACACTGAGACACAAATATTGTCTTTATGTGTGTGGCTGCAGACACTGAGACACAAATATTGTCTTTATGTGTGTGGCTGCAGAGAGTGAGACACAAATACTGTCTTTATATGTGTGGCGGCAGACTGAGGCACAAATACTATCTTTAAGTGTGTGGCTGCAGACAGTGAGACACCAATACTGTCTTTATGTGTGTGGCTGCAGACAGTGAGACACCAATACTGTCTGTATGTGTGTGGCTGCAGACAGTGAGACACAAACGGTGTCTGTATGTGTGTGGCTGCAGACAATGAGACACAAATAATATGAAAAGACATGACTCACTCTCCTCGGCCACATATTTGCCCCGCATGGTGCCCATGGACGGCCAGAAGATGCCCACGCAGGTCTCAAACACCAGGAACCCCATGAAGATGACCAGCTGGTTCTGTAAACATTCACACCAGTCATTCAAACATAGCCACTGGTTCCGTCATAGATTAACACCAGTCATTCAAACATAGCCACTGGTTCTGTCACAGATTCACACCAATTATTCAAACATAGCCACTGGTTCTGCCAAATGTTCACAACAGTCAGTAAAACATAGTCACTGGTTGTGTTATAGATTCACACCAATCATTCAAACATAGCCACTGATACTGCCATAGATTCACACCAGTCAGTGAAACATAGCCACAGGTTTTGTTATATATTCACATTAATCATTCAAATACAGCCACTGGTTCCATAAAAAATGCACACCAGTCTGTGGAACATAGCCATTGGTACTTTCATAGATTCACACCAATTATTCAAACATTGCCACTGGTTCTGTCATAAATTCACACCAATCATTCAAACATTACCACTGGTTCTGGGTTCTGTCAAAAATTCACATCAATCATTCAAACACAGTCACTGGTTCTGTCATAGATTCAGACAAATCATCCAAACACAGCCACTGGTTCTGTAAAAGATTTACACCAATCATTGGAACATAGTCACTGGTTCTTTCATAGATTCACACCAGTCAGTGAAACAAAGCCACTGGTTCTGCCATTGATTCACACCAGTCAGTGAAACATAGCCATGTTGGTTCTGTCAATGATTGCAGCCCTACAACTGGTTCTGTCAATGATTGCAGCCCTACAACTGGTTCTGTCAATGATTGCAGCCCTACAACTGGTCCTGTCAATGATTGCAGCCCTACAACTGGTTCTGTCAATGATTGCAGCCCTACAACTGGTTCTGTCAATGATTGCAGCCCTAAAACTGGTCCTGTCAATGATTGCAGACCTACAACTGGTCCTGTCAATTATTGCAGCCCTACAACTGGTTCTGTCAATGATTGCAGCCCTACAACTGGTCCTGTCAATGATTGCAGACCTACAACTGGTCCTGTCAATTATTCCAGCCCTACAACTGGTTCTGTCAATGATTGCAGCCCTACAACTGGTCCTGTCAATGATTGCAGCCCTACAACTGGTTCTGTCAATGATTGCAGCCCTACAACTGGTTCTGTCAATGACTGCAGCCCTACAACTGGTTCTGTCAATGATTGCAGACTTTTAACTGGTTCTGTCAATGATTGCAGTTCAAAACTGGTTCTGTCAATCATTTTCAGACCTACAACTGGTTCTGTCAATGATTGCAGCCCTACAACTGGTTCTGTCAATGATTGCAGCCTTATAACTGGTTCTGTCAATAATTCAAGACTTAAATCTGATTCTATCAATGAGTGCAGACTAACAACTGGTTCTGTCAAAGATTGCAGTCCTACAACTGGTTCTGTCAATGATTGCACTTACAACTAGTTCTGTCAATGATTGCAGCACTACAAGTTTGTGTGTCATACACATGTAATTCCATGTAAAATAGAACTGAAACACTCACCCCCTTGTACAAAATAGGTGTCATCAGACTGAGAGCTGCAACAAATAACACACCCCTGCAGAAACAAATAAGAGTGACAACGTCAGCTTTCCCTGCAACTGTTACTTGTGAATCTGCTGTTCTACATCACTTTGTCTCTCCAGAACATTCCGTGGTTGGCTCACTCGTGTAAAAATATACCACAGATTACTTGCTTACATAACTTGTGTAATGAAGTAATATACCACTGATGAACTCACACATGTAACAACATACCACAGATTACTTGCTTACATAACTTGTGTAATGAAGTAATATACCACTGATGAACTCACACATGTAACAACATACCACAGATTACTTGCTTACATAACTTGTGTAATGATGTAATATATCACTGATGAACTCACACATGTAACAACATACCACAGATTACTTGCTTACATAACTTGTGTAATGATGTAATATACCACTGATGAACTCACACATGTAACAACATACCACAGATTACTTGCTTACATAACTTATGTAATGATCTACTATACCACTGATGAACTCACACATGTAACAACATACCACAGATTACTTGCTTACATAACTTGTGTAATGATGTAATATACCACTGGAGAACTCACATATGTAACAACATACCACAGATTACTTGCTTACATAACTTGTGTAATGATCTACTATACCACTGATGAACTCACACATGTAACAACATACCACAGATTACTTGCTTACATAACTTGTGTAATGATCTACTATACCACTGGAGAACTCACACATGTAACAACATACCACAGATTACTTGCTTACATAACTTGTGTAATGATGTAATATACCACTGGAGAACTCACACATGTAAAAACATACTACAGATTACTTGCTTACATAACTTGTGTAATGATCTACTATACCACTGGAGAACTCACACATGTAACCACGTACCACAGATTACTTGCTTACATAACTTGTGTAATGATCTACTATACCACTGAGAACTCACATATGTACAACATACCACAGATTACTTGCTTACATAACTTGGGTAATGATCTACTATACCACTGAGAACTCACACATGTAACAACATACCACAGATTACTTGCTTACATAACTTGTGTAATGATGTAATATACCACTGGAGAACTCACACATGTAACAACATACCACAGATTACTTGCTTACATAACTTGTGTAATGATCTACTATACCACTGGAGAACTCACACATGTAACAACATACCACAGATTACTTGCTTACATAACTTGTGTAATGATCTACTATACCACTGGAGAACTCACACATGTAACAACATACCACAGATTACTTGCTTACATAACTTGTGTAATGATCTACTATACCACTGATGAACTCACACATGTAACAACATACCACAGATTACTTGCTTACATAACTTGTGTAATGATGTAATATACCACTGGAGAACTCACACATGTAAAAACATACTACAGATTACTTGCTTACATAACTTGTGTAATGATCTACTATACCACTGGAGAACTCACACATGTAACCACGTACCACAGATTACTTGCTTACATAACTTGTGTAATGATCTACTATACCACTGGAGAACTCACACATGTAACCACGTACCACAGATTACTTGCTTACATAACTTGTGTAATGATCTACTATACCACTGGAGAACTCACACATGTAACCACGTACCACAGATCTGCTGGTGTTGTGCCAGGGGTTCTCAATACTATACTCTAACTGGTGGTGTGCCAGGGGTTCTCAATACTATACTCTAACTGGTGGTGTGCCAGGGGTTCTCAATACTGTACTCTAACTGGTGTTGTGCCAGGGGTTCTCAATAATGTACTCTAACTGGTGGTGTGCCAGGGGTTCTCAATACTATACTCTAACTGGTGGTGTGCCAGGGGTTCTCAATAATGTACTCTAACTGGTGTTGTGCCAGGGGTTCTCAATAATGTACTCTAACTGGTGTTGTGCCAGGGGTTCTCAATAATGTACTCTAACTGGTGGTGTGCCAGGGGTTCTCAATACTATACTCTAACTGGTGGTGTGCCAGGGGTTCTCAATACTGTACTCTAACTGGTGGTGTGCCAGGGGTTCTCAATACTATACTCTAACTGGTGGTGTGCCAGGGGTTCTCAATACTGTACTCTAACTGGTGTTGTGCCAGGGGTTCTCAATAATGTACTCTAACTGGTGGTGTGCCAGGGGTTCTCAATACTATACTCTAACTGGTGGTGTGCCAGGGGTTCTCAATACTGTACTCTAACTGGTGGTGTGCCAGGGGTTCTCAATACTATACTCTAACTGGTGGTGTGCCAGGGGTTCTCAATACTGTACTCTAACTGGTGTTGTGCCAGGGGTTCTCAATACTGTTCTCTAACTGGTGTTGTGCCAGGGGTTCTCAATACTGTACTCTAACTGGTGGTGTGCCAGGGGTTCTCAATACTGTACTCTAACTGGTGGTGTGCCAGGGGTTCTCAATACTATACTCTAACTGGTGGTGTGCCAGGGGTTCTCAATACTGTACTCTAACTGGTGGTGTGCCAGGGGTTCTCAATACTGTACTCTAACTGGTGGTGTGCCAGGGGTTCTCAATACTATACTCTAACTGGTGTTGTGCCATGGGTTCTCAATACTGTACTCTAACTGGTGGTGTGCCAGGGGTTCTCAATACTGTACTCTAACTGGTGGTGTGCCAGGGGTTCTCAATACTATACTCTAACTGGTGGTGTGCCAGGGGTTCTCAATACTGTACTCTAACTGGTGGTGTGCCAGGGGTTCTCAATACTGTACTCTAACTGGTGGTGTGCCAGGGGTTCTCAATACTATACTCTAACTGGTGGTGTGCCAGGGGTTCTCAATACTATACTCTAACTGGTGGGTGTGCCAGGGGTTCTCAATACTGTACTCTAACTGGTGGTGTGCCAGGGGTTCTCAATACTGTACTCTAACTGGTGGTGTGCCAGGGGTTCTCAATACTGTACTCTAACTGGTGGTGTGCCAGGGGTTCTCAATACTGTACTCTAACTGGTGGTGTGCCAGGGGTTCTCAATACTGTACTCTAACTGGTGGTGTGCCAGGGGTTCTCAATAATGTACTCTAACTGGTGGTGTGCCAGGGGTTCTCAATACTGTACTCTAACTGGTGGTGTGCCAGGGGTTCTCAATACTATACTCTAACTGGTGGTGTGCCAGGGGTTCTCAATACTGTACTCTAACTGGTGGTGTGCCAGGGGTTCTCAATACTGTACTCTAACTGGTGGTGTGCCAGGGGTTCTCAATACTGTACTCTAACTGGTGGTGTGCCAGGGGTTCTCAATAATGTACTCTAACTGGTGGTGTGCCAGGGGTTCTCAATACTGTACTCTAACTGGTGGTGTGCCAGGGGTTCTCAATAATGTACTCTAACTGGTGGTGTGCCAGGGGTTCTCAATACTGTACTCTAACTGGTGGTGTGCCAGGGGTTCTCAATAATGTACTCTAACTGGTGGTGTGCCAGGGGTTCTCAATAATGTACTCTAACTGGTGTTGTGACAGGGGTTCTAAATAATGTACTCTGACTGGTGTTGTGACAGGGGTTCTTAATACTCTCTAACTAGCGTGCTGGTGTTGTGCCAGGGGTTCTCAACATGGTTCTCTAACTGGTGTTGTGCCAGGGGTTCTCACTGCTGTTTAATCTCTGCAGGGCTATGTCCAGCCTGTGTCTGATTTCTGAAGTCCCCACTGCTGATTATAGAGCCTAGATATTCTCAAGTGTGAACATTGTGTTCATTGTTGGCTGGCCTGTAGTTGTGTGTGTGGACATGTTCATCGTTTCAGACACTCGCAGACACTGTGCTGTACCAGGCTAGGCTGGTGTAGAGATGTCAACGGGTGCTTACCTCATGAATGACTCAACTGAGGTGAACTTGCACAGAAGTTTGAACAGGGACGAGCCAATCATCAGTGAGACCTGCAACAAGCACAAGACAACAATCTGTCAGACAACGTACTGTACATGTGACATATATTGTATGTGTGACATATAGCTTATGTTTGTTCTCTCTGACCTCCACAACAGTGACATCATTAAACTCCTACCTGAACTCCCCAACAGTGACATCATTAAACTCCTACCTGAACCCCCCCCCCCCCCAACAATGGCATCATTAAACTCCTACCTGAGCTCCCCAACAGTGACATCATTAAACTCCTACCTGAGCTCCCCAACAGTGACATCATTAAACTCCTACCTGAGCTCCCCAACAGTGACATCATTAAACTCCTACCTGAGCTCCCCAACAGTGACATCATTAAACTCCTACCTGAGCTCCCCAAAATGACATAATTAAACTCCTACCTGAACTCCCCAACAGTGACATCATTAAACTCCTACCTGAACTCCCCAACAATGGCATCATTAAACTCCTACCTGAGCTCCCCAACAGTGACATCATTAAACTCCTACATGAGCTCCCCAACAGTGACATCATTAAACTCCTACCTGAGCTCCCCAACAGTGACATCATTAAACTCCTACCTGAGCTCCCTAACAGTGACATCATTAAACTCAGACCTGAACTCCCCAAAAGTGACATCATTAAACTCCTACCTGAGCTCCCCAACAGTGACATCATTAAACTCCTACCTGAGCTCCCCAACAGTGACATCATTAAACTCGGACCTGAACTCCCCAACAATGACATCATTAAACTACTACCTGAACTCCCCAACAGTGACATCATTAAACTCCTACCTGAGCTCCCCAACAATGACATCATTAAACTCCTACATGAACTCCCCAACAGTGACATAATTAAACTCCTACCTGAACTCCCCAACAGTGACATCATTAAACTCCTACCTAGACTCACCATGAATGCAGCAAACATGTGACCATGAACTCACCATGAATGCAGCAAACATGTGACCATGAACTCACCATGAATGCAGCAAACATGTGACCATGAACTCACCATGAATGCAGCAAACATGTGACCATGAACTCACCATGAATGCAGCAAACATGTGACCATGAACTCACCATGAAAGCAGCACAGATGTTACCATGAACTCACCATGAATGCAGCACAGATGTTACCATGAACTCACCATGAAAGCAGCACAGATGTTACCATGAACTCACCATGAAAGCAGCACAGATGTTACCATGAACTCACCATGAAAGCAGCACAGATGTTACCATGAACTCACCATGAAAGCAGCACAGATGTTACCATGAACTCACCATGAAAGCAGCACAGATGTTACCATGAACTCACCATGAATGCAGCACAGATGTTACCACGAACTCACCATGAAAGCAGCACAGATGTTACCATGAACTCACCATGAATGCAGCACAGATGTTACCATGAACTCACCATGAAAGCAGCACAGATGTTACCATGAACTCACCATGAAAGCAGCACAGATGTTACCATGAACTCACCATGAAAGCAGCACAGATGTTACCATGAACTCACCATGAAAGCAGCACAGATGTTACCATGAACTCACCATGAAAGCAGCACAGATGTTACCATGAACTCACCATGAATGCAGCACAGATGTTACCATGAACTCACCATGAAAGCAGCAAATATGTGACCATGAACTCACCATGAAAGCAGCAAATATGTGACCATGAACTCATCATGAAAGCAGCAAATATGTGACCATGAACTCATCATGAAAGCAGCAAATATGTTACCATGAACTCACCATGAAAGCAGCAAATATGTGACCATGAGGGATGTCTGTATGCTCCTCCTCCACCTGGCCCAGCACCCCGGCCTTGGCTTTGTACACAATGCTGAGAGACGGAGTCCACTCCAACACGAAGCAGTACATTGCTCCCTCAAACAGCGACTGGATGAGGCCCAAACACATGACTTTATGATCTGGGGACACACAACATCAAGTGCAGGATATAGTTCACTGATCAGATCAACTAAACCTGGGAAACAATACACACATGCATATCAGTTATCAGTTATCAGTTGGGGTATCTTCATTGCACGCTGGACAAGTCCATAGGTGCTCAGATCCTCCCCCCAGCGTATGCATCAATGTTCGGTAGCTAATAGTGCCAGTTCTGTGTTGGTTGACGAGGCGCTTTGTTTTCCCAATGTACCTCTCGTGTCTGGCCGTGCCAATTCTTACTCCCAAGTCTTTCATCCTGGACAGCAATGTGGATTCACTGACGTCAAAATCCTCTGTTCTGGACATATCTTTAAGGACGTTAATAACATCAGCACGATCCATAGCCTGACCATCTACAGGGGGTGCAGAGCCAGCCAGTTTATCAGCTCATTCATTTCCCTCGACTCCCGCATGTCCCGGGACGAAGATGAAGGTGACTTTACGGACAACAGACTTCCACGGCGATTCAGTCCACTGTCTACGTACAGATCCAGCTTCGACCTTCTGAATCATGCTCATTGAATCACTTAGTACACACACGTTGGTATAATGCTGTGATTACAGCCATATGAAAGCCTGTGTAACTGCCATCACCTCCATCGTCATGCTGCTCGTGGTCATAGAGTGGGCACCACTGGATTCTTGAACGGTTCGGCCCGCTGAACGGGCTGTAAATGCCCACGCACTTCTCTGCTGCTTTACAACAGATCCATCTGTATAGATGAGCACTTCGGGGCTATCTGAGTGTTCACAGATGAACGCGTTAACCTCTTCATTGACAGCGGCAGGGTTCTGCTCTCTGCATCGCCTGTCGAGTGTGATAATGCAAGAGAAAGTGCACTTAAAAGCTGGAGGCACCGGCACTCATTCCTTGCCGGAGTTGATACTGGTAAGACTGCAGACCTGTCTGACGACATCTTCTGCCCAACCCATCCATGACTTGCCCCTCTTTAGCCTGTCACCCTTTTCTCTGAATATAGCGTCAAGCAGAGGGTGCCGCTCATCTGCACTTATATTTAAGTATGCACGAGCTCTCAAGATCTTGATCTTGTGGTTCATTGTCGGGAAGTCATGGAGGTATCTCATTGCTAAACAGCTGGTGTCTCTCGTGCAGCCCAAAATGATGCGCATGGCTTCGTTTTGTACTTTTTAAAGTCTTCCAATCTGTGTAGGGCTGACAGTGAAGATGGCCAGGGCATACTCGATGGGTGAAAGCACCAGTCCTTGGAACAGAAGTATTAGCAGTCTTTGCTCAATATTGGCAGTCGCCATGACTCTCATTGCTGACAAACATTTTCGGGCTTTCGTTATGACATAATCAATATGATCTCTGAAAGACAGGTTACGATCGAACGTCACGCCAAGATATGTCATTGGTTGGGTTATACTCAAAATGCTCCCATCCATTCTTACTGCCGGCAGGTCTGTGTTCACAATATGGTTGTTTAGGGAGAACCATGTAACCGATGCCTTTGCAGGGTTGACAAGAGCACCGGCATCAGCACACCATGAAGAAATTCTATCTAGTTCGTCCTGCATATCATTGGCAACCGCCTGTCTATCTCGACCCTGTCGATACACGAGAATATCGTCAGCAAATGACAGAGTCCTACCCCTCCCGTCCAACTATTGTTCAGTGATCGGCACCGTATACACGTTGAATAGTACTGGGACAGTGGTGAACCCTGCGGCAATCCTGGACATATCGTTATCGGCTCAGAAGACCAACTCCCGCATCTTAGCACCACCTTCCTTTGGAGCAGAACTGCAGCTATCCATCATGCAAGGTAAGGGTGCACGTTCAGTCTGAGGAGGGTTTGCGTCAAGTGCTCAAAGGATACTCTATTGTATGCGTCCTCTAAGTCTATGGCGGCTGCACATGTCTCTTCTCTGACCTGAAATCCTTAGTAAACATCTTGAGCAAAGACTGCCGTATTCAGCCATGACTCTTTGTTACGTCTGTATCCTCCAAGTGTGGGCGGGAAGCAGCCGAGTTGTTCCAAGTCACAAGCAAGTCTGTGTGCTACAATTTTCTCCAGTAGCTTGCCAGCAGTGTTCTGCATCGTAATGATTCTGTAGCCACTTATCTTGGAATGGTCTTTGTTCAGTTTTGGCAGCGGCAGCAAGTAGCTGTGTAGCCATTCCTCTTTGATCTGATCCCTCTGGATACTGGTGTTGAATTCTCTGGCCAGTTCTTCCATGTCATCATCTGACATCACCAGTAGGTCACCATATCGGATGCTGTCTGGGCCTGGGGCGGTGTTAGGTGATCGCATGTATTGTCTCAGCTGTGATTATGCATTCTTCGCCTGTCCCGACCCCCTCACACAACATGCATATGTCCATGTCTAGTTTGTTCTCATCATGTGTACATTTACAGCATGCGTACATTAGCATCATGCGTACATTAACATCATGTGTACATTAACATCATGAGTGCATTCACAGCATGTGTACATTCACAGCATGTGATCTCTGGCAGTGCAAGATGTAAGTCACTGATGAGATCAACAGTATGGTTCAACACTTTAATTCAGTGGCTAATAGACATAGTTGTGTGGTTCAACATGTTACTTGAGTGGCTAATAGACTTATAGTTCTGTGGTTCAACACTTTAATTCAGTGGCTAATAGACTTATAGTTGTGTGGTTCAACATGTTACTTGAGTGGCTAATAGACTTATAGTTGTGTGGTTCAACACGTTAATTCAGTGGCTAATAGACTTATAGTTATGTGGTTCAACACTTTAATTCAGTGGCTAATAGACTTATAGTTGTGTGGTTCAACATGTTACTTGAGTGGCTAATAGACTTTATAGTTATGTGGATCAACATGTTACTTGAGTGGCTAATAGACTTATAGTTATGTGGTTCAACATGTTACTTGAGTGGCTAATAGACTTATAGTTATGTGGTTCAACACGTTAATTCAGTGGCTAATAGACTTATAGTTATGTGGTTCAACACTTTAATTCAGTGGCTAATAGACTTATAGTTGTGTGGTTCAACATGTTACTTGAGTGGCTAATAGACATAGTTGTGTGGTTCAACATGTTACTTGAGTGGCTAATAGACATAGTTATGTGGATCAACACTAATTTAGTGACTAATAGACTTATATTGTGTGGTTCAACACTTTACTTGCGTGGCTAATAAACTTATAGTTGTGTGGTTCAACAGTTTACTTGCGTGGCTAATAGACTTAAAGTTGTGTGGTTCAACAGTTTACTTGCGTGGCTAATAGACTTATAGTTGTGTGGTTCAACACTTTACTTGTGTGGCTAATAGACTTATAGTTGTGTGGTTCAACACTTTAATTCAGTGGCTAATAGACTTATAGTTGTGTGGTTCAACACTTTAATTCAGTGGCTAATAGACTTATAGTTGTGTGATTCAACACTTTAATTCAGTGGCTAATAGACTTATCTGATTCTCTGCTAAACAAAAAGTGGGTCCTGACCAAACATAAATTGATGGCAGAAAGTGGGAAGTAGGGGTGTGTAACAATAATAGTTACAATGATTAAATTGTTCAAATGGTAGCATATATATTGTACCCCCCCCCCCTGTTTCAGGATATTGCAGTCAACACCAGCATCTTTCAACTGTATGTTGATTCCTAGGCTAGATTACGCTCATCAGCACGCCATGACTTTCTGAGCGACCGGCTCCATACTCTCATAAGTCACTGGCGCGACTCAAAATATATTGTATTATACATCAATTTAAAGAAGATTGCACAAGGAACATGATATGACAGTGTTAATAATTATGTGAGATGTTAGAAAAATTATAACAATAATGATATATTATATAACAACAATTTAAATAAAAAGGGTGTAAATTATTTAAAATTTCCACTTCCAAGGGGTTATTTCTTATCCTTTGAAGATAATCCTGTTACATTTACTGAATAATGATAAACACTAAAAAAAAAAAAAACACTAAAACTAACTGAACTCTTTGAAAAATTACCTGCAGAAAGAAAAACAGTGGAAGAAGAATGGGAAATGTTCAAATCAAGCATTTTAAATACTGCAAAAATAACATGTGGAACCACACACAAAAAAACGCAAAACACGGTTAAAGAAAATAACAAGTTGGTGGAACGCAGAAGTAAAGGAAGCGGTAAAAGATACAAAGGAAAAATATAAAAAGTGGTTGAAGAGCAAACAGGAATGTGATTACATAGAATATAGAATAGCGAGAAGACATGTGAATAGAATAGTAAAGAGGGAAAAACAAAAAGACTGGGAAGAGCATGGAGAAACCCTAAATAAAAACTACAAGGTGGCAACTAGAATCTTCTACAAAAAGATAGGTGCAATGCAAACCAGAGGAGAACCCTTTGACCCAACTGAAATAATTAACAGCGAAAATGGAGAACCAATAAGTGAACAAAAACAAATCCTAATAAGATGGAAGCAGTATTTCGAACAACTTCTCAACATCCCATCAGATGTCACAGGAATTCAAGAGACCTATACAGATGTCACCGAAGAACTAGAACCAGACATACTAAAAGAAGAAATTATAAAAGCTATCAGATTAGCCCCATTGAACAAATCACAGGGACAGGATGAAATACCAAATGAACTAATTAAAACAGCAAGAGAAGTAGGAACAGCTTGGCTACATAGACTATTCAACCATGTTTGGGTAGAACAACAGACACCACGAGACTGGGGAAACACCATAATTATCCCAATTTGGAAAAACAAAGGCAACAAAAGAGACTGCACACAATACAGAGGCATTTCACTGTTGAGTCATACTGGGAAAATATTTTGCAAAGTTCTAGAAAAAAGATTACGGACTACTTTAGAACCCCAGCTAAGCGAAACACAGCTTGGATTTAGGAAAAACAACGGATGCACAGATGCCATTTTTGCTCTTAGACAACTTATAGAAAAATCAATCGAATTCAATGAAACACTCTACTTAGCCTATCTGAGCACCTATGGACATGTCCGGAGTGCAATGAAGATACCCCAACTGATAACTGATAACTCTACTTAGCCTTTGTTGACCAAGAAAAGGCATTCGATAGAGTAGATAGAAACAAGCTGTGGGAAATCCTTAAACAATATGGAGTGAGTACACATCTAACAAACCTATGTAGAAGTTTATACAACAACAGTGAATGCATAGTGAGAGCAACTGGAGGACACTCAGAACCCTTCACCATAAGATCTGGAGTACGACAAGGTTGCGTCCTGTCCCCTCTCTTGTTCATAACATATATAGACAACATATGTAAAGAAATCAGCCAAGCAGAGACAGCAAGAATACCGCATGACGAGAACACAGAAGAAGAACCATCTGCAAATCTAACCATTAGAGAACTCCTGTTTGCGGATGACCAAGCACTAATAGCAAAATCAGAAGCTGAATTACAAGACCACATGAATAGTCTAAACGAAATGTGTAGGGAACATAACATGAAAATTAGCACAAGCAAAACAGAGGTAATGACTATAACTAAAGAAGAACAAACAACAATTCACCTAAAAGAACATCCCTTGAAACAAGTAAAGAGTTTCAAGTATCTAGGAAGTATAATATCATCAAATGGCAGATCAGAAGACGAGATCGAAAATAGGTGCAATAAGGCAAATCAACTCATTGGACAAATGGCACCAATACTAAAGAACAAACATGTATCAATAACTACTAAGAAAGCACTTTACAACACAATCTTCCTGCCAACTCTATGCTACCAATGCCAAACCTGGACAATGACAGAAAAAGAGAAAAGAAAAATCACAACAACAGAAATGAGGTTCCTGAGACGAATACTCAACGTATCAAGAAGAGATAAGATCAGAAATTAAGAAATCAGGACTAAAGCAGCACTAGATTTTATCAGAAAACAGCAAGTCAAATGGTTTGGCCATGCAAGTAGGTTACCAGTCAACAGCATACCACAACAAGCAATGATGTACAGACCAGATGGAATCAGAGGAAGAGGCCGACCACGTAAACGTTGGACGGAGGGAATAGCAGAGTCCATGGGAATATCGATACATGAAGCCCATACTCGGGCACTCTCACGAAGTTTATACTTCACCTCGACACCACAAGGTACAAGAGGAACATGATGATGAGATGATGAGATGAGATGAGATAAGATGATGATAAACACACCACTTTTCTTCACCAATATCACAAGAACTGCTCCATAACACCAAGAAAACACACTTAAAAAGTCATATTTGTGAAGCACATCATTTTCACACAAAATGGAAAATGTCAGGAACACACAAGGCAGATTGTACTGAAAAACAATATATACACTATTTTCTATTTAGTTATAATTATTATTCTTTTAAATTTAATTATTTCAATACTCCTTAAATACTTTATGATAGACAAAGCAAACTTAGGGGCACAAGTGTGGCCCGTTAGAGCAAGCCTAATTCGACATAATGACAAACTTTCACGGTTAGTTTTGTTTTCCATTCTAAATAATGTATTTTAATTGAATAACCACATTAACCGCATGCTATCAGTTTAAAATCTGTCACAAAGTCTTTTAAATCAGAATAACTATAACCTAAGATTGTTTAAAAGTATTATCTAATGTAAATATGCGAGGCTGAAAATCAGAAGGTGTTGTCACTTCTAAAATCAAACATGTAACCACAATTGAACTAAAAATTCTGCTCAAATTTGAGATGCTTGCTACCTCACGTCCAGTATTTTCTAATGAGACTTTTTCCAGTGTAAAATGACATTTACTGGGCATTAAAATTACGGAAGATTCGCGACATGAAACAAATAATGAACTGTCAACATATCGCCATTATTGCGGAGCATGGCAGAGAAGGGATGTTACTTTGCGCCCTTAAAGTGGCGCATGGCAGAGGACCAGTTAAAGTTGTGTGGTTCAACACTTTTGACTGGCTAATAGACTTATAGTTGTGTGGTTCTAGCACATCTGGACACTTCCTTCTCTGGTGACAGCTATGATCAGTGACTGGGGTCCATCTTGTGCTCCATCTGTTCTTGCATACCTGCTACGGTTCTGTCTATGATTGATGCAATAAGAACTTCTTTCATGTTCTCCATGGAAGAGTGAATAACTTTCTTTAAGAAGTGTGGAGCTCTTCCTGGACAGTGTTCACAAATAAACTGCAGAGAGATCAGCTCCAGTCAAACTCCTCATGGTACCACCAAAGGCACCAAGTCTGGAACAACATCTTCTGTGTGTAAAGTGCACAATAGATAACAGAATATAGCTTGTATTTTCTGCAGGATGCATGTGTCATTACTTTGTAAGTTTGTATTATCTGAGGGATGGATGTGTCATGACTTTGTAAGCTTGAATTATCTGAGGGATGGATGTGACATTACTTTGTAAGCTTGTATTATCTGCAAGATGCATGTGTCATTATTTCGTAAGATTGTATTATCTGAGGGATGCATGTGTCATGACTTTGTAAGCTTGTATTATCTGAGGGATGGATGTGTCATGACTTTGTAAGCTTGTATTATCTGAGGGATGGATGTGTCATGACTTTGTAAGCTTGTATTATCTGAGGGATGGATGTGTCATGACTTTGTAAGCTTGTATTATCTGAGAGATGGATGTGTCATTACTTTGTAAGCTTGTATTATCTGAAGAATGGATGTGTCAATACTTTGTAAGCTTGTATTATCTGAGGGATGGATGTGTCATTATTTTGTAAGCTTGTATTATCTGAGGGATGGATGTGTCATTACTTTGTAAGCTTGCATTATCTGAGGGATGGATGTGTCATTACTACTAGAGAACAAGAAAACGTGAGCAGCTGGGATCATGATAACCAACACGAACACACTGCTCACCATCTCTGATGGCCTTGATTGCTGTCATGAAAGAGTGAGAGATGTTACTGCTCTTGTCTCCATAGTTCTCGGTCCATGTCATCACTATCACCAGCACCATGATCATCAGAACTGTCAGGGACACATCAAATGGTGCTCTGGCAACATCAAACACTCAATTACAGCAACATCAAACAGTCAGTTACAGCAACATGATCATCAGAACAGTCAACTTACAATGGTCAAGATCTCACAGAACTAAGAGTATCTAAGTAACTTACAATGGTCAAGTTCTCCCAGAACTACAGAGCATCTACAGACTTACAATGATCAAGATCTAACAGAACTACATAGTATCTACAGTCAAATTACAATGATCAAGTTCTCACAGAACTTTGAGTACCTACAGTAAACTTACAATGGTCAAGATTTCACAGAACTATGAGTATCTACATTCAACTCACAATGATCAAGATCTCACAGAACTACAGAGAATCTACAGTCAACCTACAATGATCAAGTTCTCACAGAACTAAAGACAGAGTATCTACCGTCAATTTACAATGATCAAGTTCACATGGAAATAAGAGTATCTACAGTAAACTTACAATGGTCAAGTTCTCCCAGAACTTCAGAGCATCTACAGTCAACTTACAATGATCAAGTTCTCCCAGAACTACAGAGCATCTACAGTCAATTTACAATGATCAAGTTCTCCCAGAACTACAGAGCATCTACAGTCAACTTACAATGATCAAGTTCTCCCAGAACTACGAGTATCTACAGTTAACTTACAGTGGTCAATTTCTCCCAGAACTACAGAGTATCTACAGTCAACTTTCAATGGTCAAGATTTCACAGAACTATGAGTATCTACAGTCAACTGACACTGTGGGACAAACAGCATCTTCAAAAGCACAATGTAGCATACACTCAGAGAAATCAGCCAAAACATGGCTGGTCTGTGCTGCAGCCAAAACATGGCTGGTCTGTGCTGCAGCCAAAACATGGCTGGTCTGTGCTGCAGCCATCCTCAAGTGTACAAGACAGCCAAGGAAACACATTCTGCTTTTGGGATGTGTGAGGGTGCGAAAAAAACGTATGTGTATGTATGCATATGTGTGTGTGTGTACGCAGGTATGTGTGAAGTGTGTAAGTGGTATATGTGTGTATATGCATGTATGTGTATGTATGCATATGTTTGTGTGCACTGATGGGTGCATGTGCATGTGTAGTAAGACAGGGTGAGTCGACACCTTCAGTGGAGTCAGAAGTCTAGAGGAGTGATGGTGACTCACTCACACATAGCCAAACATTCCAGAGGTCTAGAGAAGTGATGGTGATTCACACGTAGCCTAACATGTCAGAGGTCTAGAGAAGTGATGGTGATTCACACGTAGCCTAACATGTCAGAGGTCTAGAGAAGTGATGGTGACTTACACGTAGCCAAACATATCCGCAAACTTCTGGGCCACCAGCCCGGCCAGGATGGCCACCACAGAGTTGCCCAGCACCCCCAGGCTGAAGATGTTGCCCAGCAGACTGGAGTCGAACCCACGCTGTCAGAGCAAACAACATGGCAGTTGAGCATCTGGTATCAATGTCTACATGTCTTAGTTCACAAATACACATCACGGCACAGTGGTCAAGATTCACACCTACACACGCAGAGTGGTCAAGATTCACACCTACACATACAAAGTGGTCAAGATTCACACGTATACATACAGAGTGGTCATGATTCACACATATACAGAGTGGTCAAGATTCACACCTACACACGCAGAGTGGTCATGATTCACACATATACATACAGAGTGGTCATGATTCACACCTATACATACAGAGTGGTCAAGATTCACACGTATACATACAGAGTGGTCATGATTCACACCTACACATGCAGAGTGGTCATGATTCACACCTACACATACAGAGTGGTCAATATTCACACACAGAGTGGTAAAGATTCACACCAACACAGAGAGTGGTCAAGAATCACACCTACACACAGATTTGTCAAGATTCATATTCACACATACAGTGTGGTCAAGATTCACATATACATATACAGAGGGTCAAGATTCACATCTATACATACAGAGTGGTCAAGATTCACATCTATAAAGAGAGTGGTCAAGATTCAAACCTTTTACATTGGCACCTTGCCGTCTTGACAGATGATAGTTTGTTACATTGTGCTTCAAAAAGGTTTAATAACTACAACCCATGGCGGTGACGAATGTGACTGATAATTCAAATTTGCGCTGTAAATGTTCATCCACAGTGGATGATTGTGAACACATGGTCATTTTACCATCATGCACCATCTTACGTCTCACATACTCGGTGTGTGACTTATCTGCAATAATTTTCTCCTTTGCCTTTATTCCATTTCTGATATTTGCCCTCCATGCAACACATTCAGCGGTGACTTGCTCCCAATGTGCATTATCAATGCCTGTATCAATTATGTCCTGCTTACAAACATCTTTGTATCATACTAGAGGCCGACCCTGAGATCTCTTACCCATCTGTAATTCACCAAACAAGATGTCGTTTGGTATTCTACCATCATCCATCCTCCTAATGTGTTCTATCCATCTAAGTCTATGAAGACTGAGCATGGAATATACCGTCACATAACCTGATCTTTTCAATACTTCAGTATTTGTGATTTTGTCTTGCCACTTAATACCCAAGTATTCTTCGCAGACACCGCATATGAAAGCTGTTTAAACATTTCTCTTGACGTGAGTAAGTTGTCCAGGTTTCACTGCCATAAAGAAGAGTACTAAGGACACAGGCTTGATAGACAAGGACTTTTGTTTTGGCAGTAAGCTTCCTGTTCTCCCAGACTTTTTCTTAACCTGTTCATTGTTGTTGCTGCCTTACCAATCCTGATGTTGATTTCCTGATCCAGGGATAATTTGCTATTTACCTCTGATGCTAGATATGTAAAATGGTCTACCATCTCTAGTTCGGCGTCATCAATAAAGATTGATGGTACACCATGTGCATCTTGTGACATAGTCTGTGTCTTCTTTTTGCTAATTGTTAAACCAAATTCAGAACAAGCATTGGAGAATGCAGATAGTAGACATTGTAATTCTTCCTCAGAGTGGGACGTAATTGCAGCATCATCTGCAAAAAGCAACTCTCTGATCAATACCCTCCTAATTTTGGTCTTGGCCTTCAATCTCTGAGCATTGTAGAGGCCGTCATCTCAGCATGAATGAATGTATATACCACCATCCTGATCACGAAAGGCATATTTCAGTAGAAGTGAAAAGTATATTCCAAAGAGGGTGGGAGCTAGTACACAACCTTGCTTAACTCCACTCTTGATTTCAAACTCTTCTGAAGTTGCACCATCAAACTTGATTATACCCTTCATGCCTGTGTGGAACGATTCCACAATGGACAGAAGAGTTGGTGGGCAGCCAATCTTCTTTACTGCCTTGCTAACGACTGACCAAATCAAATGCATTTGTAAGGTCGATGAAGGCAATAAACAGGATCGTGGGTGTTAATAATATTAATCCTGGGGCTAGATTTGTGTTTAGCTGTGAAAATTCTCTTTGGTCTCAGTCTAACCCTTGCAACAACCAAAGAATGATCTGTATCACAGTCAGCACTGTGGTAACTTTGAGTCAATGATGTTTGGTTCAGATGTTGTTTCCGTGTGATGATGAAGTCCAGCTGATGCCAATGGCCGGATCTTGAATGTTTCCATGCGACCTTATGCAGCTCTTTTGTTTTAAAAAAGGAGTTTGTAATACATAGGTCATTTCTGTTGCAATGCTCCAGCAGTCTTTGCCCATTTTCATTCATGCGACCGATGTTGTATTTTTCAAGGCACACTGGCCATGAACTCGAGTCCTTGCCCACACGAGCATTGAAATCACCGACCATATAAATGTAGTCGGATTTTGGAACAGTCTTGATCACAGAGTCTAACTCCTCATAAAAAGGAATCCTTCATATCATCAGGGGAAGTGAGTGTCGGTGCATATGCAATGATAATGGTGGCAAAACCACAAAAGGTTGCCAAGCACAGGGATAATAGTCTTTCATTACCTCCAGCTGGAATTTCAATCATTCCCAATAGCGAATTCTTCACTGCAAAGCCCACACCATGTTGCCTTTTTTTCTTCCTGCTCTCTACCCTTCCCAAAAAAAAGGTGAAATTGTTTTCCCTTAGTGACCCTTCCTCAGCGAGGCGAGTCTCCTGCAGGCCAGTAATATCAATGTTAAAACGATTGAGTTCGGCATCAATCACAGCTGGTTTTCTCACATCGTCAAATATTCGTCAGGTCGGTGGAAAATCCTGGACACATGGTTCTTACGTTCCGGGTTGCAAGCCGTAGCTTGAGGTTTCTACTTTTCTTTTTAGTAATATCTGGTGCATTGGTTTTATAGCCTGCGATTCAGATTTTGTCCTAGCCCCAAGCACCCACTGAAGCAGGCAGGCTGTGGCGGATCAGCACCCAATTGGCCGGGGGCTGCCCAGCTTGAAGCAGGCGGTAGCTGATCAGTGACACCTGTAGATGTCTCCCACCGTCATAGGCAACCTGTGGTGCCCCATGTCTACACTAATTGACAGGGACTTATAACCCGTAACTGCTATCTCTCGCTTTGTTTCAGAGATTGGTTAAGACTAGGAATGGAATTATAACTCTCCATAGCACAAAGCCTGGGCTAAAATAGAGACCATGCAGCATGATCCCTCTCTCAGCCTGTCCAGTTCATTCCAGAGGAAAGATAACAGCAATACATCTTGAACAAGACAAGCTGCAGAAGCTGCCAGATCAGCAAAGCAATGCTCTAACTGAAGCAATGCTCTAACTGTCCGCCTGTCGGAGCTTCGATCCTAACCTGGTCTGCACTGCCATGACATTTCGTCTTTAAGTTGCATTTCCTCGCACCAGGATAAGGCTTGTACCCTCCCAATAGCGCTCTTCCACCCGAAGCCGTTGGCACAATGTGAGATGTCGGGTTTGGTAAGCACCGCCCAACATTCGGTGCTAACAGAAGCAGGTAGTATCGTCTTCTGTCATTACGGTAGCTTGGTCATATATGACTAAGACCCGACTTACGATTCAAACCTACACACAAAGATTTGTCAAGATTCGAATCTTCACACAGAGTGGTCAAGATTCACATTTACACATACATTGTGATGAGATTCAGGAGAAGGCAATTCTCTCCTGGATTGGGATTGCAAGTTCGGACGTGGTCCAGGTCAGACGCGTCATGAATGCTTAGGGCAATGGCACAGTCACAGTTCCACCTTGGTGATTTAGTTTTATTATTCTGTTAATATTTTACGGACAAATGATGTTGTGAATATGTGATCACATGAAGTATCACTATGATAATAAATGATGAAAACTGTTCCGAGTTTCGTTATGTTATTCGTCTAAATCTGTGACTCTAGAGTGAGAGCTGAAGAAAGAGTGTAAGCTACAAGTTGGTAGTGAACATGGACTAGTCATACAGATTTAACACCAGAGTACACTAGAAGGATAATAACCATGGTGCAGATATCTTCAACCATCAAATATGGAGCATAGAAGTCACACTATGACAAATTTACAAACATGGGGTCAATATTCCACTAGTAGACAACAAGTTAAACATCACCTCATGATGTGGCGTAGGCCCTCCTATCCTTAGATATCCCACCTACACACAGAGCTGTGTCAAGATTCACATCCACACACAGAGTAGTCAAGATTCGCATCTATACATACAGAGTGGTCAAGACTGACACTTACAAACAGATTTGTCAAGATTCACACCTATACACAGAGATGTGTCAAGATTCACATCTACACACACAGTGGTCAAGATTCACATCTACACCTACAGAGTGGTCAAGATTCACACTTACACACACAGAATTGTCAAGATTAACATCTACATACACAGTGCTGCAAGACCTACACATACACACCTTATTGTACACCAGCCAAGGCTCAAACATACACATCTTATTGTCCTCGTACAGCAGCCAAGACTCAAACATACACATCTTATTGTCCTCATACAGCAGCCAAGACTCAAACATACACATCTTATTGTCCTTGTACACCAGCCAAGACTCAAACATACACATCTTATTGTCCTCATACAGCAGCCAAGACTCAAACATACACATCTTATTGTCCTCGTACACCAGCCAAGGCTCAAACATACACATCATATTGTCCTGTACACCAGCCAAGGCTCAAAATTACACACCTTATTGTCCTCATACACCAGCCAAGACTAAAACATACACACCTTTTTGTCCTCGTACACCAGCCAAGACTCAAACATACACATCTTATTGTCCTCGTACACCAGCCAAGACTCAAACATACACATCTTATTGTCCTTGTACACTAGCCAAGACTCAAACATACATACCTTGTTGTCCTCATACACCAGCCAAGACTCAAACATACACATCTTATTGTCCTCGTACACCAGCCAAGGCTCAAACATACACATCATATTGTCCTGTACACCAGCCAAGGCTCAAAATTACACACCTTATTGTCCTCATACACCAGCCAAGACTAAAACATACACACCTTTTTGTCCTCGTACACCAGCCAAGACTCAAACATACACATCTTATTGTCCTCGTACACCAGCCAAGACTCAAACATACACATCTTATTGTCCTTGTACACTAGCCAAGACTCAAACATACATACCTTGTTGTCCTCATACACCAGCCAAGACTCAAACATACACATCTTATTGTCCTCGTACACCAGCCAAGACTCAAACATACACATCTTATTGTCCTCATACACCAGCCAAGACTCAAACATACACACTTTATTGTCCTCATACACCAGCCAAGACTCAAACATATTCACCTTATTGTACAGTCAAGACTCAGATATACACACCTTATTGTGCTCATACACTAGCCAAGAATCAAAGATACGCACCTTATTGTGTTCGTACACAAGCCAAGACTCGAACGCACTGTACAGAATGGATGTAGCAGTTCCACCCAGCAGACGGCCGATCATCAAGATCCAAAAGTTTCCAAAGTGCTGGAACATGTAAAAGCAGAGTATGATTACAGCAGATTATCATGATTACAGCAGATTATCATGAGTACAGCAGATTATCATGAGTACAGCAGATTATCACGAGTACAGCAGATTATCACAATTACACCAGATTATCATGAGTACAGCAGATGATCATGAGTACAGCAGATGATCATGAGTTCAGTAAGATTATCATGAGTACAGCAGATTATCACAATTACACCAGATTATCATGAGTACAGCAGATTATCATGAGTACAGCAGATTATCATGAGTACACCAGATTACCACATGTACAGCAGATTATCATGAGTACAGCAGATTATCATGAGTGCTGCAAATGATCATGAGTACAGCAGATTATCACAAGTACAGCAGATTACCACAAGTACACCAGATTATCACGAGTACAGCAGATTATCATGAGTACAGCAGATTATCATGAGTACAGCAGATTATCATGAGTACAGCAGATTATCATGAGTACAGCAGATTATCATGAGTACAGCAGATTATCACAAGTACACCAGATTACCACAATTACAGCAGATTATCATGAGTACAGCTATAACACTCCCAGTGTGGTGCTCAGTGGAGTTTCTGTTGATTTCCGCACATGTCCTTGTGCTATAACACTCTCAGTGTGGTGCTCAGTGGAGTTTCTGTTGACTTCCCCACATGTTCTTGTGCTATAACACTCTCAGTGTGGTGCTCAGTGGAGTTTCTGTTGACTTCTGCACATGTCCTTGTGCTATAACACTCTCAGTGTGGTGCTCAGTGGAGTTTCTGTTGACTTCCCCACATGTTCTTGTGCTATAACACTCTCAGTGTGGTGCTCAGTGGAGTTTCTGTTGACTTCCGCACATGTCCTTGTGCTATAACACTCTCAGTGTGGTGCTCAGTGGAGTTTCTGTTGACTTCCCCACATGTTCTTGTGCTATAACACTCTCAGTGTGGTGCTCAGTGGAGTTTCTGTTGACTTCCCCACATGTTCTTGTGCTATAACACTCTCAGTGTGGTGCTCAGTGGAGTTTCTGTTGACTTCCCCACATGTTCTTGTGCTATAACACTCTCAGTGTGGTGCTCAGTGCAGTTTCTGTTGACTGACCCACATGTCCTTGTGCTATAACACTCTCAGTGTGGTGCTCAGCGGAGTTTCTGTTGACTGACCCACATGTCCTTGTGCTATAACACTCTCAGTGTGGTGCTCAGTGGAGTTTCTGTTGACTTCCCCACATGTTCTTGTGCTATAACTCTCTCAGTGTGGTGTTCAGTGGAGTTTCTATTGACTGACCCACATGTCCTTGTGCTATAACACTCTCAGTGTGGTGCTCAGTGGAGTTTCTGTTGACTGACCCACATGTCCTTGTGCTATAACACTCTCAGTGTGGTGCTCAGTGGAGTTTCTGTTGACTTCCGCACATGTTCTTGTGCTATAACACTCTCAGTGTGGTGCTCAGTGGAGTTTCTGTTGACTTCCCCACATGTGCTTGTGCTATAACACTCTCAGTGTGGTGCTCAGTGGAGTTTCTGTTGACTGACCCACATGTCCTAGTACTATAACACTCTCAGTGTGGTGCTCAGTGGAGTTTCTGTTGACTGACCCACATGTCCTTGTGCTATAACACTCTCAGTGTGGTGCTCAGTGGAGTTTCTGTTGACTTCCGCACATGTCCTTGTGCTATAACACTCTCAGTGTGGTGCTCAGTGGAGTTTCTGTTGACTTCCGCACATGTCCTTGTGCTATAACAGCCCTCTTCCTTTCTGTATTTGTATTCTGGTATGGGTGTGTGTGTAACTAATCTAACAGCAAGCAAGAATCAAAGGACTGACTATGAGGACAGGAGAACAAGTCACAAGATTGACATCACAAGATTGATATCACAAGCATGACATCACAAGACTGACATCACAAGACTGACATCACAAGCATGACATCACAAGACTGACATCACAAGACTGACATCACAAGACTGACATCACAAGCCTGACATCACAAGATTGACATCACAAGATTGACATCACAAGCATGACATCACAAGCTGACATCACAAGCATGACATCACAAGACTGACATCACAAGATTGACATCACAAGATTGACATCACAAGACTGACATCACAAGACTGACATCACAAGATTGACATCACAAGACTTACATCACAAGATTGACATCACAAGCATGACATCACAAGCATGACATCACAAGATTGAATCACAAGATTGACAATCTGGAGGCAACTTACTTTGGTAATGCATGCAGCACCATACAACACCCCATACAGGATACAGTTGGTCCTTCTGCCACTGAAACATGTACAATGCAACAGTTAGCGTAACGGAACATGTACAATACAACAGTTAGCACCATGGAACATGTACAATACAACAGTTAGTGCAATGGAACATGTACAATACAACAGTTACCACCATGAAACATGTACAATACAACAGTTAGCAACATGAAACATGTACAATACAACAGTTAGCACCATGAAACATGTACAATGCAACAGTTAGCGCAATGGAACATGTACAATACAACAGTTACCACCATGAAACATGTACAATGCAACAGTTAGCACAATGGAACATGTACAATACAACAGTTACCACCATGAAACATGTACAATACAACAGTTAGCACCATGGAACATGTACTATACAACAGTTAGCACCATGAAACATGTACTATACAACAGTTAGCACAATGGAACATGTACAATACAACAGTTACCACCATGAAACATGTACAATACAACAGTTAGCACCATGGAACATGTATGATACAACAGTTAGCACCATGGAACATGTACAATACAACAGTTAGCACCATGAAACATGTACAATACAACAGTTAGCACCATGGAACATGTACAATACAACAGTTAGCACCATGAAACATGTACAATACAACAGTTAGCACCATGAAACATGTACAATACAACAGTTAGCACCATGGAACATGTACAATACAACAGTTAGCACCATGGAACATGTACAATACAACAGTTAGCACCATGGAACATGTACTATACAACAGTTAGCACCATGAACATGTACAATACAACAGTTAGCACCATGAAACATGTACAACACAACAGTTAGCACCATGGAACATGTACAACACAACAGTTAGCACCATGGAACACATGTACAACACAACAGTTAGCACCATGGAACATGTACAACACAACAGTTAGCACCATGGAACACGTGCAACACAACAGTTAGCACCATGGAACATGTACTATACAACAGTTAGCACCATGGAACATGTACAATACAACAGTTAGCACCATTGGAACTATTTGTTACAAGACAACCAGTTAGCACCATGGAACATGTACAACACAACAGTTAGCACCATGGAACATGTACAATACAACAGTTAGCACCATGGAACATGTACAACACAACAGTTAGCACCATGGAACATGTACAAGACAACAGTTAGCACCATGGAACATGTACAATACAACAGTTGCACCATGGAAATGTCCAAGAACAGTTAACTGCATCACACATTGCACATGAACATGTACAACCAACAGTTAGCACCATGGAACACGTGCAACACAACAGTTAGCACCATGGAAGGCTGGAGGACCACACAATTCATGTATCACTGAATGGAGCATGGACAGAAGGCTGGAGGAGCTCTATGTCAGTGATTTTGTCATCCCACTATATTGCCACTATTCTGTCATCCCACTGTATTGCCACTATTCTGTCATCCCATTGTATGCCACTATTGTGTCATCCCACTGTATTGCCACTATTGTGTCATCCACTGTATTGCCACTATTCTGTCATCCCACTGTATTGCACTATTCGTGTCATCCCACTGTATTGCCACTATTCTGTCATCCCACTGTATTCACTAGTCAGATGTCCATCCCACTGTATTGCCACTATTCTGTCATCCCACTGTATTATTTGTCATCCACTGTATGCCACATTCTGTCATCCACTGTATTGCCACTATTCTGTCCCACTGTATTGCCACTATTCTGTCATCCCACTGTATTGCCACTATTCTGTCATCCCACTGTATTGCCACTATTCTGTCATCCCACTGTATTGCCACTATTCTGTCATCCCACTGTATTGCCACTATTCTGTCATCCCACTGTATTGCCACTATTGTGTCATCCACTGTATTGCCACTATTCTGTCATCCCACTGTATTGCCACTATTGTGTCATCCCACTGTATTGCCACTATTCTGTCATCCCACTGTATTGCCACTATTCTGTCATCCCACTGTATTGCCACTATTCTGTCATCCCACTGTATTGCCACTATTGTGTCATCCCACTGTATTGCCACTATTCTGTCATCCCACTGTATTGCCACTATTCTGTCATCCCACTGTATTGCCACTATTGTGTCATCCCACTGTATTGCCACTATTCTGTCATCCCACTGTATTGCCACTATCTGCTGTCATCCCACTGTATTACCACTATTCTGTCATCCCACTGTATTGCCACTATTCTGTCATCCCACTGTATTGCCACTATTGTGTCATCCCACTGTATTGCCACTATTCTGTCATCCCACTGTATTGCCACTATTCTGTCATCCCACTGTATTGCCACTATTCTGTCATCCCACTGTATTGCCACTATTGTGTCATCCCACTGTATTGCCACTATTGTGTCATCCCACTGTATTGCCACTATTGTGTCATCCCACTGTATTGCCACTATTGTGTCATCCCACTGTATTGCCACTATTGTGTCATCCCACTGTATTGCCACTATTGTGTCATCCCACTGTATTGCCACTATTCTGTCATCCCACTGTATTGCCACTATTCTGTCATCCCACTGTATTGCCACTATTGTGTCATCCCACTGTATTGCCACTTCTCTGTCATCCCACTGTATTGCCACTATTCTGTCATCCCACTGTATTGCCACTATTGTGTCATCCCACTGTATTGCCACTATTCTGTCATCCCACTGTATTGCCACTATTCTGTCATCCCACTGTATTGCCACTATTGTGTCATCCCACTGTATTGCCACTATTCTGTCATCCCACTGTATTGCCACTATTGTGTCATCCCACTGTATTGCCACTATTGTGTCATCCCACTGTATTGCCACTATTCTGTCATCCCACTGTATTGCCACTATTGTGTCATCCCACTGTATTGCCACTATTGTGTCATCCCACTGTATTGCCACTATTCTGTCATCCCACTGTATTGCCACTATTCTGTCATCCCACTGTATTGCCACTATTCTGTCATCCCACTGTATTGCCACTATTGTGTCATCCCACTGTATTGCCACTATTGTGTCATCCCACTGTATTGCCACTATTCTGTCATCCCACTGTATTGCCACTATTCTGTCATCCCACTGTATTGCCACTATTCTGCACAGGCATCAGTTAGTAAACAGAACTGTGCCCCAGGGAGAATGAATCAGAAGTGACATCTAAGACAGGCTTCAATGTAAATGTTGACTTCCGGAGTACCTCTCTCAGTACTCACATGTTGCCATAGAGACAGTGTTTATCTGTAGATATCATCTCATGGACTCGCATGTTGCTATGGAGACATTGTTTACCTGTAGATATTGTCATGAAGTGGGCAAGTCACCACACTCTGAAGGCAATGGATTCATTGATGGACTTTGTCACCTGGTTCATGAGTGCAATGTTTGCAGAGGCCCTTGGGAGTGGTGGCTGGAGTTTTGGAGTCGTGCTCCATGCTATGCTTTCACAGATCCCTGGGAGTTGTGGCTGGAGTTTTGGAGTTGTGCTCCATGCTATGCTTTCACAGATCCCTGGGAGTGATGGCTGGAGTTTTGGAGTCGTGCTCCATGCTATGCTTTCACAGATCCCTGGGAGTGGTGGCTGGAGTTTTGGAGTCGTGCTCCATGCTATGCTTTCACAGATCCCTGGGAGTGATGGCTGGCGTTTTGGAGTCGTGCTCCATGCTATGCTTTCACAGATCCCTGGGAGTGGTGGCTGGAGTTTTGGAGTCGTGCTACATGCTATGCTTTCACAGATCCCTGGGAGTGATGGCTGGAGTTTTGGAGTCAGTACTCCATGCTATGCTTTCACAGATCCCTGGGAGTGATGGCTGGAGTTTTGGAGTCAGTACTCCATGCTATGCTTTCACAGATCCCTGGGAGTGATGGCTGGAGTTTTGGAGTCAGTACTCCATGCTATGCTTTCAGCAGGCTGCGCTACAAAAAAGACTGACAATATGGGATCAAACCTAGTGCAATGAAGCTGATCCTCAGGATTTAAACGCCCCATGTAAACATGTCTGTGATTGGAGAAACTCACTATTTAAACCCCAGTGTAAACATGTCTACAACTGGAGAAACTCACTATTTATCTGCGAAAGAGCCAACAATAGTTCCCACAACCATGCTGGAGCCGAAGCCTGCCACAAAGAGAATGTCGATCTGGTCTGTGGTCATTCCATAGCTCTCGTACAGCGCATACACGTGGGGGCCTTGCAGCCAGTCTCCAGCTGGAATAACAATAATATACAATATGATACACAGGGTGTCCTTGTCTCATCTCTCACACAGGGTGTCCTTGTCTCATCTCTCACACAGGGTGTCCTTGTCTCATCTCTCACACAGGGTGTCCTTGTCTCATCTCTTACCCAGGGTATCCTTGTCTCATCTCTCACACAGGATATCCTTGTCTCATCTCTTACCTAGGGCGTCCTTGTCTCATCCCTCACACAGGATGTCCTTGTCTCATCTCTTACCCAGAGCGTCCTTGTCTCATCTCTCACACAGGATGTCCTTGTCTCATCTCTTACACAGGGTGTCCTTGTCTCATCTCTCACACAGGATGTCCTTGTCTCATCTCTCACACATCACCAATCATCACCAACCAGACAGCAACAACCGGACATCAACAACCGGACATCAACAACTGGACATCAACAATCAGACATCAATGATCAGACATCAACATTCAGACATCAACAACCAGACATCAACAATTGGATATCAACAACCAGACATCAACAACCGGACATCAACAACTAGACATCAACAATCAGACATCAAAAATTGGATATCAATAACCAGACATCAATAACCAGACATCAGCAACTAGACATCAACAACTAGACATCAACAACTAGACATCAACAATCAGACATCAACAACCAGACATCAACAACCAGACATCAACAACCAGACATCAACAACTAGACATCAACAACCAGACATCAACAACCAGACATCAACAATCAGACATCAACAATCAGACATCAACAATCAGACATCAACAACCAGACATCAACAACCAGGCATCAACAATCAGACATGAACAACTAGACATCAACAATTGGACATCAGCAACCGGACATTAACAACCAGACATCAACAACCAGACAGACATCAACAATCAGACATCAACAATCAGACATCAACAACCAGACATCAACAACCAGACATCAACAACCAGACATCAACAACCAGACATCAACAACTAGACATCAACAACCAGACATCAGCAACCAGACATCAACAATTAGACATCAACAATCAGACATCAACAACCAGACATCAACAACCAGGCATCAACAATCAGACATGAACAACTAGACATCAACAATTGGACATCAGCAACCGGACATCAACAACCAGACATCAACAACCAGACATCAACAACTGGACATCAACAACTGGACATCAACAACCAGACATCAACAATCAGACATCAACAACTGGACATCAACAATCAGACATCAACTATGACAATCACTGACATCCCCAGACTGAACTGTGGCACTAGATGTATACAATGATGACAGACTATGACATCCCCAGACAGAACTGTGGCACCAGATGTATACAATGATGACAGACTATGACATCCCCAGACAGAACTGTGGCACCAGGTGTATACAATGATGACAGACTATGACATGCTCAGACAGAACTGTGGCATCCAATGTATACAATGATGACAGACTATGACATCCCCAGACAGAACTGTGGCACCAGGTGTATACAATGATGACAGACTATGACATCCCCAGACAGAACTGTGGCACCAGGTTTATACAATGATGACAGACTATGACATCCCCAGACATAACTGTGGCACCAGGTGTATACAATGATGACAGACTATGACATCCCCAGACAGAACTGTGGCACCAGGTGTATACAATGATGACAGACTATGACATCCCCAGACATAACTGTGGCACCAGGTGTATACAATGATGACAGACTATGACATCCCCAGACAGAACTGTGGCACCAGGTGTATACAATGATGACAGACTATGACATCCCCAGACAGAACTGTGGCACCAGGTGTATACAATGATGACAGACTATGACATCCCCAGACAGAACTGTGGCACCAGGTGTATACAATGATGACAGACTATGACATCCCCAGACAGAACTGTGGCACCAGGTGTATACAATGATGAAAGACTATGACATCCCCAGACAGAACTGTGGCACCAGGTGTATACAATGATGACAGACTATGACATGCTTAGGCAGAACTGTGGCACCAGGTGTATACAATGATGACAGACTATGACATCCCCAGACAGAACTGTGGCACCAGGTGTATACAATGATGACAGACTATGACATCCCCAGACAGAACTGTGGCACCAGGTATATACAATGATGACAGACTATGACATGCTCAGACAGAACTGTGGCACCAGGTGTATACAATGATGACAGACTATGACATCCCCAGACAGAACTGTGGCACCAGGTGTATACAATGATGACAGACTACGACATGCTTAGACAGAACTGTGGCACCAGGTATATACAATGATGACAGACTATGACATCCCCAGACAGAACTGTGGCACCAGGTGTATACAATGATGACAGACTATGACATCCCCAGACAGAACTGTGGCACCAGGTGTATACAATGATGACAGACTATGACATGCTCAGACAGAACTGTGGCACCAGGTGTATACAATGATGACAGACTATGACATGCTCAGACAGAACTGTGGCACCAGGTGTATACAATGATGACAGACTATGACATGCTCAGACAGAACTGTGGCACCAGGTGTATACAATGATGACAGACTATGACATGCTCAGACAGAACTGTGGCACCAGGTGTATACAATGATGACAGACTATGACATGCTCAGACAGAACTGTGGCACCAGGTGTATACAATGATGAAAGACTATGACATCCCCAGACAGAACTGTGGCACCAGGTGTATACAATGATGACAGACTATGACATGCTCAGACAGAACTGTGGCACCAGGTGTATCAATGATGACAGACTATGACATCCCCAGACAGAACTGTGGCACCAGGTGTATACAATGATGACAGACTATGACATGCTTAGACAGAACTGTGGCACCAGGTATATACAATGATGACAGACTATGACATCCCCAGACAGAACTGTGGCACCAGGTGTATACAATGATGACAGACTATGACATCCCCAGACAGAACTGTGGCACCAGGTGTATACAATGATGACAGACTATGACATCCCCAGACAGAACTGTGGCACCAGGTGTATACAATGATGACAGACTACGACATGCTTAGACAGAACTGTGGCATCCAATGTATACAATGATGACAGATGATGACATGCTCAGACAGAACTGTGGCACCAGGTGTATACAATGATGAGACTATGACATCCCCAGACAGAACTGTGGCACCAGGTATATACAATGATGACAGACTATGACATCCCCAGACAGAACTGTGGCACCAGGTATATACAATGATGACAGACTATGACATGCTCAGACAGAACTGTGGCACCAGGTGTATACAATGATGACAGACTAGGACATCCCCAGACAGAACTGTGGCACTAGATATATACAATGATGACAGATTATGACATCCCTAGACAGAACTGTGGCACCCGATGTATACAATAACATCAATGATAATGAGAGGAATGACAATGACAGGAATGATAATGACAGGAATGATAATGACAGGAATGACAATGACAGGAATGATAATGACAGGAATGATAATGACAGGAATGATAATGAGAGGAATGACAATGACAGGAATGATAATGACAGGAATGATAATGACAGGAATGATAATGACAGGAATGACAATGACAGGAATGATAATGACAGGAATGATAATGAGAGGAATACAGATGTCAGGCTCACCCATGGCCAGTAAATAGACGGTCAGATATGTCCGCTGGAACACGGAGAAGGCCACATCACTGATCGCTGGGATAGCAGCGCGGGTGGCCAGGTACAACAAGGCACACAGAATGGCCAGCACGTAAAATCCTCCCAGAAAAATGTTCATCTTCGTGGTTTGTTGTTGGACAAAGCTTGCACCTGCAACAGACAGATATATTTCATACTCAGTACATATTACAGACAGACAATACCTGCAACAGACAGACATATTTCATACTCAGTACATATTACAGACAGACAATACCTGCAGTCTACCAACTATGTACCAAACAAACAGTACCAGTACAAAAACAAATAGTACCTGTAACATACAGACATTACCTGTAACATTCAAACAGTATTTGTAATGCACATTAAGCACCTGTAATATACAGACAGTATGTCACACTTAAACTAACATATCTCTACATAAACTAGCATCTCTCTTCATAAACAAATATATATCTTCATAAACTAACATATCTCATCATAAAGTAACATATCTCTTCATAAAACTACCATATTCATCATCAAGTGCCATGCTGGCTGGCGTAGGTGTTCATGACTCTCCACAGATCTCGGTCTTTGGTGTTCTGGATTGACTCCGCCGTTGATATTCCTCCATGCCACCGTCTCAATCTGTTCAGCATCATTTCTCTTGGTCTGCCTCTGCCTCTCTTCCCCTCGATCTTTCTAGATGTCACAATGTTCTCCAATGCCTCTCGTCTCATCACATGACCAAAAAACAAAAAAAGCTGTTTCCCTCTTTCTTATTGTTGTATATAATGTTCCAGTTTCATTAGCCTCTTTCAGGCAGTCGTCGTTAATTACTTTGGCAGCCCAAGGAATTCACAACATTCATCTCAGGAACCACAACTCTGTTGCTTCCAATCTTTTCTAATTTGTTCATTTACATTCCAAGATTGACAGCCATACACCAGAAAATATTCTGTATAGCACTTCAGCACTCTCTTTCTTATATTCAATGATACTGACTTATTGCATACAATATTCTTTATTTTCTGAAATTCAGCCTTTGCTTGCCCTATTCATAATTTCCTTCTTTATTTCACATTATAATTTCAGTTACTTGGTTCCAGTAAATATTTTTTATTATTCTGAGATCTTTCCCATCAATGTCAATATCTTCCAACATATTAATCAATTCATTATGTTTTACTTTATCAAATGCCTTAGTATAATCTATGATGCACAAGTATATGTCTCTCTGTTTCTCTATTGATCTTTCTAATAGTGTCCACAATATATATATTACATTGTTTGTATCCTTTCCTTCCATAAAACCGTACTGTTCTTCACTAATTTCCATTTTAATTTTCTGTCTTGTTCTTTTCATTATATTTCTGAGTAGAAGCTTAGTGACATGGTTTGTGAGGTTAACTGTATGAAAATCTTCGCATTCAATTGCTCCTGGTCTTTTTGATACAACTATAAATACTGATTTCAGCATATCGCGTGGTAGATATCCGCTGGTGTAAATATCATTCAACATTTTGGTTTATATATCTACTCCAAATTCTTCCATTACTTCTAATTCTTTTTCTTGTGATTCCATATGGCCCAACTGTGTTTCCTTTCTTCATATATTCGACAGCGTCAGCGATTTCTTTTAGAATAGGTGGACCTTCTAAGTTACTTTCTTCTGTTAATTCTGCCCTTTCTCCATCATATACTTCTCCTATATACTCATTCCACCTCTTCATTATAGCATCTTCCTTCAATAATATCTTTCCTGTTTTTGATTTTAAACACTCTGTATTTATTATTATTTTTCTTCATGTGAGCTTGCTAATTTGTCTGTGCATATTTTGTGTATCTTTAATAGAATTTAATTCAATTTTCTTGCACTCTTGTTTAATCAACTTTCTTTTCCCTTCACACAATTATTTCTTATTTCTTTACTTGTCTCGTTATATTCTTGTTTATCATTTTTACTCCGTTTTCTTTTGGCCATCAACTAAATGATTTCTTCAGTCATCCACTTTTTTTTAGCTTTTTGGCTTCTCTCCGGTAATATTTCTTTGCTTGTTTGATTAATGGAGTCCCTTAACATTTCCCATTGTTTGTTTATATTCTGTATTTTAGCTATTGCATTGTACCTACATTATCTACACAGACAGATCTCTACATAAACTAAGGTATATGTTTATAAGCTAACAAATCTCTAAATAAACAAACATATCTCTACATATCAAATCTATACACAAGGTAACATGATCTGTGTTTTTTTTTTAATGTTGCATATCCCTTACAGGACGTTGCAGTCAACAACAGCATTTTTCAGTTGCTGCTTATGTACTAGGCAAGTTTTTACGTTCAGTAGTTTGCCATTGCTTTCTGAACGAACGGCTCCCATACCAACACGTTATAACACAACGCGACATGGTCTGCTGCACAAATTGGTCACGGCTGCGTTTTAAACGCCTGATAAGCAGTTCACAAACCGCATTTGCAAGCCTTTGACCATGGAGACTGGTTGATCTGTACAAACTATCAAATCTCTACACAAAGTAACACTATCTACATAGACTATCAAATCTCTACACAAAGTAACATGATCTACATAGACTATCAAATCTCTACACAAAGTAACATGATCTACATAGACTATCAAATCGCTACACAAAGTAACATGATCTACATAGACTATCAAATCTCTACACAAAGTAACATGATCTACATAGACTATCAAATCGCTACACAAAGTAACATGATCTACATTAACTATTAAATCTCTACACAAAGTAACATGATCTACATTAACTATCATATCTCTACCCAAAGTAACATGATCTACATAGACTATCAAATCGCTACACAAAGTAACATGATCTACATTAACTATTAAATCTCTACACAAAGTAACATGATCTACATTAACTATCATATCTCTACACAAAGTAACATGATCTACATAGACTATCAAATCGCTACACAAAGTAACATGATCTACATAGACTATCAAATCGCTACACAAAGTAACATGATCTACATTAACTATTAAATCTCTACACAAAGTAACATGATCTACATTAACTATCATATCTCTACACAAAGTAACATGATCTACATAGACTATCAAATCGCTACACAAAGTAACATGATCTACATAGACTATCAAATCGCTACACAAAGTAACATGATCTACATAGACTATCAAATCGTTACACAAAGTAACATGATCTACATTAACTATCATATCTCTACCCAAAGTAACATTTAACATTATCTTATATCTACATAGACTAGTGTATTTTACTGTTTCTTTGGTATATTATATGTTGGTAACTATTTCAAATTATGAAAGCACTCAACCGCAACCTGGCAGCCTCTGGTTAACCTGACCTGGGTAGGTACACAGTTAACACAGGAATCACTTAACAACCGCACCCAAGCTCATATAAACTTTATAAATAAACACTGAGTGAACGTACACGAGAGGTGGAGTCTGCAAGCTTTATTTATTTTATTTACTAGAACGCAAAGAATCTCATACATACAAGTATTTCAAGTGAATCCAGCAAGGACACCAAGTTGGCTGTTGTAGAATGAAGAATGTTCTAAACAGTAAACTTCTCCTTCTGCAGGTAGACAGACACACAGTTGAGTTGAGTTGGCTATGATCGAGCTATAGTGCTATAGCCTACTTTACTTACTATAAATATTCTTTTATTAATTAGTTATGTAGTTTTGACTGGACTGTTTGGTAACTTTTCCAACACTGCCAACTACCGCCTCAATGCCAGGTGTCGCGCATGAGAACACTGGACCTGGGCATCTGACTGAGGCCGCGAACACAGTCCTGGCTGGCCCTGCCTTAACACGACAGCTATTGATCTCGAGAACAATCAGATCCAGGAAGCAGACACGACTACCTGGGGACACAGCCAGGTCAACAACTGCCTGCAGCAGACCGTTTCACACCGGAACCTGGGGACTTGTTGACGTCGTCTCTCTTCGTACTATGAAATATTCACAATTATTCGCAATATTATTGTAGTCCCAACGGATTATTATAATATTGTACAGCTGTGGCGTTGGTGATCTTGTCTGGGCAGTGTACTACCAATATTGTTATATGGTCATGTTGTGTGGCGTTGGTGATCTTGTCTGGTCTGTGTCGTGTGCTACCAATATTGTTATATGGTCATGTTATGTGGCGTTGGTGATCTGTCTGGCAGTGTACTACCAATATTGTTATATGGTCATGTCGTGTGGCGTTGGTGATCTTGTCTGTGTCGTGTGCTACCAATATTGTTATATGGTCATGTCGTGTGGCGTTGGTGATCTTGTCTGGGCTGTCTGTGTCGTGTGCTACCAATATTGTTATATGGTCATGTTGTGTGGCGTTGGTGATCTTGTCTGGGCAGTGTACTACCAATATTGTTATATGGTCATGTCGTGTGGCGTTGGTGATCTTGTCTGTGTCGTGTGCTACCAATATTGTTATATGGTCATGTCGTGTGGCGTTGGTGATCTTGTCTGGTCTGTGTCGTGTGCTACCAATATTGTTATATGGTCATGTTATGTGGCGTTGGTGATCTTGTCTGGGCAGTGTACTACCAATATTGTTATATGGTCATGTCGTGTGGCGTTGGTGATCTTGTCTGTGTCGTGTGCTACCAATATTGTTATATGGTCATGTCGTGTGGCGTTGGTGATCTTGTCTGGTCTGTGTCGTGTGCTACCAATATTGTTATATGGTCATGTTGTGTGGCGTTGGTGATCTTGTCTGGGCTGTGTCGTGTGCTGCCAATATTGTTATATGGTCATGTCGTGTGGCGTTGGTGATCTTGTCTGTGTCGTGTGCTACCAATATTGTTATATGGTCATGTCGTGTGGCGTTGGTGATCTTGTCTGGTCTGTGTCGTGTGCTGCCAATATTGTTATATGGTCATGTTATGTGGCGTTGGTGGTATTGTCTGGGCTGTGTCGTGTGCTGCCAATATTGTTATATGGTCATGTTGTGTGGCGTTGGTGATCTTGTCTGGGCTGTGTCGTGTGCTGCCAATATTGTTATATGGTCATGTTATGTGGCGTTGGTGATCTTGTCTGGGCTGTCTGTGTCGTGTGCTGCCAATATTGTTATATGGTCATGTTGTGTGGCGTTGGTGATCTTGTCTGGTCTGTGTCGTGTGCTGCCAATATTGTTATATGGTCATGTTGTGTGGCGTTGGTGATCTTGTCTGGGCTGTCTGTGTCGTGTGCTGCCAATATTGTTATATGGTCATGTTATGTGGCGTTGGTGGATTTGTCTGGGCTGTGTCGTGTGCTGCCAATATTGTTATATGGTCATGTTGTGTGGCGTTGGTGATCTTGTCTGGGCTGTCTGTGTCGTGTGCTGCCAATATTGTTATATGGTCATGTTATGTGGCGTTGGTGGTATTGTCTGGGCTGTGTCGTGTGCTGCCAATATTGTTATATGGTCATGTTGTGTGGCGTTGGTGATCTTGTCTGGGCTGTCTGTGTCGTGTGCTGCCAATATTGTTATATGGTCATGTTGTGTGGCGTTGGTGGTATTGTCTGGGCTGTGTCGTGTGCTGCCAATATTGTTATATGGTCATGTTGTGTGCCGTTGGTGATCTTGTCTGGGCTGTCTGTGTCGTGTGCTGCCAATATTGTTATATGGTCATGTTGTGTGGCGTTGGTGATCTTGTCTGGGCTGTCTGTGTCGTGTGCTGCCAATATTGTTATATGGTCATGTTGTGTGGCGTTGGTGATCTTGTCTGGGCTGTCTGTGTCGTGTGCTGCCAATATTGTTATATGGTCATGTTATGTGGCGTTGGTGATCTTGTCTGGGCTGTCTGTGTCGTGTGCTGCCAATATTGTTATATGGTCATGTTAGTGTGGCGTTGGTGATATTGTCTGGGCTGTCTGTGTCGTGTGCTGCCAATATTGTTATATGGTCATGTTGTGTGGCGTTGGTGATCTTGTCTGGGCTGTCTGTGTCGTGTGCTGCCAATATTGTTATATGGTCATGTTGTGTGGCGTTGGTGATCTTGTCTGGGCTGTCTGTGTCGTGTGCTGCCAATATTGTTATATGGTCATGTTGTGTGGCGTTGGTGATCTTGTCTGGGCTGTCTGTGTCGTGTGCTGCCAATATTGTTATATGGTCATGTTATGTGGCGTTGGTGATCTTGTCTGGGCTGTCTGTGTCGTGTGCTGCCAATATTGTTATATGGTCATGTTGTGTGGCGTTGGTGATCTTGTCTGGGCTGTCTGTGTCGTGTGCTGCCAATATTGTTATATGGTCATGTTGTGTGGCGTTGGTGATCTTGTCTGGACTGTGTCGTGTGCTGCCAATATTGTTATATGGTCATGTTATGTGGCGTTGGTGATCTTGTCTGGGCTATCTGTGTCGTGTGCTGCCAATATTGTTATATGGTCATGTTGTGTGTCGTTGGTGATCTTGTCTGGGCTGTCTGTGTCGTGTGCTGCCAATATTGTTATATGGTCATGTCGTGTGGCGTTGGTGATCTTGTCTGGGCTGTCTGTGTGCTATCAATGTTGTTATAGTGTCATGTCGTGTGGCGTTAGTGACATTCCCATGCGCGATCCGATCCAACTTCAACAGCCAGCAAAGAGTCCCATTATATAATCGCGCCCGCTAAAGTCCGAGTGTGTTTCCGTCTGGCCTGTTCTCTCAGTAGGGAGTGTCGGCCAGATAGATCACAACAGTAGGTAAAAATGGCTGGAATTCGTTGACGGGTTGGCTATAAGAAGAGTTAGTTAATTGCACATCCTTTACAGGATGTAGCAGTCAATCTGTGCATTTTTGACTGTGATTTTTTTGTTGTTGCTAGTTTACGTTCAGTTGTTTGCAATTGCTTTCTGAACTACCGGCATTTATACCGTTTTATAAAAAGCAACGCAAGGCGGTCTGCTGCCAAATTGCCCGCAGCTGTGTTTCGAACGCGGTATGCAAAACTGTTTTCCCCTTTATATATGTGTGTGTTGCCTGTCCTTGAAAAAGATTCTTAGAATCAAAACGTCTGTTGTCGGTGGTGTCCTATAATACTTTTTTTTTTTTTTTAAATTTTATTACTTGATTATTATATATGTGTTCAGAGGAAGGCTAACCTCATTAAAAAATGCCCGCCGGAAGTCGGAAGTGTCGTCCTACGGGTCGCAAACTAAAAATTGACACTACGCAATTACGTCCGAGTGAAATGTCTGGTCCGAATGTCTCTCGTGCTAGGAACAGCTCTGACTACCTAGTTTCCGAATGCCGCTCTTGTTTGGGACAGCTCTGACTAGGTAGTTTTCTGAATGTCTGTCGTGCCTGGAACAGCTCTGACGGGCGCAACGACAAGCACATGTCCGAAAACTCGCTGAGTGGATACCATCTGCAAACCTGCCTGGTTTGTGCGGGAATGGCCCGGGGCAAACGAAATGACCAATATATTGAAGTGAGGATTTAAATCAGCCATGAGCAGAACGTGACGATTTCCTCGGTAAGCCCAGAACCAGGGCGCTATGTGTCGGCCCTGCAACTATGGAAGCAACCTTGGATGGCGGAAAATGCTATGGACTGTCCCTGCCTTCCTTTGAGGGATGACCGTTGTCTTCGACCGTTCAACCTTGGCCAGCTGGGTTGTAGATGGCACCACAAAAGTGAGAGTCTCCCAGGAATGCTACCTGGTCAAAAAAGCACGCTATAGTCGGATGTGTTGGCCTACGGGTTTCGGCCAAGGGCGCATAACAGACACACCGCAATCACATCTGAAAAAACACTCCGGATGAACGAAAAGAAGAAGAAGATATGTGTGTTGATTGTTTCTTGTTTTTGATAATTTCCACTCTATTTCACATGTATGGAGTCCATTATAAGGTATATCTGTATTTAGTATGTCTCAGTTTCTTTTTCCTAAGAGCTAGATATACCTAATTGTTTGTAATCCATACTGTTACATCCTGCTGCAGCCGCTGCTTCGTTTGCCTGATCTAAGGAGACGTATATAGAATGTGTTAGGGATCACAGTTTGTGGCCGTAATAGAAACAAGTTAGGTTATTACGATGACACCCTCTTGAAAGCAATAGGCCAGGAGGAACTGTAGAAAGGGTTGGGTACAGTTGTAGAAAAGGTTGGGTACAGTTGTAGAAAGGGTTGGGTACAGTTGTAGAAAGGATTGGGAACCGTTGTAGAAAGGGTTGGGTACAGTTGTAGAAAGGGTTGGGAACCGTTGTAGAAAGGGTTGGGTACAGTTGTAGAAAGGGTTGGGTACAGTTGTAGAAAGGGTTGGGTACAGTTGTAGAAAGGGTTGGGAACCGTTCGTAGAAAGGGTTGGGTACAGTTGTAGAAAGGGTTGGGAACCGTTGTAGAAAGGGTTGGGAACCGTTGTAGAAAGGGTTGGGTACAGTTGTAGAAAGGGTTGGGAACCGTTGTAGAAAGGGTTGGGTACAGTTGTAGAAAGAGTTGGGTACAGTTGTAGAAAGGGTTGGGTACAGTTGTAGAAAGGGTTGGGTACAGTTGTAGAAAGGGTTGGGAACCGTTGTAGAAAGGGTTGGGTACAGTTGTAGAAAGGGTTGGGAACCGTTGTAAAAAGGGTTGGGTACAGTTGTAGAAAGGGTTGGGAACCGTTGTAGAAAGGGTTGGGTATAGTTGTAGAAAGGGTTGGGAACCGTTGTAGAAAGGGTTGGGTACAGTTGTAGAAAGGGTTGGGAACCGTTGTAGAAAGGGTTGAGTACAGTTGTAGAAAGGGTTAGGTACAGTTGTAGAAAGGTTTGGGAACCGTTGTAGAAAGGGTTTGGTACAGTTGTAGAAAGGGTTGGGTACAGTTGTAGAAAGGGTTGGGTATAGTTGTAGAAAGGGTTGGGAACCGTTGTAGAAAGGGTTGGGTACAGTTGTAGAAAGGGTTGGGAACCGTTGTAGAAAGGGTTGAGTACAGTTGTAGAAAGGGTTGGATGCAGTTGTAGAAAGGTTTGGGAACCGTTGTAGAAAGGGTTTGGTACAGTTGTAGAAAGGGTTGGGTACAGTTGTAGAAAGGGTTGGGTACAGTTGTAGAAAGGGTTGGGTACAGTTGTAGAAAGGGTTGGGTACAGTTGTAGAAAGTAACGCGATGGGCCTCAGGTTGAGTAGCAGGAAGACAGAAGTCATGGCCATATCACAGAACTTAGTTATGTTGTAGTATAGTTGTAGCCAATGGTGGTGATCTGGGACAAGTACAGTTGTAGCCAATGGTGATGTTATGGGACAAGTACAGTTGTAGCCAATGGTGATGTTATGGGACAAGTACAGTTGTAGCCAATGGTGATGTTATGGGACAAGTACAGTTGTATGTAGCCAATGGTGGTGTTCTGGGACAAGTACAGTTGTATGTAGCAAATGGTGATGTTATGAGACAAGTACAGTTGTATGTAGCCAATGGTGATGTAATGAGACAAGTACAGTTGTATGTAGCCAATGGTGATGTTATGAGACAAGTACAGTTGTATGTAGCCAATGGTGATGTTATGGGACAATTACAGTTGTATGTAGCCAATGGTGATGTTCTGAGACAAGTACAGTTGTATGTAGCCAATGGTGGTGTTTTGGGACAAGTACAGTTGTATGTAGCCAATGGTGATTTTCTGAGACAAGTACAGTTGTATGTAGCCAATGGTGGTGTTCTGGGACAAGTACATTTGTATGTAGCCAATGGTGATGTTATGAGACAAGTACAGTTGTATGTAGCCAATGGTGATGTTCTGAGACAAGTACAGTTGTATGTAGCGAATGGTGATGTTATGAGACAAGTACAGTCGTTTGTAGCCAATGGTGATGTTATGAGACAAGTACAGTTGTATGTAGCCAATGGTGGTGTTCTGGGACAAGTACAGTTGTATGTAGCCAATGGTGGAGATATGAGACAAGTACAGTTGTATGTAGCCAATGGTGATGTTATGAGACAAGTGCAGTTGTATGTAGCCAATGGTGATGTTATGAGACAAGTACAGTTGTATATAGCCAATGGTGATGTTATGAGACAAGTGCAGTTGTATGTAGCCAATGGTGATGTTATGAGACAAGTACAGTTGTATGTAGCCAGTGGTGGTGTTATGAGACAAGTACAGTTGTATGTAGCCAATGGTGGTGTTATGAGACAAGTACAGTTGTATATAGCCAATGGTGGAGATATGAGACAAGTGCAGTTATATGTAGCCAATGGTGGAGTTATAGACAAGTACAGTTGTATATAGCCAATGGTGATGTTATGAGACAAGTACAGTTGTATGTAGCCAATGGTGGAGTTATAGACAAGTACAGTTGTATATAGCCAATGGTGGAGATATGAGACAAGTACAGTTGTATGTAGCCAATGGTGGAGTTATGGACAAGTACAGTTGTATGTAGCCAATGGTAGTGTTCTGAGACAAGTACAGTTGTATGTAGCCAATGGTGATGTTATGAGACAAGTACAGTTGTATGTAGCCAATGGTGGAGTTATAGACAAGTACAGTTGTATGTAGCCAATGGTGGTGTTCTGGAACAAGTACAGTTGTATGTAGCCAATGGTGGTGTTCTGGAACAAGTACAGTTGTATATAGCCAATGGTAGTGTTCTGGAACAAGTACAGTTGTATGTAGCCAATAGTGGTGTTCTGGAACAAGTACAGTTGTATGTAGCCAATGGTGATGTTCTGGGACAAGTACAGAAATCCACAAGTACAGAAATCCATAAGTACAGAAATCCTGGCCTGCCGACCTGGCGGGCAGGAGTTTCAATCCGCACCGAGCCAATGTGTACACACTGAGCAGGGCTCCCAAGGTTCATCCAGTATAAACTGGGAACCAGAGAGTGGCGTGACGCCAGCAGTCAGTGCCAGTGGTGTATCAACATATAGCTCCTGCACATCATCCAGTCAGTGCCAGTGGTGTATCAACATATAGCTCCTGCACATCATCCAGTCAGTGCCAGTGGTGTATCAAAATATAGCTCCTGCACATCATCCAGTCAGTGCCAGTGGTGTATCAACATATAGCTCCTGCACATCATCCAGCCAGTGCCAGTGGTGTATCAACATATAGCTCCTGAAAATCATCCAGTCAGTGCCAGTGGTGTATAAACATTTGTGTGCGATACATCATCCAGTCAGTGCCAGTGGTGTATCAACATATAGCTCCTGCACATCATCCAGTCAGTGCCAGTGGTGTATCAACATATAGCTCCTGCACATCATCCAGTCAGTGCCAGTGGTGTATCAACATTTGTGTGCGACACATCATCCAGTCAGTGCCAGTGGTGTATCAACATATAGCTCCTGCACATCATCCAGTCAGTGCCAGTGGTGTATCAACATATGTGTGCGACACATCATCCAGTCAGTGCCAGTGGTGTATCAACATATGTGTGCGACAAATCATCCAGTCAGTGAAAGCGGTGTATCAACATATGTGTGCGACATCATCCAGTCAGTGCCAGTGGTGTATCAACATATGTGTGCGACACAACATCCAGTCAGTGCCAGCGGTGTATCAACATATGTGTGCGACACATCATCCAGTCAGTGCCAGTGGTGTATCAACATATGTGTCCGACACATCATCCAGTCAGTGCCAGTGGTGTATCAACATATGGCTCCTGCACATCATCCAGTCAGTGCCAGTGGTGTATCAACATATGTGTGCGACACATCATCCAGTCAGTGCCAGTGGTGTATCAACATATGTGTGCGACACATCATCCAGTCAGTGCCAGTGGTGTATCAACATATGTGTGCGACACATCGTCCAGTCAGTGCCAGTGGTGTATCAACATATGGCTCCTGCATATCATCCAGTCAGTGTCAGTGGTGTATCAACATATGTGTGCGACACATCATCCAGTCAGTGCCAGTGGTGTATCAACATATGTGTGCGACACATCGTCCAGTCAGTGCCAGTGGTGTATCAACATATGGCTCCTGCACATCATCCAGTCAGTGTCAGTGGTGTATCAACATATGGCTCCTGCACATCATCCAGTCAGTGCCAGTGGTGTATCAACATATGGCTCCTGCACATCATCCAGTCAGTGCCAGTGGTGTATCAACATATGGCTCCTGCACATCATCCAGTCAGTGCCAGTGGTGTATCAACATATGTGTGCGGCACATCATCCAGTCAGTGCCAGTGGTGTATCAACATATGGCTCCTGCACATCATCCAGTCAGTGCCAGTGGTGTATCAACATATGTGTGCGGCACATCATCCAGTCAGTGCCAGTGGTGTATGAACATATGGCTCCTGCACATCATCCAGTCAGCGCCAGTGGTGTATCAACATATGTGTGCGGCACATCATCCAGTCAGTGTCAGCGGTGTATCAACATATGTGTGCGACACATCATCCAGTCAGTGCCAGCGGTGTATCAACATATGTGTGCGACACATCATCCAGTCAGTGCCAGCGGTGTATCAACATATGTGTGCGACACATCATCCAGTCAGTGCCAGCGGTGTATCAACATATGTGTGCGACACATCATCCAGTCAGTGCCAGCGGTGTATCAACATATGTGTGCGGACACATCATCCAGTCAGTGCCAGCGGTGTATCAACAATGTGTGCGACACATCATACAGTCAGTGCCAGCGGTTGTATCAACACTATGTGTGCGACACATCATCCAGTCAGTGCCAGTGGTGTATCAACATATGTGCTCCGACACATCATCCAGTCAGTGCCAGTGGTGTATCAACATATGGCTCGCACATCATCAGTCAGTGCCAGTGGTGTATCAACATATGTGTGCGACACATCATCCAGTCAGTGCCAGCTGGTGTATCAACATATGTGTGCGACACATCATCCAGTCAGTGCCAGTGGTGTATCAACATATGTGTGCGACACCACCTCCAGTCAGTGCCAGTGATGTATCAACATATGTGTGCCGGACACATCATCCAGTTCAGTGCCAGTGGTGTATCAACATATGTGCTGCGACACATCATCCAGTCAGTGCCAGTGGTGTATCAACATATGTGTGCGACACATCATCCAGTCAGTGCCAGTGGTGTATCAACATATGTGCTCCTGCACATCATCCAGTCAGTGCCAGTGGTGTATCAACATATGTGTGCGGCACATCATCCAGTCAGTGCCAGTGGTGTATCAACATATGTGTGCGGCACATCATCCAGTCAGTGCCAGTGGTGTATCAACATATGTGTCCTGCACATCATCCAGTCAGTGCCAGTGGTGTATCAACATATGTGTGCTGCACATCATCCAGTCAGTGCCAGTGGTGTATCAACATATGTGCTGCTGACACATCATCCAGTCAGTGCCAGTGGTGTATCAACATATGTGTGCGGCACATCATCCAGTCAGTGCAGTGGTGTATCAACATATGTGCTGCTGCACACATCATCCAGTCAGTGCCAGTGGTGTATCAACATATGTGTGCGCACATCATCCAGTCAGTGCCAGCTGGTGTATCAACATATGTGTACGGCACATCATCCAGTCAGTGCCAGTGGTGTATCAAACATATGTGTGCGACACATCATCCAGTCAGTGTCCAGTGGTGTATCAACATATGGGTCTGCACATCATCCAGTCAGTGCCAGTGGTGTATCAACATATGTGTGCGGCACATCATCCAGTCAGTGCCAGTCGGTGTATCAACATATGTGTGCGACACATCATCCAGTCAGTGCAGTGGTGTATCAACATATGGTCCTGCACATCATCCAGTCAGTGCCAGTGGTGTATCAACATATGTGTGCGGCACATCATCCAGTCAGTGCCAGCGGTGTATCAACATATGTGTGCGACACATCATCCAGTCAGTGCCAGCGGTGTATCAACATATGTGTGCGACACATCATCCATCAGTGCCAGCGGTGTATCAACATATTGTGTGCCGACACATCATCCAGTCAGTGCCAGCGGTGTATCAACATATGTGTGCGACACATCATCCAGTCAGTGCCAGCGGTGTATCAACATATGTGTGCCGACACATCATCCAGTCAGTGCCAGTGGTGTATCAACATAAGATGTGTATAAGAGACAGCATCCAGTCAGTGCCAGTGGTGTATCAACATATGTGTGCGACACATCATCCAGTCAGTGCCAGTGGTGTATCAACATATGTGCTGCGCACATCATCCAGTCAGTGCCAGTGGTGTATCAACATATGTGTGCGACACATCATCCAGTCAGTGCCAGTGGTGTATCAACATATGTGTGCACACATCATCCAGTCAGTGCCAGTGGTGTATCAACATATGTGTGCGACACATCATCCAGTCAGTGCCAGTGGTGTATCAACATATGTGTGCGACACATCATCCAGTCAGTGCCAGTGGTGTATCAACATATGTGTGCGACACATCATCCAGTCAGTGCCAGTGGTGTATCAACATATGTGTGCGACACATCATCCAGTCAGTGCCAGTGGTGTATCAACATATGTGTGCGACACATCATCCAGTCAGTGCCAGTGGTGTATCAACATATGTGTGCGGCACATCATCCAGTCAGTGCCAGTGGTGTATCAACATATGTGTGCGACACATCATCCAGTCAGTGCCAGTGGTGTATCAACATATGTGTGCGACACATCGTCCAGTCAGTGCCAGTGGTGTATCAACATATGGCTCCTGCATATCATCCAGTCAGTGTCAGTGGTGTATCAACATATGTGTGCGACACATCATCCAGTCAGTGCCAGTGGTGTATCAACATATGGCTCCTGCACATCATCCAGTCAGTGTCAGTGGTGTATCAACATATGGTGCCTGCACATCATCCAGTCAGTGCCAGTGGTTGATCAACATATGGCTCCTGCACATCATTCCAGTCAGTGCCAGTGGTGTATCAACATATGGTCCTGCACATCATCCAGTCAGTGCCAGTGGTGTATCAACATATGTGTGCGGCACATCATCCAAGTCAGTGCCAGTGGTGTATCAACATATGTGCTCCGGCACATCATCCAGTCAGCTGCCAGTGGTGTATCAACATATGTGTGCGGACATCATCCAGTCAGTGTCCAGTGGTGTATCAACATATGGGTCCTGCACATCATCCAGTCAGTGCCAGTGGTGTATCAACATATGTGTGCGGCACATCATCCAGTCAGTGCCAGCGGTGTATCAACATATGTGTGCGACACATCATCCAGTCAGTGCCAGCGGTGTATCAACATATGTGTGCGACACATCATCCAGTCAGTGCCAGCGGTGTATCAACATATGTGTGCGACACATCATCCAGTCAGTGCCAGCGGTGTATCAACATATGTGTGCGACACATCATCCAGTCAGTGCCAGCGGTGTATCAACATATGTGTGCGACACATCATCCAGTCAGTGCCAGCGGTGTATCAACATAAGTGTGCGACACATCATCCAGTCAGTGCCAGCGGTGTATCAACATATGTGTGCGACACATCATCCAGTCAGTGCCAGTGGTGTATCAACATATGTGTCCGACACATCATCCAGTCAGTGCCAGTGGTGTATCAACATATGTCTCCTGCACATCATCCAGTCAGTGCCAGTGGTGTATCAACATATGTGTGCGACACATCATCCAGTCAGTGCCAGTGGTGTATCAACATATGTGTGCGACACATCATCCAGTCAGTGCCAGTGGTGTATCAACATATGTGTGCGACACATCATCCAGTCAGTGCCAGTGGTGTATCAACATATGTGTGCGACACATCATCCAGTCAGTGCCAGTGGTGTATCAACATATGTGTGCGACACATCATCCAGTCAGTGCCAGTGGTGTATCAACATATGTGTGCGACACATCATCCAGTCAGTGCCAGTGGTGTATCAACATATGTGTGCGACACATCATCCAGTCAGTGCCAGTGGTGTATCAAACATATGTGCTGCGGCACATCATCCAGTCAGTGCCAGTGGTGTATCAACATATGTGTCGCGACACATCATCCAGTCAGTGCCAGTGGTGTATCAACATATGTGTCTGACATCTCATCCAGTCAGTGCCAGTGGTGTATCAACATATGTGTGCGACACATCATCCAGTCAGTGCCAGTGGTGTATCAACATATGTGCTGCTGCACATCATCCAGTCAGTGTCAGTGGTGTATCAACATATGTGTGCGGCACATCATCCAGTCAGTGTCAGTGGTGTATCAACATATGGCTCCTGCACAACATCCAGTCAGTGCCAGTGGTGTATCAACATATGTGTGCGGCACATCATCCAGTCAGTGCCAGCGGTGTATCAACATATGTGTACGGCACATCATCCAGTCAGTGCCAGTGGTGTATCAACATATGTGTGCGACACATCATCCAGTCAGTGTCAGTGGTGTATCAACATATGGGTCCTGCACATCATCCAGTCAGTGCCAGTGGTGTATCAACATATGTGTGCGGCACATCATCCAGTCAGTGCCAGCGGTGTATCAACATATGTGTGCGACACATCATCCAGTCAGTGCCAGCGGTGTATCAACATATGTGTGCGACACATCATAAAGTCAGTGCCAGCGGTGTATCAACATATGTGTGCGACACATCATCCAGTCAGTGCCAGCGGTGTATCAACATATGGCTCCTGCACATCATTCAGTCAGTGCCAGCGGTGTATCAACATATGGCTTCTGCACATCATCCAGTCAGTGCCAGTGGTGTATCATTATATGTGTGCGACACATCATCCAGTCAGTGCCAGCGGTGTATCAACATATGTGTGCGACACATCATCCAGTCAGTGTCAGCGGTGTATCAACATATGTGTGCGACACATCATCCAGTCAGTGCCAGTGGTGTATCAACATATGTGTGCGACACATCATCCAGTCAGTGCCAGAGGTGTATCAACATATGTGTGCGATACATCATCCAGTCAGTGCCAGCGGTGTATCAACATAAGTGTGCGACACATCATCCAGTCAGTGCCAGTGGTGTATCAACATATGTGTGCGGCACATCATCCAGTCAGTGCCAGCGGTGTATCAACATAAGTGTGCGACACATCATCCAGTCAGTGCCAGTTGTGTATCAACATATGTGTGCGGCACATCATCCAGTCAGTGCCAGCGGTGTATCAACACATAGCTCCTGCACATCATCCAGTCAGTGCCAGGGTGTATCAACATATAGCATCTGCACATCATCCAGTCAGTGCCATTGGTGTATCAACATATAGCTCCTGCACATCATCCAGTCAGTGCCAGTGGTGTATCACATATGTGTGCGACACATCACCCAGTCAGTGCCAGTGGTGTATCAACATATGTGTGCGACACATCATCCAGTCAGTACCAGTGGTGTATCAACATATAGCTCCTGCACATCATCCAGTCAGTGCCAGTGGTGTATCAACATATGTGTGCGACACATCATCCAGTCAGTGACAGTGGTGTATCAACATATGTGTGCGACACATCATCCAGTCAGTGCCAGTCCTGTATAAACATATGTGTGCGACACATCATCCAGTCAGTACCAGTGGTGTATCAACATATGGCTCCTGCACATCATCCAGTCAGTGCCAGTGGTGTATCTACATATGGCTCCTGCACATCATCCAGTCAGTGCCAGTGGTGTATCAACATATGTGTGCGACACATCATCCAGTCAGTGCCAGTGGTGTATCAACATATGTGTGCGACACATCATCCAGTCAGTGCCAGCGGTGTATCAACATATGTGTGCGACACATCATCCAGTCAGTGCCAGCGGTGTATCAACATATGGCTCCTGCACATCATCCAGTCAGTGCCAGCGGTGTATCAACATATGGCTCCTGCACATCATCCAGTCAGTGCCAGTGGTGTATCATTATATGTGTGCGACACATCATCCAGTCAGTGCCAGCGGTGTATCAACATATGTGTGCGACACATCATCCAGTCAGTGCCAGTGGTGTATCAACATATGTGTGCGACACATCAGCCAGTCAGTGCCAGTGGTGTATCAACATATGTGTGCGACACATTATCCAGTCAGTGCCAGCGGTGTATCAACATATGTGTCCGACACATCATCCAGTCAGTGCCAGTGGTGTATCTACATATGGCTCCTGCACATCATCCAGTCAGTGCCAGTGGTGTATCAACATATGTGTGCGACACATCATCCAGTCAGTGCCAGTGGTGTATCAACATATGTGTGCGACACATCATCCAGTCAGTTCCAGCGGTGTATCAACATATGTGTGCGACACATCATCCAGTCAGTGCCAGCGGTGTATCAACATATGGCTCCTGCACATCATTCAGTCAGTGCCAGCGGTGTATCAACATATGGCTTCTGCACATCATCCAGTCAGTGCCAGTGGTGTATCATTATATGTGTGCGACACATCATCCAGTCAGTGCCAGCGGTGTATCAACATATGTGTGCGACACATCATCCAGTCAGTGCCAGTGGTGTATCAACATATGTGTGCGACACATCATCCAGTCAGTGCCAGCGGTGTATCAACATATGGCTCCTGCACATCATCCAGTCAGTGCCAGTGGTGTATCAACATATGTGTGCGACACATCATCCAGTCAGTGCCAGCGGTGTATCAACATGTGGCTCCTGCACATCATCCAGTCAGTGCCAGTGGTGTATCAACATGTGTGTGCGACACATCATCCAGTCAGTGCCAGCGGTGTATCAACATATGGCTCCTGCACATCATCCAGTCAGTGCCTGTGGTGTATCAACATATGTGTGCGACACATCATCCAGTCAGTGCCAGCGGTGGATCAACATATGTGTGCGACACATCATCCAGTCAGTGCCAGTGGTGTATCAACATATGTGTGCGACACATCATCCAGTCAGTGCCAGCGGTGTATCAACATATGTGTGCGACACATCATCCAGTCAGTGCCAGTGGTGTATCTACATATGGCTCCAGCACATCATCCAGTCAGTGCCAGTGGTGTATCAACATATGTGTGCGACACATCATCCAGTCAGTGCCAGTGGTGTATCAACATATGTGAGCGACACATCATCCAGTCAGTGCCAGCGGTGTATCAACATATGTGTGCGACACATCATCCAGTCAGTGCCAGCGGTGTATCAACATATGGCTCCTGCACATCATCCAGTCAGTGCCAGCGGTGTATCAACATATGGCTCCTGCACATCATCCAGTCAGTGCCAGTGGTGTATCAACATATGTGTGCGACACATCATCCAGTCAGTGCCAGCGGTGTATCAACATATGTGTGCGACACATCATCCAGTCAGTGCCAGTGGTGTATCAACATATGTGTGCGACACATCATCCAGTCAGTGCCAGCGGTGTATCAACATATGGCTCCTGCACATCATCCAGTCAGTGCCAGTGGTGTATCAACATATGTGTGCGACACATCATCCAGTCAGTGCCAGCGGTTTATCAACATATGGCTCCTGCACATCATCCAGTCAGTGAAAGTGGTGTATCAACATATGTGTGCGACACATCATCCAGTCAGTGCCAGCGGTGTATCAACATATGTGTGCGACACATCATCCAGTCAGTGCCAGCGGTGTATCAACATATGGCTCCTGCACATCATCCAGTCAGTGTCAGTGGTGTATCAACATATGTGTGCGACACATCATCCAGTCAGTGGCAGTGGTGTATCAACATATAGCTCCTGCACATCATCCAGTCAGTGCCAGTGGTGTATCACATATGTGTGCGACACATCATCCAGTCAGTGCCAGTGGTGTATCAACATATGTGTGCGATACATCAGCCAGTCAGTGCCAGCGGTGTATCAACATATGTGTGCGATACATCATCCAGTCAGTGCCAGCGGTGTATCAACATATGTGTGCGATACATCATCCAGTCAGTGCCAGTGACTTTATCAACGTGGCTCCTGCACCAGTTGTCTACGGTGGCACAAGAGCCCTGCACTTGGTTGTTAACTTGACATAAATTTGAGTGTCATGACACACGGAAAACATCAGATGGAAGATGCGCCACGAAGAGAAAGAACATAATGGGGCAATTCAGAACGGCCTTTCATAACAAGCTGACTATCTTATACAATTAGTCCCTGTCTTTGGTCATTAGAGAGAGAGAGGGAGAATTCTTGCCTCTTACACAGAACCCTACACAGAACTCGTACACAGAATCTACCGGAAAGATTGGAGGAAAGAGAGATGGAGGAAGACAGCGAGAGAAAATTCTTGAGTCTTGTGTTATGGCACGGAAGGAAGTCAGCACACGAATTGATCCATGACGTAGGAATCACCAAAACACCTTATCACCAACGCCAAAAAGAGACAGTCGTCATTTTGAGCCCAATTGGAAAAAGTTATGGAAAGAGAGGCAGGGGAAGGCAGCGGGATAATATTTTGACAGCTTTAGTCCCGACACGGAAATGTGTCAGCTCACTAACTGGTGCAGGCTGTTAGAGATGGCAAGCTGTTGATACGCGTGATTGCTCACGTCAGCCAGGCGGAGTTGATGAGGAAGAAAACAACACACGCCGCCCCCCTCCCCCCACCCGCCCCGGTGTTGTACTGAGAGCTTTACATCATGTATGTGTGAAATCAGAGACTATTCACTCCTTATTGTTTAGCCTGGCCGGGTCGCTGAAATGTCAACAGCTTGGTGTTGCCTGAAGTCATCCGCCTCAACCACAACATTAGAGTAGCTTTGTCGCCATTACCACCGGCTGATACCATCAGCGTGTGTCACGAAAACAACCAAGGCGTGGACATGTTAACATACTAATGATGTTATCAACACACTTTTATATCAGCAAATACAATACACGTATTGTTGGAGAATAAAGAATGTTCTCGAGTTGTGTGTGCTACGTGTGAAAATGTGTGTGTGTTTGTGCGTGTGTGTGTGTGTGTGTGTGTGTGTGTGTGTGTGTGTGTACGTACGTGAGCGTGTGTTTGTGCAAGAAAGATGCCTAGAACAATGGCAACAGAACAGACACACACCTCTAACACAAGGACAGCAGACACAGACACATAGATAGCTGACAATAGACATATTCTGACAATATACAGACACATAGAACAATAAAAATATACAGACACATAGATAGCTGACAATAGACATATTCTGACAATATACAGACACATAGAACAATAACAATATACAGACACATAGATAGCTGACAATAGACATATTCTGACAATATACAGACACATAGAACAATAACAATATACAGACACATAGATAGCTGACAATAGACATATTCTGACAATATACAGACACATAGAACAATAACAATATACAGACACATAGATAGCTGACAATAGACATATTCTGACAATATACAGACACATAGAACAATAACAATATACAGACACATAGATAGCTGACAATAGACATATTCTGACAATATACAGACACATAGAACAATAACAATATACAGACACATAGATAGCTGACAATAGACATATTCTGACAATATACAGACACATAGAACAATAACAATATACAGACACATAGATAGCTGACAATAGACATATTCTGACAATATACAGACACATAGAACAATAACAATATACAGACACATAGATAGCTGACAATAGACATATTCTGACAATATACATACACATAGAACAATAACAATATACAGACACATAGAACAATAACAATATACAGACATAGAACAATAACAATATACAGACACATAGAACAATAACAATATACAGACACATAGAACAATAACAATATACATATATAGAGATAATTCACAAATATACCAATCCACAAATTCACAAAAAGAAACATCGAAAAAAAAGTCGCTTAACAGTCGACAGGGTCGACAGTAGTTAGGCTGAGCTACAGCCTACTGTCGACTTCATTGCACCGGGTTTTTATCCCATATGGCTCGGTCTCTTTCCGCAGCGTGGAAGGCGTCGCACAAAGCACGAACTCCGTAGCTCTAACGACGACCCACAGGAGTCTCCGAAAAATTTTCACTCGAGAACTGAAGGACGTGGCCCGGAATCGAATCCACAATCTTCGGAGTCCGTGTCAAACGGCTTTACAACTTCGCCACATACACACGCAGAAATGTAAACAGACGTATGCATACATACACCTACACAGACATATCAAGAGGTATACTCAGAATACGTAAACAGACATACACATATGCACACAGACACGTATGTAGAAATACTCATATATACAATCGCAGACACAAACACACACACATACAGACATACATACAGTGACGTCAACACACGGCGAACTAAGCCCCGATGTACGCCTGATGAACAGCTTTGTGGAAGTAATCCATCCATTGTACGCTTGATGTACAACTATGTGGAAGTCATCCATCCACTGTACGCCTGATGTACAGCTATGTGGAAGTCATCCCTCCACTGTACGCCTGATGTACAGCTATGTGGAAGTCATCCATCCACTGTACGCTTGATGTACAGCTATGTGGAAGTCATCCATCCACTGTACGCCTGATGTACAGCTATGTGGAAGTCATCCATCCACTGTACGCCTGATGTACAGCTATGTGGAAGTCATCCACCCACTGCACGCCTGATGTACAGCTATGTGGAAGTCATCCATCCACTGTACGCCTGATGTACGCCTAATGTACAACTATGTGGAAGTCAACCATCCACTGTACGCCTGATGTACAGCTATGTGGAAGTCAACCATCTAGTGTACGCCTGATGTACAGCTATGTGGAAGTCATCCATCCACTGTACGCCTGATGTACAGCTATGTGGAAGTCATCCACCCACTGTATGCCTGATGTACAGCTATGTGGAAGTCATCCACCCACTGCACGCCTGATGTACAGCTATGTGGAAGTCACCCATCCACTGTACGCCTGATGTACGCCTAATGTACAACTATGTGGAAGTCATCCACCCACTGTACGCCTGATGTACAGCTATGTGGAAGTCATCCATCCACTGTACGCCTGATGTACAGCTATGTGGAAGTCATCCATCCACTGTACGTCTGATGTACAGCTATGTGGAAGTCATCCATCCACTGTAGTCTGATGTACAGCTATGTGGAAGTCATCCATCCACTGTACGCCTGATGTACAGTTATGTGGAAGTCATCCATCCACTGTACGCCTGATGTACAGCTATGTGGAAGTCATCCATCCACTGTACGCCTGATGTACAGCTATGTGGAAGTCATCCATCCACTGTACGCCTGATGTACAGCTATGTGGAAGTCATCCATCCAGTGTACGCCTGATGTACAGCTATGTGGAAGTCATCCATCCACTGTACGCCTGATGTACAACTATGTGGAAGTCAACCACCCACTGTACACCTGATATACAGTTATGTGGAAGTCAACCATCCACTGTACATCTGATGTACAGTTATGTGGAAGTCATCCATCCAGTGTACGCCTGATGTACGCCTGATGTACAGCTATGTGGAAGTCAACAACCCACTGTACGCCTGATGTACAACTATGTGGAAGTCAACCACCCACTGTACGCCTGATGTACAGCTATGTGGAAGTCATCCATCCACTGTACGCCTGATGTACAGCTATGTGGAAGTCATCCACCCACTGCACGCCTGATGTACAGCTATGTGGAAGTCATCCATCCACTGTACGCCTGATGTACGCCTAATGTACAACTATGTGGAAGTCAACCATCCACTGTACGCCTGATGTACAGCTATGTGGAAGTCAACCATCCAGTGTACGCCTGATGTACAGCTATGTGGAAGTCATCCATCCACTGTACGCCTGATGTACAGCTATGTGGAAGTCATCCACCCACTGTACGCCTGATGTACAGCTATGTGGAAGTCATCCATCCACTGTACGCCTGATGTACAGCTATGAGGAAGTCATCCACCCACTGCACGCCTGATGTACAGCTATGTGGAAGTCATTCATCCACTGTACGCCTGATGTACGCCTAATGTACAACTATGTGGAAGTCAACCATCCACTGTACGCCTGATGTACAGCTATGTTGAAGTCAACCATCCAGTGTACGCCTGATGTACAGCTATGTGGAAGTCATCCATCCACTGTACGCCTGATGTACAGCTATGTGGAAGTCATCTACCACTGTACGCCTGATGTACAGCTATGTGGAAGTCATCCATCCACTGTACGCCTGATGTACAGCTATGTAGAAGTCATCCATCCACTGTACGTCTGATGTACAGTTATGTGGAAGTCATCCATTCACTGTACGCCTGATGTAGTCTGATGTACAGCTATGTGGAAGTCATCCATCCACTGTACGCTTGATGTACAGCTATGTGGAAGTTCACTGTACGCTTGATGGTACAGCTATTTGGAATAGT